>OY856186.1:410017725-410036199 GCA_963693315.1 Diogma glabrata
AAATGTGCTTCGTAATATCATTAGAAATAAATTTTACAATGAAGCCAACATCAAAAATTGATTTTTCAGCCTCAAAAAAATTAATTACACCGTTTTTCTATGAAAATCTACAAGAAATAGCACAATTTGTATGACAGCGTCATCTAGCGTGAGTTTTAGGTAAAAATAAATATCAAAAATGGATTTCTCGACCCCAAAAAACATTACGATACCACAACTTTTCAGGGAAATAAAAATAAATAAGCATGATTTTATCTTATTTTAATGATTTTTTCTTGTTAGACAGCTTTCCAAAATCACCAACTTCAAATGCGTGTAAAAAAAACCCTTCAGGGTTTTGTTATGGGTAATGTCATTTTTCATTTTCAATTGGTTTCATCCCATTCGGATATTGGTTGTTGCACTGTGTAATTAATTTCACTTTTTTCCAGAAACTTAGGTAAAAAAATAAATGAAAATCTGTCTTTTGACACACTTGACAACGTTCTTTTGACAAACTTATAACGCAATAATCTAGTTTTTGGTCTCTAGGTGTCCTCTTTGGACATACCAATCCCGACCATCAAGATTTCTCCGCATTCTTTGTTTCTACTCATTATCATTTAAAATTAACGGTTTTAAGCAAAAAATATGCATATTTCCTTGTTGTGACACATATGACGATTTTTTGACACACTCCCGGTATAGTTGTTGAACACATCGTCCTTTCAGCTCTTACCATTGAGTGTTTCTATTTTTAGAAACCAAAATTTTAAAAATTCCTTAAGCCGTTTTCTAGAGTTCGTCGGTTGTATCGGCCGGCAGACTGACATACATTTTTTTTATGCTTTATTAGAACTAGTACGTCCTAAAACGTCGAGAAATGCCATAAAAAATGTGGGTAATAATTTCACTTTTAGCTCATGAATGTAATACTTATGTTTTTCAGACCGAAGTATTTACTACGACTTTGTTATTTATTTTTACTAGTTTTGACACAGGGTGATATCGAAATTTGCTAAGAAATTTGTTTGTTGTTAAGAAATTTGTTCGAACGGATTTACCGAATTAAATAAGTTTTTATCAATAACCCGTTCTAGTCACTCTGTTTTGAATTAATTAAAATGAATAAATTTTTTTGTATTATTTGTTTCAGAGAAATTAGCAATGGTTGGGTTGACATTTTCGACGTCTTGATTCGTAAATTGATTTCTAATTAATTATAATAATTGCTACAATGTTTTTGGAGGTGCCAAGTTTATCTTACTTTGCTTTTTGGTATGGGAAATAATATTCAGAATTAAAAAAAATTTTACATTGACACTCTTCATAGCTCTGGTTGATCTAATTTGTACTCCACATTCCAATGGATTTCTTCAAATTTGCCAAATACTCAAATGATCTCGGGTCAACACGATTTCGTTGTATGACAGTTAGAAATATTTTAACAAATTTCTATCCAGTATTAAAGCTGCAGAAGGTAGGGAAAATATTTAAATCAAGATAAAATTTGGCTTTTACAAACTCCAGTGCGATTCGAGGCACTCGAATTTTAAAGATCTATCCAAGATTGCTTCAGACGTTAAAAAAACTAATTTTTTCGAATCATAATTCATATTCCAAGAATTCTGATTAGTAAAATAAAATTTTAAACGATTTTGTATCCATTTAAAATTGCTTTATAAATGTAGAAAATATTCCTAATAAGACAAATATTTGCATAATTTATTCTATGGACACGAAATTTTACAATTGTTGACATTAACTAAACCAGGTTCCAAAAAATCGCGCTTAAATTTTTTACAAATATTTTGATTTCTGTTCCTATTGATCAAATTCTAAGGACTTAAAATTCTTTAATAACTCTCGATCCATTTCGGCTTGCTCGTAAGGCGGAAAAAATTTTTAAATCGAGGAAAGATTTAATTGCTACCAGACTAGGATTATGACAGGTCTCAGATCTCAGATCAGCGGATTTCTCTACCACTGACAGGTGCTGGCTTGGGAAGCCTGAACAGAACATTACCACGAAACTATTTAATCCATAAAAGTTCATTTGTCTAAACACCTTTCTTCTTCAATGCATTCAATACAACTGATCGTCTTTTTTATTCATATTTTCTCTGCACCCAATTCATACTATTATTTTTTTAATTTGCTATCTCATTTTGAATTTGTGGTAATTGTGAGACAGTTCATGAACATACTTAACCATTAAAACTGTAAAAATTAAATGGAGAAAGAAATTTTGAATAATTGGAGTAGATTCTTTTTTTCGTATGTTATCTACACGTAGTGTTTTTTTTATGTTATTACACTGAGAAAAATAAACTTCGTTGTCGTCATTATTGTTTTTTGAACGCATAACGGGCCATCATGTATTATATTTCTGACGATTTCAACAATTGCTGACATCATTTTTTGTTACATCAGTTATTATATTTCGAGCAATTTCAACAATTTATTACATCATTTGATATATTATCAACAAGTTGAATAATTTCCGACAGCCGTTTTTGTTACATCATTTAATATATTTCTAATATATCCATCGTAATGTTGGTGAAGATGATCTGTTAATGAGGGTTTCGAAGGAATGAAGAGCTGGAACACACACACACACACATGACTAAAGCTCGTCGGATTACAACTCTGCCAGACACGCAGTCTACCGATTGCTTCCTGCTAGTGACTCTCTAGTAGATTCAGTATTCATTACAGGATGAAGAGGATTGTAATGCTTTAAACTATCCCGGGTGTATCTAGATACCCTACCGGAACAACAGTTCCAATATGGGATTTACTACAACATATATTGCAAAGTGGCCAATTTTTATTGAAACGCAATTTACAAAATGTTCAATAAATTTTTTTTTAAATGTTCAACCCTTACACGTACCTATATGTAGTCATAATGAATGCATCCGCAATAATCACAGTCTTTAAACCAAAGAGCTGTAACTTAAGTATCTTTGGACATAACTCTAGTGAATTTCAACCAAATAAAGTATAAATAGGGAAATTTTGAATTATATACTATAGAATTTTTGAGCACTTAAACTCAAGCAATTAATTAAGTTATTTTTCAATTCAAAAGTATATTTTGGATTTTTCTCAGAGAAAAACTCTATATTTTTCTCATACGTAAACAGAAATACCTAATGAGAAAACAATCAAGTTAAAGTAATTAAATAATGATGAAATTTCATCCTTGAAATATCATCTCCTCGGTAGGTTAGTTGGAACCTTGGCACTGACGAAGATAGTTCGAATCCCAATCCGAAACAAGTATAAGAGAAAAATGGAGTTTTTCTCTGAGAAAAATCCAAAATATACTTTCGAATTGAAAAACTCAAAAAAAAAATTTTTAATTGTTTGAGTTTTAAGTGCTCAAAAAATCTCTAATATATAAATCAAAATTGTTCAATATTCAAATCTAGTGAATTAAAAAATTACTAACCAGTTTAATGTACCAGTTCTGTACATTAATTAATTAATGTAATTTAAATATTATGTGAAACAATAAATGTTATTATTAAAAATTTTCTAATTATTATAATAATTTTAAACAAACAGTTAAATGAAATAAATATTTTTGTAAACTCAATTAATATTTTTGTAAATTCAACTTATTAATTAATTCATTATGTTTATTTACTTGCTAATTTATTGTTCTATAATAGCCCGAACAATTTTAATCAAACTTAATAAAATTATGTATTAATAAAATTGGCATTACGGTTTTGTTCATCAATAAATTATTATAAACTTCAGCAGTTAAAATTTTTGTTGATAGAAATTGTTCGAAAAAAAAAACAAACCTGAACAAAATGGCGTTGGCATGTTGTTAATAATGAGAAAATTTTCAAAAAATTACCCACACATTTTTGTATTTCTTAACTTTTTGGAGCATGATTTTTATAATAAATGAAGACAACTTCCACCTGTCTGCCAGCCGTCCGTAACAATCGACAAACAACGAAAACTAGAAAAGCAATCTGAAAAGCGGACTAGATGTTGGACTCGATAACTGTACCGGAAGTACAAAAAACATCGTTAAGTTTACCTAACACCTTGTTCGTATACTTTTTTGTCAAGACCGATTAGTAGGGACGTAATGTATAAGTCAATAATACACTAAATGTTATAATTAATGTAATTTTAAATTGATTAGTAATTCATTATATGAGCAATAATTATCCACTGTTTACTAATCACTCAAAGTTTTGAAAATCATGTTATCTGTCTCAGATCATTTTATACGAATGTCCAAAATCGTCTTGGATTTTTTTTGCTAATTTATTGCTTGACTTTTCGTAACAGCAATGAATCGCTTATTTATTTAATAAGCATAAATTAAGAAAAAACGAATCTTTCATTCAAGTTTTATTGGTCAAGAAACTTTTGAAAAAAAAAATTAGAATAATAAAGGAATATGAGTTTTTTATGTTTGAACAGTTTTAGGTTATCACATACTATAACTATATTATGTTATTAAATATGTAAAAAATATAAAATTTATTCACTCATTATCATACGAGTATTGTTGTTATGGACAAGGTTAGGATTTAGTTTATAGGATAATTATCGTTTTTAACGGACTTGTTACCATTTATAATAACGCAACATTACGAAATATTACACGATATACCCAAAACTAAGTGAATGATAACTGATATATGGTTCAACTCTGGATTTATCTAAACTTTTAGTTTTATATAAAAAGACAAACGAAGTTTTAGTTGACATCATAAAAACATAAACTACCGAACAGTGAACTGTTAAGTTGTAAGAAAAACACAAAAAAATGTTTAAGGTAATACACAGTTTGATTAGAATATTTCAAAATATAGTGTCTTATTCTATTTTGGTTTCAACAGGTAATTTGCTTATTTGCATTAATCGCCGTTGCATTCTGTGCTCCAGCAGACAAATCAGCTGAAAAACCAGTAGAACCTTCAAAAGATCAAGCAACTGCAGAATCAGGTTGGGTTGGTAATGGATTAGTTGGAGGCTGGGGTAATGGATGGGGAAATGGATGGAACAATGGATGGAACAATGGTTGGAACAATGGATGGAATAATGGATGGAATAATGGTTGGGGTAATGGATGGGGACGTGGTGTTGGAGGATGGGGACGTGGTGTAGGAGGATTGGGTAGATTAGGTGGATGGGGTGGTGCTGGCGCATGGGCCGGTCGTGGGTACGGATGGGGTGGAAACCGTGGACTATGGTAAAAAATTATTCCTATGGAATCATTACAAAATGTTATCAGATTTGATATTGTATAATATGCAATGATATTAAATTACAATTAAATATAGTAGAAATATAAATTTGGTTATATTTATTTCAACATTTCAAGGTATCATGAGTTACTTCGACCTGAACGACCTAAATATTAGAGTCATGTGGATTTTTATGGAATTTCAAACGTTTTAAGTCATAAGAAATCTCGATAATCAAACCAATATGTGTATTTCTGCAGGCCGAAAACTCGAAAACTACCGATTTACATAAAAATGTGTTGGCGAATAGATGAAAAGCTTTTTAATTGATCATTGAATTGTCAGTATGGATCACATTGTTTTATAATGTCGCTTGCGGTTGACAAGTACAGACATATCACAAAAAGGATCTTTAGTTCCCAATAAGACTTTCTATTTTTTCTCCAGCTCCAAAATAAAAAAAAATTTATTCAAAAATTAATTATAAATTTGCTGTTTGTAAGCTTTTAGTACTATTACAGAATAGATCTCGCACTGGGAAGAATTTTTTAGTGTTTGTATATCAATCCTATCAAGGATTTAGTCATTTTTGATTTTCTCGATCAAATATGGTTTTTTGTTTTCATATAAAATTGGCCAGATTCATTTACTGATTATTTCGGTCTCGGTGTTATAAATGCTGTGCTGTTGTAAAAATTCAATCAAAGAAGACGTCGAAACTGTTCCAAGTCATTATCTATAACCTGTAAGTACAATTTACATTATTCGTAACGAGAAAGAAAGAGCTCCTACTAATTTGGAAATTCGGGGCTACAGAGAAAAGTATTTGTTTACTTCAGATGGCACAAAATATCGCTGTATATTTCAATTCTTTTTTTAAATACTTCAGAAGCTGGAAAAATAATGAAAAAAACTCTCAAGTCAACGATCTTTACCATAGGTTTTTGAAAATTTGTATATCAAAATGAGACAATGTAGGTCACAAAAAGTAAATTATTGAAACAAAAAAACTTTGACAAACTAAGGATTATTTCCTAAACATAAATCATAAACTGTGAATCGTCAAAAGATGGGGTCAGCAGAAAGGTCTAACAATCAAGGGTTCTAAAAAAAATTCGTTGCGTTTACCAACAGAATGTAGAACCATAGCACCTTTTGCTGCAATTGGGATCAACCTAGAAAAGATATCGCTTCTACTGGCTATACAAAGCAGAAGTAGGGACATGTTTTTAATTTAGAAAAAAAAAACTGGGGACAGTATTGCCAACAGATGTCCCTAACTAAGGAAATAATCTTTGGGGGTCTGACGGATGAACTCTACTCTCAATGGTAGTACCCACAATCTTGTTTAAGGCATATTCCTTGATGATGAAACGCTATTACAAAACGCACCACATAACTTTCCATCGGAGCTTTAATCATAGAAGGGACAGTGCGTCACGCATGATCAAGCAATATGCCACCAGTTGGGTTATTGGTAACCCAATTTTTCTATTGATCCTGCATATTTTTAAAACTTTTGATATTAAAATATCTCAATTCATTTTCATTTTTACTATCCTTTCATGAAGTATTTGCCTATGTGATATTGTATTATATGTTATTGTTATTGGTAGCTAACCTTTTCTTTAAAACAAAACAAACAAAAAAAAGAAGACAATCTTGAGGACTGCCGACAGAAGTGAAAATTTGAAACTGTGAAATTGCTCTGTTTACTTCACAACTTTTCCTCACTGTTTCAACTGAGAAAAACATCAATTTCAAAAAGAAAAGACCAAAATATGAATCAACAGAACGAGAGTAAAATTATTTATAATATATTATCATCAATTTCAACAAAACTTAGGTAATTCGTACGCATTTTCTTTATTAAAAAGTATAAAGAAAAACACACAAATTAAATATGACAAACACAAGTTTTTTTATTTTACTTCAAAATACAACAAAATCTTTACTTACTATACCACACTTACACATCACCACTTAAACCAAAAAAAAAAATAAATTCAGTTACAAAGAAAAAAACAAATTATAAATCTAGAAAATGAGAATAAGAAATAAGAAAATAACAAATGATTACAATTTATCTCACTATCTCTTTCTTAATATTTATTATATATTTAACAATTAGTTAGCGTAAAGAAATTTTCACTTCAGCCTATACTCTGCAAAAAGTATAAAAAAACAGAAAAGAAACAAAACATTTCTTTTAAAACTGAAGAAAATATTGGGATATCGTAAAAATCCCCTGAAAGCATTCTAAATTTTACTTCATATTGACGTCACACTGTGCTAAAAGACAATATCAATAGCCTTAAAAAACTACAATATCGATAAATTTAAATACCGTTATTTGTCCGCAGCCTTAAATCAATCTTTTGTGATGAAGACGTCAACTCATATTGAAAGCGAAACATGCTCAAATAGTTTTTATTTACCTTGTTTTATTTCACGGGAATAAAATTATAGAAAAATGATGGGAAACTTAAAAGGATTCTTCCTGCCAAAAAAATAATGAATTTTCTTGTTAATATCGAAATGATAATAATTTGAACGAAACGGAAAAAGACAGTAGCAATAACTTAAAAGAAATCGTAAAAGAAATTTTTATGATTTTTATGAATAAAAAACAATAATTTTAATGGTATTTAATAAAATTAAAAAACAAACATAAAAAAATGTACCACTCCGGGAAATGTACTACTCCGGAAAATGTACCACTCCGGGAAACTCTCCAGCTATAGAACCTCAGTCGACTGCGATATTTATATTGCAATTTGAAACGCTACGACATAGAAGTATTTTATATTTAAAAACATATGCGTGATTATAACTCGAATATATAAATTTTTCCCCATGCAAAATCGCGCAACGCGCATAAAGAAGTTTTCAATTCAAAAATTTGCTTCTAACAACATTTTAAAACCCATGTTGTTGAGAGACCTAGGTCTTTAAAAAATACTACACATTTTATTAACTATTGAATTAAAGATTGATATACCCAACTGGTGTTTTTCATTGTTACAACTAATATCTTATTTTTCAGTTATTTTAGATGTTTTGTGTGATCTATCTTTGATTTATTTTAAAACATTATATTTATATGCAATCACAAATTTAGTAGATTTGATCGGTTTTGGACCTGAAACATGATTAGTTATACAGCAAAACAACGAATATTAGATCTGTTTAGTGCCAAGTATTTTAGTATACTTTTTTATTTTAATAAATTTAATAAGAAAATAGGTTTTTGAAGTAAAAACTTCTTTAGGCGCACCACACACAGATTTTTCCGTAGGTAGTAAGTTAGTCTGATCCGTCATGCTTTGAAGTGAAATGCTAAAAATAATAATAAATAATAATCTATCTATCATTTCTTAACGTTTAAAATTGTGTTGTGGATATCTTGCTCGAGTTCAATCCCTGATTTAGTACATATTTTTTTTTGTTTTTTTTGTTTTTAAATACCATTAAAATTATTTTTTTTATTCATGAATTCATAAAAATAATAAAAATTTCATTATACGAATTTGAAAAAAATTGATGAATTGATCAGTAATTGATAACGCAGTTTTTTAAAGTTATATTGTTAGTGTCTTTTGAATTTTGCATCCGAGTCATCATGCTAAATAAATATTGAATATATATTAAATTGAAAGTATGTATGGCTGTTTTTCCTTTATGCATTAATACATTAATCATCATGAAAATTTATAAAGTTGTTCTGTACGCTTAATTTTTGCTTTTTATTTAGCTATCGTTTTAAACGGTAGTTTGCTTTGATCAATGTTTTTTTTATTGAGCATAATCTTTTTGAAATTAAAAATAACGTAAGAAAGATAGTATAACCTGAAACAATTACATTTGTATATCAAAATTATTTGTATTGAAATGTTATCATCTTCACTAAATATGTTGTCGGCTTACAATTGTATGTAATACATGTTTCTAAAATTAAGTGAAGACTTAATACTTGTAACTTGATAAAATCGATTATATCGATTTAAAGCTCACAATTACGGTTTAGCGGTATTAATTAATTAATTAATTTAAATTAAATTAATTAATTAATTTGGTTTGATGGTATTAAAAAATAGAAATTAAAGTTTTATCTCCAACAGAAATAATATTATAATTCGTTGAGTGATGATATTATTTGCTTAAAACACATTTGACATTCTGTAATAGCTTCTGGATGTAAGCCTTTTCTTCTTTATTCACGATATAATTGGGTATCATGAAATAAACAACACCGAACAATAGAACCCACTGGTTTCTATTTGTTAATTGTATTTATTTAAAAATTAAGAAAAAAGTTTTAAATGTTTTTTTACACAATAAATTGTTTATTCATAATATATTTTCAAAATTCTGATCACATTGCATAGAACTGATTCCATAGGAATCATAATTTACCATAATCCACGGTTTCCACCCCATCCATATCCACGACCGGCCCATGCTCCAGCACCACCCAATCCACCTAATCCACCCAATCCTCCGATTCCACGTCCCCATCCTCCAATACCACGACCCCATCCATTACCCCAACCATTATTCCAACCATTGTTCCATCCATTATTCCATCCATTGTTCCATCCATTATTCCATCCATTATTCCCCCATCCGTTACCCCATCCTCCATTGCCCCATCCTCCATTACCCCAGCCTCCTGCTAATCCATTACCCCAGCCTCCTGCTAATCCATTACCAGCCCAACCTGATTCTGCAGTTGCTAGATCTTTTGTAGCTTCTACTGGTTTTTCAGCTGATTTTTCTGCTGGAGCACAGAATGCAACGGCGATTAATGCAAATAAGCAGATTACCTGTTAAAATTTGATAAGATTTATATGATTAATGAGATACATAAGTTTAAAAAATAAATTAAACTGTGTATTACCTTAAACATTTTTTGTTTGTTTTTTTTTTGACAACTTAACAGTTCACTGTTCGGGAGTTAATGTAACTTTGATATCAATTACAATTATATTTGTCTTTTTATATAAAATCAAAAACTTAAATAAATCTATTAATATAGCATAAATCAGTTTATTATTTTTGGATATATCGTTTAAAAGCATAAACAAAAATGTTTGATTATGAAATGAAATTTTAAAAAAAACGTTAAATAAGATAATTACCCTACAAACCAATATCTAACCTTGCTAATATAAATATTCTCGTATGATAATGAATGAATAAATTTAATATTATTTTCGTAATCTTAATCTACATAGAGACTGTTGTGAATCCAAAACCTAAAAAAATCGTCTATTTTTATCGTGAACGTGAGTTTCTCAATCAACAAAACTTGAATGAACAACAAATTTTCATTTCATTTCATTGCCATTAAATTATTAAATAATTCAAAGATGTTACAAAAATTAAATAATAAATTAGAAAAGATATCTTAATATGTACAAAACTAGTTTTCGACTACTTTTCGATGACTTTGCTTTTTCTTAAATTAAGTAGATCAGACATTGGTATAAAATCATCAGAGAAACAAACAATGTTTTTATTTTAATTTTGTTTTGTGACAAGTAAACAGTCGCATCAAATTGTTAAGTACTGGTGAATACAACAAGCAATATTTGTGTGCTTTTATGTGAAAAAATAAACAAACTTTCGGATTAAATATCAAATTAAGTTTGATATACTATAAGTTTTTCCAGAGGATGAGATGGTGAGATGAAATTTATCCGATACACCAGTAAACCTGTCTTACCGTTCCATCAATCGTTTTTCCTCACATCGAAGTAGTTAAATAGCCCTTATATTATATGTAATCTTTTTTTCCTGGATAGCCGGTTGGGTAAATTTTCAATTAAACTGTTTTGGTTTTTACAGATTTTACAGATTTCTTAAAAATTCTGTAAAAGGCTTTAGCCTCGGCAGTTAATTTATCAAGCTCAACCGAAAAATAAAAAATTAATTTTAACTGTTTTTTAACTATTTAGATTAGATTCCCAAAAGATGAATTATGCTTCTAAAATTAACAATAGCATGATAGATTTTGATGCATTTTGGGAGTTAGGAGGGATTCATAGATATTTTCTTGATTTCGTTTAAATAAAGAAGGTCTTGAAGATATATAGGATGAATAGAAACAACTCGTATCGATCGATTATTTTAGGTCATTTATTCGATTTTTTTATTAGATTATGATGGTTCAAGTCAAAGTTTTGTAAACGTCTAGCTTCTATGTTTTCAATATAGTATTAGGTTAGATAAGATAAAGTGCAAAATTTTATATCTGTCAAAAAGAAATAAATAATTTACAAGTTGTAAATAAAAGTTGTATAAACCGAATTATTTACAATCCATGATCACCGTAGATAAGAAACATTATATCACACTCAGATAACTTAAATCATAATGGTTTTGTCGAACGTAGAACCTAAACTTTTGGTATACTTACATCTGTGATAATAATAATCTTTTTAATTCAGTCATCAGCACGTACGTACCTTACAATGCGTAAAGGAGTACATGGTGTAAAGAACAAGCGTGTGAGGCTGGTCATGCTTGGGACTGGGTCGGATCAATGGTATCATGTGACCCTAGTCAAGGTTCATTACAAGTGAATAGTTATTTAAATTCAATGTGTAATATATTAGCATTCCAAGTTCACGCTGCACTGCCAAAAACAAACTACAACAAAATCAAGACAGTCTGTAAAGCAACTTCTGTGTTAAACATGCTACGAAGCATTTGTCCCTGAAGTAATTTCATTAGCGTTGAAAAGTTATTTTACCAATTTGATGCTGTCGATATAATTCTTATCGTTTTTTCCATATTAAACAATTAGTTCAATGGTTTTTTGTCAAAATTATTTGTAACATTTGATAGAATGAAAAGCTTTGCATCAGTTTTGATAATTCTTGTAATGAGTACGTACATGAGGTTTGGTAACTCAGAAAAATAATTATTATAGGTATAAGGAAAATATTACATCAGCATTATGTTATTGAAATTACATTATTTTGTAAATGAAGCTTCCTAAATTTTATTAATTTTTATTGAAGTAAAACTTCTTTAGGCGCGTTATGAGAATTTTGTAACGGAAGTATAAAAAACGAATATAATATTCGGCAAATACACGATACAATTCGATTATGACACACATATTTTAAATATTCACTGGTTTTTGGTGAATTATAGAAATAGTTCATATTTTTCGATGCTTAAAAATTTAACAGAAATTCAATTTAATGATTTTCAATCCGAATTTTTTGAGTATTTTCATTTAATTTAATATCAGTTTTCAAAATATTATATGTCTGCTCCATTTTTGTTTACAATGGATGCTTAGACTCGTAAATTAATAAAAATGGCAGCATATTTGGCTTTTTTAAGGGCAGAGAAATAAGTTGTCGCAAATCTTGGTAAATGGCATATATAATGAAAAATAAGATGACAAAAAGCACCGTTTTGAAATTTGAGCAAAATCGAATAACTGGTTCAGGAATGGAAGCATGTTTGGTGGATCTTTTTGGTTTGTATGGTCAAGTCATTCATTTGTTATTATATTTTTTTATTCACTTATGCAGTCTCGGTCACGGTGGTCATTGTGGTCATGGTGGTCATGGTGGTCATGGTGATCATGGTAGTCATGGTGGTAATAGTGGTCATGGTGGTCATAGTGGTCATGGTGGTCATGGTGGTCATAGTGGTAATGGTGATCACGGTGTTCACGGTGGTCATGGTGGTCACGGTGGTCATACTGGTCATGGTGTTCATTGTGGTCATGGTGGTCATGGTAGTTATGGTGGTCATGGTGGTCATGGTAGTCATGGTGGTCATGGTGGTCATGGTAGTCATGGTGGTCATGGTGGTCATGGTGGTTATGGTGGTCATGGAGGTCACGGTGGTCATGGTGTTCACGGTGGTCATGATGGTCATGTTGGTCATGGCGGTCAAGGTGGTCATGGTGGTCAAGGTGGTCATGTTGGTCATGGCGGTCAAGGTGGTCAGAGTGGTCATGGTGGTTATGGTGGTCACGGTGGTCATGGGGGTCATGGTGGTTATGGTGGTCATGGTGGTTATGGTGGTCACGGTGGTCATGGGGGTCATGGTGGTTATGGTGGTCATGGTGGTCATGGTGGTCATGCTGGTCATGGAGGTCATAGTGGTCATGGTGGTTATGGTGGTCACGGTGGTCATGGTGGTCACGGTGGTCATGGTGGTCACGGTGGTTATGGTGTTCACAGTGGTCATGATGGTCATGGTGTTCACGGTGGTCATGATGGTCATGTTGGACATGGCGGTCATGGTGGTCATGGCGATGAAAGTGGTCATGGTAGCCATGGTGGTAATGGTGGTCACGGTGGTCATGGTGGTCATAGTTATCACGGTGGTCAAGATGGTCATGATGGTGGTCATGGTGGTGTTTAGAGTTTGCATCCCGGGCTTTCCCGGGCGGGAAAAAATATTTGTGTTGATTAAATTTGTTTTGTTAAATAGAAAAATGAGTGCGTGTAATCTTTGCACGCGGTTGAAATAAATTTCTTTGGCTACTGTGGCAGGTATTAATAAAAAGATGAAATATAAAATAAATATGTCATATTGCAATTTAGAGTTGCGTTTCTTGATAATATAATTTACTGTGTAATAAAAAGCAATATTTACATAATGTATTACAAAGTTAATTCAATTATTAGCATAATTGAAATATGAAATTAGAGGTTTATGACAAATTTGAAAAATGCATCAATTGTGGTAGCAATTGTTAAATTAAGTGGACATGTATTCATCGTGGAATTTAATTTGTAATACGTTGTAAGACTTTGTAAAACATGTAAATATGGCTTTTTATTACACATTGTTGTTAATTATATTATCAAGAATATTTGAAAGAAACTCTAAATTTCAATACGACATAACTATTTTATTTTATATTTGATACTTTTAGTAATACCTGCTGCAGTGGCCAAAGAAGTTTTACTTCAACAGCTTGTAAAGATTACGCACTTCATTTTTTTTTATCGGATTATCGGTTTTTTATCGGTTTTTTTTATTATTGGAATTTGATATAGTTTTTGAAATATTTTTGGAGTTTTGAAAAAAAGTTTGTATTTTTGATTTTGTAATAATTTTTGCAATATTTTTAGAATTTTTGAAAAACAGATTTTTTGAATTTGTGAATTTTATATATATATGTTTAGAATTCTGAAAAAAGTTTCAATTTTTGATTTTGTTATAATTTTTGCAATTAGAATTTTGGAAAAAGTTTGATTTTATTGAATTTTTACAATATTTTTGGAATTTTGAAAGAAATATGAATTTATGATTTTGTAATATTTTCTCGAAACGCTAAGAGGAAAGGTTTTTGAGTAGTTTCCTGAGTGTATCATCTTTTCTCTAAATTATTTTAATTTATGATTTGTTATGATTTTTGATTTTGAATTTAGCGTTTGAAAATCAAAAATTCAAAGTTTTTCCAAAATTAAAAAAATCAAAAATTCAAACTTTTTCCAAAATTCTAAAAATACTGCAAAAATTATAACAATATCAAAAATTGAAACTTTCTTGAAAATTCCAATAATTATAATAAAATCAAAAATTTTAAATTTTTCAAAAATTCTAAAAATATTCTAAAATTTCTTACAAAATCAAAAATTGAAACTTTTTTCAAAATTCTAAAAAACTATTTAAAATTCAAATTGCACAAATTCAAAAATTCAACTTTTTTCAAAATTCTAAAAATATTGCAAAATTTATAACAAAATCATATATTAAAACTTTTTCAAAAATTATAAAAATATTGCAAAAATTATTACGAAATCAAAAATACAAATATTTTTCGAAGTTCCAAAAATATTCCAAAAACTATAACAAATTCAAAAATTTCCATGTCCAATTTCATGTCATACAAATAATTAAATTTTTTTTCCAAAAAATTGACTAAAAAAATAAATGAAATCATTTTTTGACACACTTGACAATATTCTTTTGACAAACTTATAATGCAATAAAATTCTCTATAATTTCATGTTCAATTACATTTAACATTTCAAAGAAATAATTAATTTTATTTTTCTCCAAGAAAAATAAATGAAAATCATTAATTTGACGACACACTTCAGTAAGCAGCATTTATGATGGGCTAAAGAAAGGCATAATTGAACTCCAGACTGAAGCCAGACGGCAACTTAAATTTCGTGGTACATAATCGCTTTAATGTTCCTGATAGTGATTCTACCTATCAGGAATGCACAATGTTCGTTCAAACGCAATGTCACAAAACAGGGTTAAGATAACATAAGGCATAAGTCTACATTTGAAATTTTTACATCAGTAAAGAGGACTAGACAACTGACTGCAATAGGGCCTTAGAGGAGGAAGTACAAATATACAAGTACAAATTGTACAAATATATTGAGACTTGGATCTCAATATAAAATGAGCGAGCTTATGAACCGATATCATAATCCAACTACTTTGCAACGGTCAACAATAAACCACAGTAAAAATGTTTAAGGTATCATCTTACATAAATAACTAATTCTAGTAATATATTAAGTATCAAATAACAATTTTTGTTATAGGTAATCTGTATATCAATCTTCACAGCAACCGTAGTTTGCACTCCACTAGACAAACAAAAAGACGAAAAAAAAGATTTAAACGAAAAAGAAGATGAACGTGAGAATTACAAAGGTCGAAAAAATGAATTTGATGGTGGGTTCGACAGGGGTTATCCATTTGGCCCATATGGGCCTGGTTTTGGTTACGGGCCTACATTTAGTCCTTATGGTTCATTACCTCTTGGATATGTGCTACGTGGTCCGTTACCTTTTACTTATGCTCGTTTTAACCCATATGGTGTAGGCGTTGTTGCTCAACATGCATTTCTGTCACCGTATGGTATCATTCCTTTTAGACGTCGATAGAGACAAACATAAGACACATCAATTTAGTTTTAAGTTCTATATAATTTTTGTAAATAATAGTACATTATGAAGCAAGGACGTAAATCTAAGGTTTTTGGACGTATGTGGAGGTTGCGAATCGAGGTGCCAGTCGAGATTTGCAACCACATTAAGTCCAAAATGGCTTACGTTGTGTATCACATACTATTTTTTATTCGTCGCAAGCAAAATAATTAAAAAAATATTATTTTATCTAAACCAAAATTAAAAAATTTTATAAATTTTGAAATAAAAATATGTTGAGCAAGTGGCCTTTGACCAAGACATTTGTTATTGCTTTTCAAACAAATCGCATACCCAAGTAACAATTTATAACCGAAGTTATAAAAAAACCGCAGTTACAAAAAACCTTAAAATAACTTAAGTTATATAGTGGTAAAAAGTTAGTTATTTCGGTACTTTAGTTGATTTACGGTATTAATACACCAAATATCATACGTTAATTAGAGGTAAGTTTTTCTCCTAACTGCAACTTATTCTAAGCATTAGGGCAAAATCTTGGTTGAAAAAAAACCTTTTACAAACAAAAGCACGATGTTTGATATTTTATTACCATTTAAGAACCATTTGATAATTTTATTGGTTTAAAAATAACCAATCTATAAAACTAGGTTCCATTAAAGTCCTCTTTTCAATTATTCTTAGCAATAATTTGGTACATGTTTTGAAATTACCATACTTAAGTCATATATTGGTTACAAATTAACATGTTATATATTGATTTCAAATAAACCAATCTTAATTCAAGTTAAGAATAAGTTTTTTAAAAAATCTCTTTTAACTTTTAACAATTGACTAGATGCACGGTAATATTTTAACGTAATTCTAACCACTACTGAACTTAAGCAACCATTTCTAGGAAGACCACACAAACACAAATATACCAGCAGTGAACGTTAAATAAAATATCCTTATATTTCTCATTTATCGTGTTTACTTTGTGGTTGTTCGTTGTGCTTGCAGTATTTAAATAAAAGTGTTTTTTACAGAAATTTGTGTTTTTGAATACTGCTTTATTTTAAATATATTTTAATAGTTTTTTTTAAGGTAAATTAAATAAAAAATTGTTTTTCAGTTCAATTATGGTTATATTGAAAATGATTCACAACCAATTTATAACTTTATTTTTAGTTTTGGGTTAGCTTTTTACTTATTCCTAACCATTAGTTTGAAATAGCTTATAAAATTGTAAATTTGTTACATTTTCTTCTTCATTTGATCATTCAGCGTTCTTATGTTGTGCGATTCATTGAACATAAATTCAGAAAATTGAAATTGAGCATCAAAAGTGTGAAAATATGAACTCAATAATTAAAAATAAATTGTGTAGTAGGACAACGTTCAAAAGAAAAGTCCAAAATATTTTATTACAGTTGCGTGAAAATAAAAACACGAAGAACGATGAAGCATGTACAAAGGAGTCTAACATGCAAGATCAAAACTGCTGCAATACCTTTCGAATGAAATTTGTGACAGTGAAAGTGACAGTGATAGTGATATTGATAGCGATATTGATAGTGATAATGGTTTGGAGCTCTCTCCAAATGTTCCTAGACAAAAAACGGAAAACATAACCCAAAATCTAACAAACTGGTCTATTCAGCACAATGTACCTCATGTTTGCTTGCGTGATTTACTTAAAATTCTACATAATTCTCATCCGTATTTACCATTAGACCCTCGGACATTATTAAATAGTTCCGTTGCGATTGAGAAACATTTTATCGAAGTTCCACCTGGTAAATACTGGCATTTCGGTTTGGTCCGCGCTTTAGCTAAAGTTGTTGAAACTGTTGAAACATGTCCGACAGAAATATTTTTGGATTTTAATATTGATGGAATTCCTCTTAGCAAAAGTTCAAAAGGACAGTTTTGGGCTATTTTGTGTGCACCAGATGGTTTTAGTTTACCGCCGCTAGTAATAGGTGTTTATTACGGAATGGCAAAACCTTCAAATGCTGATGATTTTTTGAGATTATTTGTTCAGGAGGCGAGCAAAATTAGTGATGTGAATATAGGCTCAAAAAACATTATTTTTAAAATAAAAAAATTTTGTTTGTGATGCCCCCCGCTCGTTCTTATTTAAAAGGAAATACAGGACATAATGGCTATTTTTCATGTGAAAGATGTAATGTAGAAGGGGACTATAATTACAAATCACACCGATTGCGTTTCCCAACTTTATCGAAATCCCTTCGAACAAATGTTTCTTTCCGAGCTAAGAGGGATGAAGATCACCATATGCAAACCTCTCTATTGGAAAACCTTCCAATCGATATGATTAATAATTTTCCACTGGATTACATGCATTTAGTGTGCTTAGGTGTTATGAA
>OY856186.1:410036399-410134493 GCA_963693315.1 Diogma glabrata
CCCGGCCACTGAAAGTTGAAAGGTTTGGTTGTGGCTATTACAAAGAAAAATTTAAATTTTTTGTACGACACCCTTCCATTAGGTGTCGATACCCATAAAAATATTATTTGTAAATTTGAATTCAATCGGTCAACTCTAAGGGGTGCCTCCGGCACCTTAAAGTTGAGGGGTTTTGTTGTGGCCATTATAAAGAAAAATTTTAATTTTTTGTACGACACCCTCCAATTTGATGTCGATACCCATAAAAATATTATGTTTAAAATTAGAAATCCATCGGTCAACTCTAAGGGGTGCCCCTGGCCACTTAAAGTTGAGAGGTTTGGTTGTGGCCACTACAAAGTAAAATTTAAATTTTTTGTACGACACCCTTCCATTTGGTGTCGATACCCATAAAAATATTATTTGTAAAATTTGAAATCTATCGGTTACATACTCTAAGGGGTGCCTCCGGCCACTTAAAGTTGAGGGGTTTTGTTGTGGCCATTATAAAGAAAAATTTTAATTTCTTGTACGACACCCTCCCATTTCATGTCAATACCCGTTAAAATATTATGTACAAAATTTGAAATCAATCGGTCAATTCTAAGACGTGCCTCCGGCCGCTTAATGGCCAGAACAAAACCTTTCAAGTTTAAGTGGCCGGGGCCACGCCTTAGAGTTGAACGATTGATTTCAAATTTTGCAAATAACATTTTCAAGGGTATTCACACGCAATATGTCGTACAAAAAATTAAATTTTTCTTTGTAATGGCCAGAACAAAACCTTTCAAGCTTAAGTGGCCGGGGGCACGCCTTAGAGTTGAACGATTGAATTCAAATTTTACACATAGAATTTTTATGGGTATTGACACGAAATGGGAGTGTGTCGTGCAAAAAATTAAAAATTTTTTTTTAAGGTCCAGTACAAAATTTCTCAACTTTAAGTGGCCGGAGGCACGTCTTAGAATTGACCGATTGATTTCAAATTTGGCAAATAATATTTTTACGGGTATTGACATGAAATGGGAGGGTCTCGTACAAAAAAATTTAAATTTTTCTTTGTAATGGCCAGAACAAAACCTTTCAAGCTTAAGTGGCCGGGGGCACGCCTTAAAAATGACCGATTGATTTCAAATTTTGCAAATAACATTTTTACGGGTATTCACACGTAATGGGAGGGTGCCGTAGAAAAAATTTGAATTTTTCTTTGTAATAGCCAGAACAAAACTTTTCAAGTTTAAGTGGCCGGGGGCACGCCTTAGAGTTGAACGATTGAATTCAAATTTTACACATAATTTTTTCAATACCCATATTGACATGAAATGGGAAGGTGTTGCACAAAAAATAAAAAATTTTTTTTTAAGGTCCAGAACAAAATTTCTCAACTTTAAGTGGCCGGAGGCACCCCTTAGAGTTGACCGATTGATTTCAAATTTTACAAATAATATTTTTATGGGTATCGACACCAAATGGAAGGGTGCGGTACAAAAAATTTTATTTTTTCTTTGTAATGGCCACAACCAAACCTCTCAACTTTAAGTGGCCAGGGGCACCCCTTAGAGTTGACCGATGGATTTCTAATTTTAAACATAATATTTTTATGGGTATCGACATCAAATTGGAGGGTGTCGTACAAAAAATTAAAATTTTTCTTTATAATGGCCACAACAAAACCTCTCAACTTTAGGGTGCCGGAGGCACCCCTTAGAGTTGACCGATTGATTTCAAATTTTACAAATAATATTTTTATGGGTATCGACACCAAATGGAAGGGTGTCGTACAAAAAATTTAAATTTTTCTTTGTAATAGCCACAACCAAACATCTCAACTTTAAGTGGCCGCGGGAACCCCTTAGAGTTGACTGATGGATTTCAAATTTTACACATAGAATTTTTATGGGTATTGACACCAAATCGGAGGGTGTCGTACAAAAAATTTAAATTTTTCTTTATAATGGCCACAACAAAACCTCTCAACTCCAAGTGGCCGGGGGCACCCCTTAGAGTTGAACGATTGATTTCAAATTTTACACATAATATTTTTATGGGTATTGACACCAAATGGGAGGGTGTCGTACAAAAATTTAAATTTTTCTTTGTAATGGCCACAACCAAACCTCTCAATTTTAAGTGGCCGGGGGCACCCCTTAGAGTTGAACGATTGATTTCAATTTTTACACATAATTTTTTATCGGTATTGACACGAAATGAGAGGGTGTCGCACAAAAAAAAAAATTTTTTTTTAGGTTCCAGAACAAAATTTCTCAACTTTAAGTGGTCGAAGGCACGTCTTAGAATTGACCGATTGATATCAGATTTTGCAAATAATATTTTTATGAGTATTCACACGAAATGGGAGGGTGCCGCAAACTGTACAATGAAAAATAAAATTCTAGTGTAATCTAAGGGCCACCCTAATATATATATATATATATATATATAAATATATATATATATATATATATATATATATATATATATATATATATATATATATATATATATATATATATATATATATTTATATATATATATATATATATATATATATATATATATATATATATATATATATATATATATATATATATATATATATATATATATATATATACATATATATATTTATATATATATATATATATATATATATATATATATATATATATATATATATATATATATATATATATATATATATATATATATATATATATATATATATATATATATATATATATATGTATATATATATATATATATATATATATATATATATATATATATACATATAAATATATATATATATATATATATATATATATATATATATATATATATATATATATATATATATATATATATATATATATATATATATATATATATATATATATATATATATATATATATATTTATATATATATATATATATATATATATATATATATATATATATATATATATATATATATATATATATATATATATATATATATATCTATTGTATTATTATATACCTAGGTTTTTTTTATATGCCTATTGTATTTTTTTCTATATATATACTGTTGTATTATGATATACCTATTGTATTGTATTATTTTTTCAATATTTAATGCAACAAATGATTTTTTCAAATTTATAAGTGGATTTGTACTGAAGCCGGATCTGGGGCTGGAACTCGATACTGGTTTACTCAACGCAACGATATTAGCCTTATTTTTTTTATATTTCCCTAGTATTAGGGATGAAGGAACACAGCATCTGATTTCTGTTGATAACAGATATTTAGGCTGAATCTTTAAACCGATGCTGATTTTTTCATCGTACTAGAGTGTAGATTTTAGGATTTTAGACCTTATTTCATTCTAGCCTCACATATCGTTGCTGGGGAGAGATCGCAAGTTCGATTTTCCTCTCCGTCCTTCCTTCAATTCCATTAAATTTGAATATTCAGTAGTCGGTATGGGCTCTGCCCAAGGACGACCTCTATCTCTAACTCTTTGATATAAATAAATAAATAACATATATTGGGTTTTACCAATAAATAATTAAATATTTTATAAATAAATAAATAAATATTTTACTAATAACTAAATAAATATTTTACCAATAATTAAATAAATATTTTCTTAAATAAATAAACAAACAAATAAATATTTTTATACTAATTATAAGTAAATCAATATTTTTCTTTGCACATATATAAATGGCTTATAAGTAAATCAATCATTTTTTATTGCACATGAATAAATGGCTTATAAGTAAATCAATAATTTCCTTGTACATATATAAATAATTATAAGTAAATCAATTTTTTTCGCTAAATATTTTGCTTTAAACTGTGTTGTGTGTCTGGCCTAAAGGAATTTCAATTAAAGTATTATAAATTCTACGATTTGAAATCTAAGAGGTCTTATATGCTGATTTTCGGTTTTCCCAACAAGTTTCATAAACGTACTTTAAATAATCTTTTCATTTGCTGTCTAAGAACATCAAAACGACAAACCAATTTCGAAAAATATGCGCATAATTGCAAAAAACTGAATATAATTGAAAAAAATTCTTGACTTTGGCTTCTTATCTCAAATCTTTTAGTCGAGGCAATGAAGCACTAAAAAGGTCAATAGTTCGGAATTCTTTAGACTAAGACGGATCGGAATGCAGTTTTTTGCATTCGCTTACAAAAATGATTTGTAAAAAGCGTCCCTGTTTATTTTTTTGAAAAAACGTTCGCCGATGCCATATTTGAATTAAGCGACTCAAAAAACCCCCGGGCGCCGAGTTTCTCATGAAGATGCCGATCAGGGCCAGGTTCCGGTGCACCAGGTGTTCGGGGGGTCGTTTTCGACAGGGAACTCGGATTCAGCCCCCCAAAAACCTATCAGAACGATTTTAGGTTCAGTTTTCTCGATTGTGTGAGGAAAACCCACGGAGATAAGGTCCGCGTCCAGGTTCAGGTGCAGCAGGTGCTCAGGGGATCGTTTTTGACGTGAAATTTGGAATAAGCGCCCTCGATAACGCCCCCACAATGATTTTTGGGTTGCTTTTGTCGATATTGTCAGGCAAATTCTCGGGGATGACGTCTGCGTTCAGGCGCACAAGGTGTCCGGGGTTTGTTCACCGATGCCATATTTGGATTCAGCGACCCAAAAATCCCCCGGGCGCCAAGTTTCTCTCCTTCTCCGCGTGATTTTCGGGAGAGTCCCACGAAGATGACGTTCATCGGAGTTCCAGAGCTCCAGGTCGACTGTGGGTCAATTTGGACATCATAATCGTGATCAGCGACCTAAAGCCGTCTAAAAAATGCATTTTTTGAATGCATTTTTGGCTGCAGCAATGTAATTTCCGGTTTCTACAAAAAAAAACAGGGACAGTTCTTACAAATAATTTTAGGACGCAAATGTAAAAAATCGATCGATTCCGATCCGTCTTAGTCTACAAAATTCCGAACTTTTTTGCTTCATTGTCTCGACCATTTGGTTTCTTATGTGATTCAATTAACTCAATTAATAATGTATTCGTGGAATAAAATTTACAAATTTCCTCTTTTTCACTAATTTTTTTTTTGATATGACAATACATATATGACAAACTTAACAATAAATAAATAAATAAACATAAGCCAGCATTTAAAGATAAAATGTCATTGAAAAATATGCTGCGTCCCATAATCAAGGATTATGCCATTAGCTGAACTATTGGCAAACCAATTTTAGTTTTGTTCCTGCAAATTTTTAAAACAAATTTGCTTTTTACCTCTTATTTTATTTTTATTTTCCCTATCCTATTACGAAATATTGGCCTATGTCATATTTTATATGTGATAGGATTTATAGTTTAGTTATTCATTATTTAACAAAAAAATATTTAAAAAAAACAGATTTGCGTCCATTAACATCTTTAGAACGCATGTTGTTGTGGGACCTTGGTCTTAAAAGGTTTTTATGTGTTGTTGTGACACATATTGTAATGCCTACTACACATCACATTTTATTTAAAAAAAAAAAAAAAAAAAAAAAAAAATTTAAATAAGAGCTGAAGAACAGATTTTATAAAAACAATTTGCACAAGTAATCCTTAATCATGTGAACTATTGCATTGTAACAATAGTTAAATAGAAAATGGTAGTGGTATCAAATATCTCATGTTAAAGTGTATGTCAATAGCAGCGACAGGAGTACGCGGTACTGTCACGCCCGTAGATCAAAAATTAAAACAAACGTACAATTTTTGATACAAAACTAAATTTTGTTTTTTATATAGAAAAATAAAACTTAATTTGCCACAAAATTTAATAAAAAACTTCAATATTGGCGCCTTTTGTTGTGGCGCCTTGTGCGGTCGCTCCATTGCATTCGTGGTTTATCCGGCCCAGAAATTTCTCCGAATAATAATTTTCTTTTACATTTTTAGCAATTAACTTTTAACTATGTCAAAAATATTTATTACCAAAAAAGACCGGAAACGTCTGCTGAGAAACATTTTCAGTTGTAGTAGAAAAAAAGATTTAGTAGCCTCACATTTTTTTCGTTTTATTTAAAATTTGGTTCAGGTAGCAAGTTTACCTACGAGGAAAACGGGTGGTACAATAGATAATATGGTTTGAAATAACTTCTTTTAACTGACTACAGCGCATTCTATTAACTAATAGGATAACTATACTAAATAATTGATTTAATTTTTTATTCATTATTTATATTTTTTCTCTGTCTGAAATAAAATTCTGCCAATTAATCACAATATTTAATTACCAATAGTACTCCATTTTACAATTGTTTGTTAATTTCCTTATTATATAAAGTGAAAATAATAAGGAAAAGCTAATTTTTCTTAAGGAAACGTGAAGGAGTTATGTAGCACTTATAAAGTAGCACCTTAAAATATGTTTTCTTTGCAAATAAGTATTTAAACAACATTTTAATTAATTACTTTTTGATTACATTTTATTTCAAATAAATCAAGTTAATCTATATTGAATATTTAACAATATTAATATCTAGGGCTTTGTTTATATATTCTACCATCCACGATTACCACTCTACCTTCCTATTCCATCTTCAATCTCTATTTCTCCATCCTCCATTTCTCTATACTACATATTTATATTCTTCTCAACAACTTCCATTTCCATATTAAAGCTTCCATGTGCTATGCCTATACTTAATTTATCATCTTTAAACATTTTTTCTGGCTCTGCATCTTTTTCTCCTGGAGCACAATTTGTCACAGCTAGTAAAGCAAAAAAAACATAGCTATGCAGTTATTTATATATCGAGGGTTTTCGAGGGAGTACAAGAATATAACGCCCACAGTTCATATAGCAACCATAACAAAATTATTTATCAATCCATTAGCATATTTCCATAAAAAGGATAACCAAAATGTTCAAGGTAAAATGATATACAAAAAAGTAATACAAATATATGAATAATTAATATGTAAATAAGTTTATGCACAAATGAATTATAAAACAAAACGTCAAATGGCTTATAAATTTAAAGCTTGGTAATATGAAACGATGCTATATTCCTCTACTTTCGTAATTTTGTTATGGTTGCTATATGAAGCCCGACGGAAAGCGTTAAAGTAGAAGAATATAGCATCGTTTCATATTACCAAGATTTTAATTTATAAGCGTAAAATGTGTTTTATAATTTGTTTGTGCATAAACTTATTTACATATTAATTATTCATATTATTTGTATTACTTTTTTGTACATTAATTATCCTTTTTATGGAAATATGCTAATGCATTGCTAATAATTTTGTTATGGTTGCTATTGGAACTTTTTAAGCTTTTTATACAAAATAATAATATTTCAACTAACCTGTTTCTTTATTTTTTAGCCTTTGAATAGAAGTTTTGATATATTATCTTGTTTGAAAATTTATAAATTAATTTCAAATGATTGAGTAATAAGTGAACTGCAACTATTTTATTTACGTTCGAGATCATAATTGTAATTGTTGTAGTTCTAATATATCTAGTATAAAATTATGGTAGGTTTGAAATGACCCTTTTAAATCTTAAATCAGGTATGATTGAATTTCGTTTGCGTTTGTTTTACCATATCAGTAGTTAAATTAAAATCCTAATGGATTTATAACCACCCAGAAACTTCCAATATGATTTTAATTTTAATAGAATTGTTGTAATAAATTATTTATTTGAAGGTCACTTTAAAACTAAAAATTAATTTTGTTTAAAAGAAAGGTGCAAATTAAGTGAACAGGTTACCAATATTAAATCCATTGAAATAAATTTAATTATGCATAGAGCAATAAATGAAAGGTAGCACCTGTGTTTCTCGTATCGAAGTTTCAAGAAATTTAAGTATCAAATTGATGATGTGTAGGTTTTCAAGCATCAACACCTTTAAACTCTGATCAAAATCATAGAGATAATGATAAATATATATTTTTGAATTTCGTATAAAAGACATAAAAATTTCAAATAATAATCATAACGAAATTGAATTTCTAACAAGGAAGTCTTCCCAACAAATTGAATCAAAATGTTCAAGGTAACTAAATATTTCTATATATGGAATTGAATAAAAAGATTAATTATTTTTCTATTTTTTTCAAAAGGTATTTTTTCTATTCGCTTTATTAGCTGTTGCTTATTGTGCTCCAGCAGAAAACGCTGCTGAGCCATCAAAAGATTTAACAGACGCTGAATCTGGATGGGCCCGAAGTGGCTTAGGAGGATGGGGTAGTGGTGGATTGGGAAATAGTGGATGGGGAAATAGTGGTTGGGGAAATCAAAGGGGATGGGGAAATCAAGGATGGGGAAATCAAGGATGGGGAAATTCAGGATGGGGAAATTCAGGATGGGGAAATAGAGGATTGGGAAATGGAGGATGGGGTAATTCAGGATTAGGAAATAGTTGGGGAAATAGCTGGGGTAATGGATTAAACAATGGAGTTGGTGGATGGGGACAGAGTGGATATGGAAGAGGATGGTAAACACTGTGAATAACTAATCAAAATCAGCGAAGACGTGTTAGGTTTAATAATTTTAAGAATAAATGTCATATATTTAATTGTTTTGAATTAAATAAGTTTTGTAAAAAGAAACATTTATTGTCTTTTTAATTCGCTAATTCTTAATATCGTTTATTGAAAAACTTAAACCAAAATCGAATCTCTGGGTACGGATTTGCGATATTAGCTAAGTTCATAATCGGTTAGATTAATCGGGATGGTAAAAATTCCCGAAAAAAATAGCAACAAAAATTTAATCACAAAAAATGTTCATCTTAAACGCAGAATTATAAATATTTAACATATCTACTTGCAAGTGAAAAAAATTAAAAGTGTTAAAAATGTGATAAAGAAAACATCTAAAATTTCAAAAAAATGTTTGAAGTTCGTTATGGTAAAAAGTAAAACGTAAAGAAAATGGGTAAAAAGTAAAAACCTCATAAAAATTATGGATTACAACATAAAAGTAAACACAATAATTAGTGTGGTGTAAATTAAGTAATTTTTAAAAGTTGTTGAGTACTTTAAATTACAATTTTTTGTTTGAGGTCTAAAATTATTTTTCGTATTATTGAAGTAATTAGCATGTTAAGTGCAAACATTAATGTGTTTAGATTGTATTTACCTATAACCAGCCACATCAAAATAAACAAACAACTTTGGTTTTGATAAAAAAAATACCAAAATCATATATCAAAGAACGTATATTCTCAAACTAAATGAAAAGTGATATTACTTCGGCTTAAAAAAATTAAGTACTACATAATCTCAAAACATATGTCATAATTTTACCTATACTTTTTAGCATTTCTCGATGTTTTAGGTCATAAGGATACTAACAAAGAAAAAATAACCGGCCACCACAACAGACGAAAACTCAAAAACTGCAAGACTAATAGAAGTGATTTTGAATTTTTTGAATACTAATAACAGGCTTGGACATACAAGGAGCCTTTGACAACGTCCACTTCAATGCTATCATTGAAATGACCTCAAAGAACAATATAAACCCGATTATCATTGCGTGGATTATCAAGATAACGGCTACAGTAGGTGATTATTCAGAAGATAACGGCTACACTAGGTGATTATTCAGTGACTGTTACTGCATATAGAGGCTGCCAGCAACGGAGCTTGCTCCCTCCGCTGCTTTGCCTAATGGTGGCTGATGATCTCCTCACTAAGCTAAATGATTCCTGCTTTAACACTGTAGGCTATGCCGACGATTTGGCCGTCATGGCTAGAGGGAAACATGACTTCATTGTCGCTGGTTGAACCTGGGTTCAGACAGCTCTTAATCTTGTATCACAGTGGTGCAACAGATTGGGACTGTCGACCAATCCCCGAAAAACAAGCATTGTCGTTTTCACAAACAGGAGAAAATTCTACTGGTACACAGATGATACTCGAACCAATATGGGCACGGCAGCAGGAGTGTTTGGTCCTAGAACAAAACAAACGGTTGCCTTAGGCACCACAACAACCATAATTCAAGCCAAAATTTTAGCCATTAGCAGTTGCGCTTTGCTATGTGCTGAAAGAAAATACCAAAATATTGAAATATTTATTATATCTGACTGCCAAGCAGCACTCTTGGCACTAAAATCTACGCGCTTTGATTCAAAACTGGTATGGGAATGCTACCAAAATCTATTAAAAATCTCCTGTAATAATATGGTAACACTTGTGTGGGCACATAGCCACACACGAATACAAGGAAATGC
Source organism: Diogma glabrata (assembly GCA_963693315.1). Taxonomy (NCBI): domain Eukaryota; kingdom Metazoa; phylum Arthropoda; class Insecta; order Diptera; family Cylindrotomidae; genus Diogma; species Diogma glabrata. The sequence continues at coordinate 410,046,593 of OY856186.1, forward strand.
TATCGCTGACGCTTTAGCAAAGGTGATAGTAAAAATTTTTTTGGACCGGAACCATGCTTTGGAATGGCCAAAAGTTCGCTCAAAAGCACAATCCAAACATGAGAACAGGAACACAATGCTAAATTATGGAGAAGGAGAGAGGGACTAGTACACTCCAAGAAGATTCTAGGTATCCTCCATGTTTCACCCTTAAAATTAATCGACGTAAACAGAGAGTCTCTAAGAATTTTAACGTGGTGCGTTACTGGACATGGTCCTTTAAACCACCATCTTAACAAAATGGGATTTGTTGTTTCTGACAGGTGTAGATTCTGCTACTCGGCCGCGGAAACGATGAAACACGTCATCTGCAGCTGTCCTGAACTCTCTTGCCACAGATTCAACCAACTTAGTCTTAGAAGACTAACACTTCCACTACCACCAAACGTCAATCCAATAAAAACCTGAAAACGTACGGTTTGGCTCAAGCCGTGAAAGATTGCAATATAAAAAAAAGTGTAAAAATAACAAAAGAACCAAGCCAGATGAGTAGAAGCGATAATATCGGGGGTCGAAAAAAGATATTCCCAATTTTAAAAGAAAACGGAATAGACAGTCACACATATACAAACAAAGAAGAAAGGAAACGTGCCATTATATTGAAAGGGGTGCACCTTTCGTATCCTACGGAAGAGATCGAGGCGGACATAAAGGAACAAATTGGTACAGAAGTAAAGGTACGTTTATTCACAACAACCAGGGCGGTAAGCCAAGGGTACAAACTAAATATGCAACTTATATGCTTAACTAAATATGCAACTTATGAATCAACTTATATTCGCATAGAATTAGTTAGGATAAAATGCGGCGAAAATATATCGTCGCTTTAATAATGAAATGACGTATACGCAAAAGTATAGTTTCGAGATATTTGAGTTTAAAGTTTGATGTGCGCATGCATTTGCACGGACGTTAATTTATAATTTATTAATTCTTACCTCCAGTCATAAAATAATTCGAAAATGTAAAAACGCCAATTCAAAGATACCCTTATGGGGAATGCAGCGCACCTATAATATAAAAACAACGTATAAATAGCATACGTTGTTTCATTATTAAGGCGACGATATAGTACAGTGCCTAAGGTGCCAGAGATACGGTCACATTGCTAAAAACTGTGCATACAAATACAGATGCATGAAAATGCAATAACAAGAACGGAAGCAAATATAACATCAAACCAAGACAGTAAGATATCGCCTTTTGACTGCATAAATAATGAGTGTCCAAATCTATTCAACACTAACTTCATGGAGCTACTAGGTCATTCAATAAGTCCGTATGATGACATATAGATGGCGTTACTAGAATTTTTCCATATGATTTTTATTTAGTACTAACCTTCAAACGATACGTGTATAAATTTGACAGCAATCTGACTATTTATTCGTGAGTTATAGCATTTTGTGTGAAGCAACTTTTGTTTTTGAAAAAAAATGGAAAAAAGTGAATTTCGAATTTTAATAAAGCATTGCTTTTTGATGAAAAAAAATACAGTGGAAACCAAACAATGGCTTGATAAACATTATCCAAACTCTGCTCCATCGAGACAAATGGTAGAGAAGTGGATGGCTGAATTTAAATGTGGTCGTACCAGAACAAAAGATGCAGAGCGCAGTGGACGCCCAAATGAAGCTGTTATTCCAGAAAACATAAAAAAATCCACAAATTGGTTATGAACGATCGCAAATTGAAGGTGCACGAAATAGCTGACATTGTAAAGGTAGCAGATGGTAGTGTTTTTACCATTTTACATGAACATTTGGGTATGCGAAAGCTCTGTGCAATTTGGGTGCCGCGTGAGGTCACAGTCGACCAAAAACAACAACGAATCGATGCTTCGGAGGAGTCTTTGGCACTGTTAAGCCGCAATAAAAGGGAATTCTATCGTAGATATGTGACAATGGATGAGACATGGTCTCACAATTACACACCAGAACCCAAAAGACAGTCAGCTGAGTGGACAGCAGTCGACGAACCGAATCCAAAGCGAGCAAAGACGCAACAGTCGGCCGGTAAGGTGATGGCGTCTGTATTTTGGAATACGAACGGAATAATATTCATCGACTATCTCCAAAAAGGAACCACCATCAACAGCGAGTATTACTGTGAACTTTTGGATCGATTGAAGGCTCAAATCGCAAAGAAACGGCCACATTTGCAAAACAAAAAAGTGTTGCTTCACCAAGATAATGCACCGTGTCACAGATCGATGAAAACGATGGCAAAATTGAATGAATTGGGCTTTGAATTGCTTACCCACCCACCATATTCTCCAGATTTAGCCCCCAGCGACTTTTTCCTGTTTTCAGATCTCAAGAGAATGCTTGCTGGAAAGAAATTTAAGTCCAAAGATGAAGTAATCGCTGAAACTGAGGCCTATTTTGACGAGAAAGAGAAATCGTACTATAAAAGTGGTATAGAAAAGTTGGAAAATCGCTATACTCGTTGTATCGCCCTCGAAGGCAACTATGTTGAATAAAAAAAATCGAGTTTTGTCAAAATGTTGTTGTTTTCTTACTTATCCTACGGACTTATTGAACGACCTGTTAGTAAGTGAACTAAACGTATTTTTACCTAAGTATAACTAATGACGGATGTGTCAACAAAAAAACATGCTGTTATAACTTTTATATTTCAAATATGTTGGAAATAAAAGCCATTAAAGTAATAACGTTAAACTGTGGTTCGCTGGTTGGCCATGCGAACAGAGCAGAATTTGAGATGCTGGTTAGAAAGCAAAAACTAGACCCTATACTGACGCAAGAAACCAAGCTCAGTAGCAAAATAGAATACATCTCCCAGGATACGAAGGTGTTCGAACAGATAAAAAGAAGAGAAAGGTGAAGTGAGAACAGCAATCTTTGCTAGGGACAAATTTAAAATAACATAAATAAATATTGTCCTAGGTAGGATTTGCTATACGGCAGTAGAAATAAGCACAAACAACACAGAGAAGATACTTGTCATTCCATACTCAACCAATTTCATGCAACTTGAAAAAGATCTTAATATAATAAACAACGCAGCAGACAGATACGACTCGTGCATAATCGAAGGAGATTTCAATGCCAGAAATAAAAACTAGGGTTACAACAGACAACATCACCGGCTGTGCCTTAAAAAATAGTTCCAAAATTCAGTTAACGAATTCATACATATAGTATGACCAACCAACAAGGGCAAATTCTTAACTGGATCACTATTTAATCTCCAACACACTAATAAATGAAAGTAGTGATTCAAACTTCACTTTTAATAATAGAACAATCTTCTCGGATCATATGGCTGTAGAATTTAATATCAAATTACCTCATATACTGGAATTCACATCTATTCCCATGCCAAATTATATGGACTTCAAATGTGTAGACTAGAGACACCATGTCACAAGTGAGGAAATAAAAGCGATTAATATAGGTACGGATAGGAACCTATGTAACAGTGAAATTAACGAAACTATTGAAAAAATTACAAATAAAGTCAACCAAATAAGCAAAAACTACTTCCAAAAAAGAAAAGTATTGCAGTTAAAATATGGAAGCATGCTAGCTTTGATAACAGCGTTGCACAAAGAAAGAAAGAAGCTAAAGAAAGCCTTACAACGGGAGCGCAAGAAAAACTTTAACAATAACAGTACGATATTCCAAGGACTGAATTCACAAATAAACTGTCTTACTATCCTAATCAATGAAATCATGGCGGTCCATTTAAAATCGGACTTCGAAAAAAAATCAACAACATCACTCCAGGACCACAAGTATTCAGAGAAATTAACAAACTAACATATAGAAAGCGTCTGCAAAAAATTGAAAACATTAACATCAATGGACATCTATCGTACAACCAAGAAAAGATTGCGGAAGAGTTCAGAAAGTTCTACAATGAATTGTATGGTGAAAAGGTTCCAGATGGGACCAAGATATTCAAAAAAAAAAGAAAGTACCCTAAAACTAGAGAAGGAAGAATTTATCCCGTTAACATTCTACAGCAATGAAAATCTGGCAAGCTCGCCATCAGATACAAATAGATTTCTAACCAACTGTAACAGCAAAATGGAATTAATTAAATCGGTAAAAAGAAAAAGAAATCAGCAGGGCCAGGGTGGAGCACACTTGTAGGAGATACAGCAACGAGTAACTGTTAGACAGAGACAACAAAAAGAAAGTAAAACCAATTAAGAACTGCAACTCACACTGATGAAATCATTAGCAAGGCTCAAAAACCATGAAAACAAACTGTTGAATGAAATAATACAAGGCAATGAACAAACACTCGATTGCTTCATTAAAACAAAGGACTTGAACAATATAACATGGGATAACTTTGTTGAGACAGCAAAGAAAAGCGAAAATAGAGGACAAAAGAAAGTAAAGCAATAAAAAATGACAATGCAGGAGTAAAGCAGAGTAAATGAAAAAAACAAAATTAATAGCATAATGTAGCATAAGTTTTACATTTTTTAGTTTTAATTTAGTATAATTAGTTTGGGGGCACTTAGCCAAAGTAAAATATAATAATAATAAAAATCAAATTTTTTCAAACATTGTACATATGCGAAAATAAAGAAAAAGTAATGAATATTATAAGCATAAATTTGGCCATTATGACTAAAAACTAGATAATAAGTATAAATGTAAAACGATGCAAAATCATATAACCGAATAAATACGAATATAAATGGTAGTTTATCTAGTTGGCTAGCTCTGTTGAGAATGATAAACCTTTTTAAAGTTTATACTTTTCTTATTGGCTGGAAACTAGATCGGTCGAAAATTGTATGGATTTCTAAAAATTTCATAATTTGCACCATGATTTTTAAATTCAGTTCTTATATTCATGATGGGATAACTTTCCATCGGTTCCAATGTTGGTTTAGGAGTTTTGGTGTTTTGGGAAGTTGCTGTGGTAAAACACGTTATTGGTTTTACTATAATAATAAGGATAACGAAAACGTACAAAACATATACCCATGTGTTTTTTTCCCAAATAGAATTTTTTCAAGGAGATTTCCAGTCCAGGAGATTTTCTTTACGGCCTTATTACATATATTGAATTTTATACAAAATTCAAACCAATTTTTTTTGTTGCAACGTTTTTTGTTAAATTGTATTTTTTTTTAAATACATCTTTTTTTTTCGAAAATATTTTTAGACCATTCATATTAGCTTTTTGTGAGAAAAAAATTAGTAACAGGATGAAAACTATTGGATATATATGAAAATATTGCGCAAATGATGGGAAACAAAAATTAAAGGTGCTCCGAGTTGCGGTGGTGAAATGGGGGTGAGCCGTTAGGGGTAGAGAAGGGTTTTTCATGATTTTCAGCGAAACTAGCCCTTCTATCGAAAAAAGTTCAAAGTAAAGGTTATAGGTAATAAAAAGGTCTAGGTAATAAAAAACTTTTACTTAAGCTATTTTTTCACATAACCTAAAATTTGCCGTAAAAATACAAAAAACCAAGGAAAAAAGGGCTTTTCGTTTTTTATTTTTATCTCCCACAAAAATTTTTTTTTTCCACACAATTTGGTGAAAACGTTCCTTATTATGTCCCTAATACGCTGTAATTTTTTGCAATCAAAATATTTATTTTTACGTTTAATTTTGATTTTAAACCAAAAAAGTGACCTTATTTTCACACAAAAATTCTCCCGTATAGGAAACAGTTTTTTCAGAAAAAAAACATTAATCATTATGTTTGATGAAACGTCTACTTTTAGATGGTGTAAAAAAATAAGCATCACCAAGGAAAACTTTTCCAGGAAATGCAAAAACTGAATAAACTTGATTTTAAAAAGTTTTTTTCAATCATTGTTTAAAATTTTTCATCATATGTTAAAATTTACAGTTGAAATACTTAAAATATAAGATAGATATTAATTCATTGTCTTTAATTATTTCCTAGAAACAAATTGACTCTGCCCAATGCAAATAAATTTCACTTTTGGTTAAACAAAGTCTATTTATATATATTGATTGACGAACATTATTAAAATTAATAAATATAATTAACAACCGACGATATAATTAATAATTTTGTCTACGATAGCATATAAAAAGTCTATTTTTATGCCAGATAAATTAATTAATTAACCGCATGGAGGGATCAGTTTTTATTGTTTTGAAAACTTTTTTTATTTTTGATCTACAAGTGTGACAAATCCGCGTACTCCAGTCCCTGCTATTGACATACGAGTTAACGTGAGATCTCACATACCACGGTCAATAGCATTGAGATATCACTAGCCAAGGTGACATCTTAGGGGTGGTGGCGGATGAACTGTATTCAATCAACGGTAGCCCCCTCAATCTTAGGCTGTGAAATAATCCTTGATAATGAGACGCTATTGCTTCCTTGAAAAAACGAGCCTTCAGATAACTATGTGTGGGTTTTAGTCATTAAAAAAGACAGTGCGTCAAAGGATCAAGGAATATGCAATCGGCTGGATTATTGGCAACTACATTTTTATTTTGTTTCAGCAAAATTTTGTAAAAATTTGCTATTTACTTTTTAATTTACTTTTATTTTTTTTATTCTATCATAATATATTGGCCTTTGTCATATATTGTCAGTGATAGGATTTTTTGTTTAGTTATCCATTTTTTAACAAAAAATATAAAAAAAACAAAAAATGGAAGATTTACGTCCATCAACCCCTTTAAACGTATGTTGTTGTGGGACCTTGGACTTAAAAGGTTTTTTTGTGTTATTGTGACTCATATTGTTATTACCTACTACACAACATATTTTATTAAAAAAAAAATGTAGTCTAATGTTAATACATATAGGACTACAAATTGACCAAGTGTCAGCCATTGATTTCACATTGATTGGAAACAATCAATAATGAGTATACAATCGTGACTTAGGATGTTAATTAGAATAGAAATGTTCCCCATTCTATGAACTAACACAAAGTATTGTCTAGAAATTGTTATGTATGTAAATATAGACCATTAGCTACTAACAAACATTACATTTAATGGAAACCAGTATGGTTTTATTATCACATAATTGTATATGTATTAGTAAAGCCGAATATGAACATTAATCATATTAGGTCATTAAAAACATTGTTCATCTATAATTAACTGAATAAACATCTACTCTTAATTGTAACCAGAGTTTTTCTAATATATTTCATTGGCGACTTGGAAAAAAAGAATGCAAGTAAAAAATTAATTAAATTTTCTATTTAATAAAAAGTTATAACAACGAAAAGTTAATCAAAGTTAATTTATCATAAAATAAATGGTTAAAAGATATATTGTGTATGTGATTCCGTAGTAATAAAATAAAATATTATTGTTAACGGATCTACCCGTTATTGTGAAAATCATTAATGAAAAAAATACTTATTAAAGAAAAATAATCGTCATATTGTTAATAAAATAATTTGAAATAAGTGATACGTTTAACAAAAGAAACGCGTGCATATAATTAATTGTGGTCATGGCGTCGTTTATTGGCTCAATAGAAAGTTTTGTTCCTGGAGGAGACTTTAGTAAATATATAATGAGAATGGAACAACTGTTTTTCTGTAATGATGTTAAACCAGAAAAAAAGGTGCCGTTGTTTATAACGTTTATGGGGCCAGAAACGTTTGAAATTCTCTGTAAACTGTTATATCCCGTGGTTCCAGCAAAAAAGACATTTGATGAATTAAAGAAGATATTATCGGAACATTTCCAGCCAAGTAGGATTGAAATTGCTGAAAGCTACAAGTTTTTTAAACGAGAACAAAAAATTAATAAATCCATCAGTGAATACATAATAGAACTAAAAATGTTAGCGGAAACATGCAATTTTGGAGATTTTCTGGAGCGTGCTCTACGGGATAAATTTGTGTTGGGATTGCGGAGCGAAAAAATTCAAAGCATGCTTTTAAGTGAAAATAAATTGAATTTTCAAACTGCCTGTGAGAAAGCCTGTGCAGCAGAAATGGCGGGAATGGATCAAAAGATTATTAAAAGTGATAGTTATAGCTACATTTCACAACAACCAAACGTTGCACATGTCGGTGTTAGAGGTCGTCGAACAGAGTCAAGGTCATCATCAAGAAGTAAATCAAATTCACCACATCGTCAGGGAAGATTTACATCGCCACACCAGCAAGGATCATCATATCAAGTACCAAGCAAATATATGGGGGACGACATGACATTAATAAATGTCCGGCATACGATTGGTATTGTTACAATTGTGGAGAACTAGGCCATTCATCAAAAGTTTGCCGAAATAAAAGAAATAAATTTAGGGAAGTATATTTGAATAATTTATGTTTTAAAAATTTTGATAAAATAAATATTGTGAGCCCAGTAACAATTGATGTAAAAATAGAAGAGTTCTCTTTTGAGATGGAAATTGATAGTGGTGCTTGTTTAAGTGTCATTAATAAATTTATTTACAGTCGTTTTTTTAGTAATATTAAATTAAATAAAAGCTTTAGTAATGTTAATTTACTTACAGGAAATAAAGTTGAAATTGCGGGTAATATTCCGGTTTCAGTACAAGTGGGTGGAAATATAAATTACAAATTGCAATTAACGGTATTGGAAACAGATAAAGAATTTATGCCAATAATGGGCCGCGATTGGATGTCAATATTATTTCCAAAGTGGCAAAGTGCTTTTGATGTAAAGATGGAACCCAAAGAATTAAATCATTTAGCTTTAAATCAGGTGAATCTATCTTTTATTAATGAATTAAAAAATTTAGCTCCCAAGGTGTTTAATACGGAAAATAATGAGGCAATTTTTGGTTTCGAGGCTGATATTTTAATTGATGCTGAGATTAATCCAATCCATAGACGACCCTATAGTGTACCTTATAATATGGAATCAGTTGTAAGTACTGAACTGGATCGGCTAGTAGAGGATAGAATTTTAATTCCGGTAAAAAATTCAAAATGGGCGTCGCCTATAGTGATTGTACCCAAGTCCAATGGCAGTATAAGGATATGTGGGGACTTCAAAGTCACCATTAATAAATTTTTGCACATGGAGGAGTATCCATTGCCATTAATTGAAGACGTGTTTTCCAAGCTAGCTAATTATTCTTGCGTTTGTGTTATTGATTTAGCGGGCGCATATCAACAACTAGCCATCAGTGAGAAATCAAAACAATATGTAACAGTTAACACCCATAAAGGGTTGTTTCAGTTTCAGAGACTTCCATTTGGGGTGGCGTCTGCACCTAGTATTTTCCAATCAATTATGGACAAAATACTTTTAAATATGTAAGGTGTTTCATGCTATTTAGACGATATATTAATAGCAGGGGTTGATATTGAGGATACCAAACATAAATTGAGAAAAGTAGTAGTTGAATTAAATAATCATAACATCAAAATTAATTTAGAAAAGTGTCAGTTTTTTCAAGATAGTGTGGAATATCTTGGTCATATTGTATGTAAAGAGGGTATTAAACCGAATTCGAAAAAAGTGGAAGCGATAAGTAATGCTCCTGAACCGACTAACGTTACAGAGCTACAGTCATTCCTGGGGCTTCTGAACTATTATGGGAAGTTTTTGCCTAACCTGTCTACAATTCTTCATCCTTTATATAAACTTTTACGCAAGAATGAGAAGTTTAATTGGTCAGAAGATTGCAAAAAATCTTTTAATGAAAGCAAATCAATGTTGTTAACAAATAATGTATTGACATTTTATGATCAAAACAAACCCTTGAGTATCGTTTGTGATGCGAGTCCTTATGGTGTAGGAGCTGTTTTAGCTCACATAGTAGATGGCGAAGAAAAACCAGTTTTTTTTGCTTCATCAACTCTCAGCATAGCTGAAAAAAATTATAGTCAACTGCATAGAGAAGCCCTGGCGGTGGTTTTTGCAGTTAAAAAATTTTATAAGTACGTATTTGGAAGAAAATTTGTAATTTATAGCGATCACAAAGGTTTACAAGATATTTTTAATAAGAAAAAAGAATTGCCGTCAGTCGCGGCGTTAAGAATTCAAAGGTGGGCTATATATTTGTCTATGTTCGACTACGAAATTATTTATCGTAAGAGTTCATTAATGAATAATGCTGATGCATTATCAAGATTGCCGTTAAAGTCGGTTACGAATGTGGAAGAACCTTTTGTGTTAGCGTTTAATGTCGGTGATAAATTGCCAATAAAAATGGATGATATTGCCAAAGAGATTTCTATGGATAAGTTTTATAAGAACTTATACGAATATCTCAAAAATGGCTGGCCAAATAATATAGATAAAGAATTTAAATACTATTTTCAATTACACAATGTTTTGTCTTGTGAAAGTAATTGTATATTTTATGGTGATCGGATTTTCATTCCTTTAATTTTTCGTGATCAAATACTGCATATGCTTCATGATCAACATACAGGTATAGTTCGTATGAAGCTTTTAGCGCGTCAGTTAGTTTGGTGGCATGGTATTGATAGGGATATAGAGCAATTTGCTAAAACGTGTGTAGACTGTAATCTCATGCAAAGAATTTCAAAAGATTGTGAAAATTCAAATTGGCCTCCAACCTCATATCCATTTGAAAGAATTCACATAGACTTATTTCATTTCGGGAAATATGTGTTTTTGATTTCTGTTGATGCTTTTAGCAAATGGATTGATTGTTATCTGGTTAATAAATCCCCAGCATCTGTAATTATATCAAAATTGAAAGCACAATTTGCAAATTTTGGGTTGCCTGATCAAATTGTTAGTGATAATGGTCCGCCTTTTACCTCAAAGGAATTCAATGAATTTTGTTCTGCTAATGGAATAATATTGACACACAGTCCACCGTACCATCCCGAGAGCAACGGACTTGCAGAACGGGCTGTACAAACAGTTAAATCTGTTTTTAAAAAAAATGTTAATACAACTGTTGATATTAATTTAATAATTTTGGATATTTTATTTAAATATAGAAATACACCTTGTTCGATAACCGGATTATCACCTGCTAATTCCATATTCAACTATAATACAAAAACGTTATTGTCTTTAGTTAATAAGAAAATCAATAGAAATAAGAAAAAAGTTACTTTTAAATTAAATAATCAGCCAAAGTACGAGTATGCTAAACCAAATATTGATAATAATAATTTTGAAAAAAAAATTTCAGAAACTGAATTAAAATTTAAAAATAAAAAAAATACTCAATTTGATTTGTATAATAATCAAGATATATTATATTTAAAAAAATTTAAATTTTCTAAATGGATTCCGGGTAAAATTGTAAAACGTCTTAGTAAATACTTATATGTTATAGATTTAAGGGGATCACTTAGGACTGCACACAGAAACCAATTGAAACCGTTTCATAAAATCCGAAATAAATATTTGTTTATACCTACTACCAAATCTTCTCTTGCGAATCGTGGAAGGAAACGGAGATTAAACTCTGGTGAGCAATCTGGAGTGAAAAAACCCAGATCACAAAGATCAAATTATAATTTAAGAGATTCTATTTTACTAGAACAAAGAAATAATAATAGAAATTAATTTAAGCTTCTTCCTCTTTAGAAAATTTCAATTGTAACAGAGTAAAGTTTTAGTAATTATAAGATAATGTAAATAATTAGTATTCTCAAATTAAAAAGGGGAAAAGTGTTATGTATGTAAATATAGACCATTAGCTACTAACAAACATTACATTTAATGGAAACCAGTATGGTTTTATTATCACATAATTGTATATGTATTAGTAAAGCCGAATATGAACATTAATCATATTAGGCCATTAAAAACATTGTTCATCTATAATTAACTGAATAAACATCTACTCTTAATTGTAACCAGAGTTTTTCTAATATATTTCAGAAATTTAATGCAAAAAATCCCATATAATGGAAAATCATTTCCATAATGTGGAGTCTAATGACAGTGGAAAAATTCAACTCAAGTAAAACATAAATAAGTGATGAAGAAGTTTTAACTTTGAAATTGTCATCGCCTCAACGGCGCAATCGATAGCGTGTCTGCCCAAGTATTCGAGTCGGGTACTGACGAGGGTAGGTTTGAATCCCATCCGAAACACGAAAAATGTCCATCCGAAACACGAAAAATGTGAATTGAAGTATTTTTCTGAGAAACTTCAAACCATACCTTTGAATTGAAAAAATTCCAATTACTTCTTTACTTACTTGAGTTTAATTGATCTCAAAAATCCAAAATAAACGATATTTATTAAAAATTATCAAATTAGAAATCAACAACATAACATTCAAAATTCATATTCTTTTTTAGTTACCATTAACTCTGATTTAAAATTTTTGTAAAGTTACATGAAAATACCATAGCAACTACAATGTTGTTTAGCGAATAATTTTTCACTAGTTGAAAAAAATCATTTTCGCAGGAGATTAGGCTTGCTTGTAAAGATACTTTTCATCTGCTATCATAGAAAAATAGTTTTTTGGCAAACGGCTGTAAAATTTAACTTTACAGACGCTTGGGAGAAGGTTAAAGTCTTACTCTTTCAACAAATAATCAAAGCGGTTGTAAATTAACGCCATTTTTTACGGCGACAGTAAAGTAACTTTCATATTTTTACAGCGGCAGAAAAAGTGTTGCCATTTCTTTCCACATTTTTACGGCGGCAGCAAAAGTAACATATAACATGAGATTATGAATTTTTTCAAAAGCCTTTGACCAAATTTTTGTTATTTTTTAAACAAATTGTATAACTATGACAACAAAAAATAACAAATATTTTGATTGGATTATGAAATTTTGAATTGAAAGCTTGCTTAGATAAACAGTTTTATTTTTTATATAATTTATAAATAATTTAAATGTTTTTAATTTTTGAATGTAAATATGACGACAGAATAAATAGTTCTGATGTATTAATTTCATATTTATAAAAATTTAAACGTTTGGTTTTTAATTCAGTGCTTAAGTGACTTTTTGTGCTTCATCCACAATTTTCGGCTTCCCTATGGTTAGCCGCCAAACTATAGACTCAACACAAAAAGTAGCACTTTAGCTTCTAATTAAATAATATACTATTTTTACTATTAAATTATCGATACATTGTGTGGTTATACCAAAATATAGTATTATGTGTAGAAAAAACGCTCAGACCTGAGAATGTTGAAAAATATAAACAACTACCTCTTTCCAGAATGGATCTTTTTTCTGATAGACAACACGAATAAGCTTACAATGTAACAGAACCGCTTCGCACAATTATTCAAAAAAAGGATGTATATTTTTCGTTAGATGAATCTACTGATATGACTGACTCAGGCATTTTATTTTATTCGTGCTATATCTGAAGATTTTCAATGATATAAGGAACTACTCGTTATGGGCACTATAACGTACCTTTTAACGCAGCGCTAAATTGTGGGTGGGGACGGGCCTTTATCAGATAATGTTCGCAAAGCAGCTTCCTTTTTCACTTCACTTATATTTTCACAACAAAGCTTTAGATGTAAAATCACTTTAATAAACCTGACCAAAACAAAAATCAAAACAAAACTTAAACGAGTCACAACTAATATACAAAAATACATTATCTTTTATTTCCATAATTTATCTAATTAATTACAAAACATTGTCGAACAACTTTAATTATAAATTGCACCTATATTAAACCGATTTACAACAACATCGAACGACTAACTCATAATATTTTTTTTTTATTTATCAATAATATCTTTCATTATTTTTTTTTATTAAAGAATTAAAACAATTTAAATAAAGTTACTTGAAAAATAAATACGTGTGTGTTCTTTTCCTTGAAAATGTTTTCTTCCATCCAAATACTATACTTCTGCCTCCACATGTAGATAAAAAAACTCCAGATATTATATTCTGTTGATCCCAAAAATCTTGGTAGATGTTGTTTGTTGCACGGTCAAAACTTAAGAGACCAATATTAAATTAATTTTTCCCAACATCAAATTTTTTCAATCCAGTTTTCTCCAATTGTAGAGTTAATGTTTTTTTTATTAATATTTTGTAGTTCAATGTTGGCTTCTTGTTTCCGATTTCCAAAAAGTTTCCCCTATTATCCACTTCGATAAGAATTCAAATATAAGCTGTGTGCCATAAAGTGGTTTGACTTCCGTTCTACTTATTCCATAATTTTTAAAACAGATTTTCCAAATAGATATTTAGTGCCAAATTTTCCTCTACGATATCGATCACCACAAAATTTCTAAACTGAATTTTTCCTTTTCCAATAACTATACAGTAATATTTTGTTGTCGTAATCATTATTCTTCAACTTTAGTAACTTTCATGTAAATCTCATCAATCTTGAGTACATCTCATGGAACATAGTGTTTTTGTTCCTGTATTTTTTATATTATATAGGTTATAAAATTAATTTTTTTTCCTTACAATTAACAATTTTATATTAACAAAAACATTTTTGTCTGTTAAAATTTTACGTTAAACATATTGGTACAAATGCAAAACAGAAATTTTATTTGAAAAACAAAGATTAGACTGATCAGCTTTAAATTAGAATTAATTACTCTTAAGACTAATACAAAAATAATTTTATTTCTTTGAATTTTACGTTAGATATATAAATACAAATTTAAAACAGAAATTTGATTTGAATAAAAAGGACAATTAGACTGATCAGCTTGAAATAAGATTTAAATTCTCTCCCAACTATTACAGAAAATAGAATCTACATGACAATTGCCATTTGAAAATATTTGACACGTTACAGCACGCTTACTGGAAGAACAAATGGAATAGATATCTATGATTACTTTCAACAAATATAATGTGAAAGAGGACTAAATCTGGATAATCTGGTGAGTGTGTGCACCTCCATGGTGCATCTTCCGTGAGAGGCAAAAAAAGAAGGATTTGTTTCATTGTTAACAAAAGCAATTTAAATTTACAAACAATGATTGCCTTTCATTGTATATTGCACTAACAAAATATTTGTGCTTAATCAACTACATTAAGCAATACTATATAGAGACAAATGCAACACGCATCGTATCATTATTAAGTTCGTTGGCTATCAAAAAGAATGGTGTTCGTTAAAGTTTTATCAATGCGAGAGCAATTCATAAAATTGTATGAGAAACAAAAACAGCATTGCAGATGACGAATTTTGCAGAAATTCTGCATTTTTGTGTAATATTATGATAAAGCAGAACGATTTAAATATTTCTTTGCAAAGTAAATTTACGATATATTTATAATATCTGGCAAAAAATTCATGCATTTCGAAAAAAAAATATTGCATATTTAAAGCGAAAAGTGAATCTTTTGTGCTCGGAGGCGAAATTTACAGCGCGAGCGGTAGGCGAGCGTTGTAATCGCCTCCGAGCACAAAAGTCACTAAACGCTTGAAGCATGCATACTATTTTTCCTCCGCCTGCTTCAAATTGATCAAAAGTCAAAACCTAGATAAAGATTTACATTGAACCTCTGTAAAGAATTATTTTTATTTCTATCATATTAGCCTTGCTACATCGTTTCAAAGAAAATTTTGCGTCCATTTTGTTTTATCAATAAATATTGTATAAATAGTGAACACGCAAATTTGCAATATAATTAAATTTATTAAAACCAATAACGTTTAATTTTATTCATAATAATTAGTTTTTTTACTGTATGTATAAATTTACTTTACTTTCAACTCGTCGAGCGGCAATGAAACTGTGGCGTATGTTTAAACAAAAAATTTTAAATAAAAATTTTTATCTAGTAGTTGAGAAAAATGTAAAACAAAAAAGTTAGTTTTAGTAGCTTTTCAAAAAATCATTAATTCTTGTTCAGATTTTCAATGTTCAATATTTTTTGTCCGTGAATATGTAAAATATTTTATTATTCTTTTTTAATGTTTAGAAAATAATTTTATTGTAAATAATCAATATTACTTGATGGTTTTAGATTTGTTTGTTAAAAAGTTTAACCTTCTAAATAATAATAACAAAATAGTTTTCTTAATGTAAAATTTTAAGAAGTGATGATTGTCAGAAGGAAACAATCCAATTATATAAACAGTTTACTCTCTATATTTTAATGAAATTCAAATTAAATATATTATATCAATTCATTTAAATAAAAC
Source organism: Diogma glabrata (assembly GCA_963693315.1). Lineage (NCBI taxonomy): Eukaryota > Metazoa > Arthropoda > Insecta > Diptera > Cylindrotomidae > Diogma > Diogma glabrata. The sequence goes on from OY856186.1 coordinate 410,062,662, forward strand.
ATATTATTTTAATTCTACATATGATGAATCATCATTAATTTGTATTCAAATGGTGCAATAAAATCTCAATGGATTAATTAGATGAAAATCAATTCATCTTAATATATGTTATCTTCCTGTTGCTGTTATATCAAGCGAAACTGATATACGACAAGGATTATGTTTTTACTAAGCAAGTTATTACGTCAAATTATTTCTACTTTATGGAACTACTTCTACTAAATAAACTTCTAGAATCTAGAGGATTAACTCATAAAATTAATGTATATAGTGCGAATCTCAAGCTATAAAACATTGCCGCTCGCCAAGCGTCAAATACAAACTTTCAACCATCAACCGACAGCTTGAAAAGCCTACTTTCACTTTCGGGCGTAGGAAAAATATAATTTTTTAAAACAATTTTATCTGGATTGAAAATTTCTTAGGAACATTTTTGGTTTTGAAGAACATACTCTTACAATGAAATTAGCATTTGAACCACATCTAGTTTATATCTCAAAACTCAAAAAAACCGAATGAACAACAGATGTAGTTATTTGAGTCATGTAAAGATATTATAAAGTCTATTAAATATTATAAAGTCTCTTTTTGATGCAAAAAAAGTTCCGATTGAAATATGGAAAAGTGCAATTGAATGCCCATGTTTACGCAAACTTACTGCTGCGAATAAACTTTTTCATATTTTCCCAAATTAAGATCAACTTATACTACGTTCACATTACGATGAAATCAAGTTCAAAATCACTTAAAATTCTTGTTTTTAAAAAACTGTTCACATTATCATTGACTTGATTAATTTTGAAGTTTGATTGTTTTGAAATTTGTTTTAAAACAAATTTAAAAATGGAGGGCTTAACGTTGTTAAAAAAATTTCTTTTAACTAGTTTAATTATTAATTCAATTAAAAGAAAACGACAACAAGCCCGAAAAAAAAAAGATAAAAATTCTAATTCTACAACAAAAATTAAAACAAAATATTATTTTGAAATTGTGTTGCTAAAGAAAAAGCATCTGGAAAAAGGTTTGTGGTTTCTATACTCCCCAAAATTTTTTCATTTATTATTTTGTGTTTCCAGCAAAGGTCTTGTTTTAAAGAAAATATGAGGATGATTATGACTACGTTCGAGGAATTATGTTCCTTGCTCTCCTTTTCATTGGATAAACAATCAAACCCGATGAATGAAAAAATACCACTACGCAAAAGAATCGCCATTGCCCTGTACTCTCTGGGATCTTCAGCAGAATAGAGGACAGCTGCAAATTTATTTGGAGTTGGAAAATCAACAGTTTGCGAAATTGTACAGCAGTTTTGTCATGTCGTGTGGAAAGAATTAAAATCATCATACATGAACTATTTCCCACTCACAAATGAAAAAATAAAAGAAAATATAGACGGATTCAACAAAACGGGGTTCCCTCAACCAGGAGCCATAGGTAGGTTTTCTTTTATAATCAATTTACATTAAATTATTATTTATAAACTTTCAGATGGATGTCATATCAAAATTAAAACGAAAAGGGAAGAATCAACGGACTACTACAACTTCAAATGTTTTTACTCAATTATTTTGTTCGCTGCAGTGGATTATCAGTACAAGTTTATGTACATAAATGTTGGCTGTCCAGGCAGTTGCAATGACTCTGCAATATTTGAAGCAACACCACTTAAAAAGGAATTTTGCAGTAATGCAATATTGCAAGAAAATTCAAAAATTATAAATAGTGTATTAGTTCCACCTTTACTAATCTGTGATTCGGAATTTAAGCTAAGCCATATACTTATGAAACCGTACAGAATAGATGCTCCAGAATATGAGAAAAAATTTAATTACCAACTATCAAAATGTAGAAGAGTAGCAAAAAATGGCTTCGACCACTTGAAAGCTAGATTCCGGATGATTGGGAAAGGTAGTGTAAACTCTTTTCAAATGTATTTCAATTTTTTAAATAATTTATTCATATTGGTTGGGTTATAATTATTACATTTATAGATAATCATGCAAGAATTGCACCAATAATAATTAAATGTTGTTGTCTACTACATAACTTTTTAAATGCAAAAAAAGACAATGTACTTCAAAATTGGCTAAATGATACAACGCCTTAGCAATCGTCGAGCTTGGTTTCAAATGAGCAGACGGTTTCATTGAACTCTAGAAGAGGAAATTTAATAAGAAACGCCATTAGCTTAAACTTTAGTGCGTATATTTCATTTATTTATTTAGTATAATCAATTTACATTATTTTTAGGTAGATTTCATATAAAAATCTACCTATTGGTATGTGCTTCATCTCTCGGAATTTCGGAAAAATTTTGGTGCCAAACGACTGTATATGATAACTGGAGACGGAAAATCAAAATGAAAAAAAAATTTATATATGTATATATAACGATATGAGATATAACGGAATTTGGCGGCACTCTCACGGTCGCATTTTTCGACCTACACCAAAATAATTTTTTGTGTGTGTTTCGGCAAATAATTTCTTGGACAAGTTCGTGAGCTGGCCATATCCGGGTACCAGTTAAGCGGCTAGAGCCTAAAATGTCGAATAATCTAGGACGCTATAACTTCCGTTTGAATCATAATATTTTAATAAAATTTATAAATATTGAATATTTGAACATATTTCTATCATTTTTATCCAAATGACAACTTTGACGTTCCAAGTTCTTGCAAAATCAGCTGTTTTAAAAATTTGCCAATCTTTTTTGTCCTTGATATAGCTGAAAATGGCCAAGCTCACATTTGAAAGCTTTTTAAAACAAAGTTACAATATAAATCTTTCCAAAATTTAAAAAAAAAATAGTTCAGGTCTAAAGGTTGAGGCCCCAGGTCTGTTGATATGAAAACAAACGCAACAGCAATGATTTCATCATGTTTGAGTTTATGTTATTTAAATTCATCTTAACTTTTAAGACAATTTTTAAACTATAGCCTCACAAAATTTCAGCTTTTTAACCCAAAAGGTTCCATTTTTATAAGCAATATAATGCACCTATTACAGACAAATCTTAAGCCATTTAATACCATAAGAAAATTATCATATGCTCTTTTGTTTGTATTTTTATTTTTTTTTTCACTAAGTAAACTATGTATTTGAAAAAAGATTAAATGAGAACAAAAAATACAAAACAAAGATGATTTTAAATTAAAATTGTTTAATAATGTTTGATTATAAATTATGTGTGATGGTATAATTGTAGTTGTCACGTAGTTCTTTTGATCTTTGTTGGACGTTTATTTGATCTTTGGTGGATTTAATATGTTATGACTAATTTTAACCAAATTAAACAAAACTGTTCCGAAATTGCATAAAGTAGTTTCGGTTAATGTATTAAATGTCTTTTGTGAAATATGTTGGATAATTCCGTTTCTATTTAGTTTTTTGATTTCAACTAATTTGATACATTAATTCTACTTGTATGCATATCTGTCTGATGAAGAAATCTACCTTTTTCTAGCGGATATACCTGCCGCTGGACTTTTTTGCATTTAATATTGTTAAAATATTAAAACATTTTATATTTTTTCTAACATTTTTTTTAAAAACTCGTTGCGTTCTTCTTCAACCCGTAGTATTTTCGCATCCATTGTTTTATTATCTGTTATAAAAGTGTCTATCATTTTATTAGTTTTTTTCATTTCTCTTAATATGAGCTCATTAATATTTTTTTTTAGATGATGCAGTTGATGTTGACAGCATTGGTGAGGATTGGGTTGATGTCAATTATGGTGAGAATGCAGGTGAAAATGTTGGAGGTGCTGGAGAAGTTGCTTCACCCGCAGCTGAATCTAGAAACTAAATTTACAAAATGTTAAATTAAATTGCAAAATGTGCAACTAAAAATAGCATTATAGCATTCACTTATACCAAAATTTTCTTCCATTTATGCCTCGAATTCAATAAATTTACTCCCATTTAAAATTTCATGGACATCTTTATATAAAGGCGATTCAGATGGTGAACCACCAGTTGGGGGAGTTGTTTTTTTTTCTCTTTTCTAATAAAAGATAAAAATTCTTTAGATTATATTATACTAAATAACTTTAAACTATGCAATAAACATGTTTTATGAAACAATAACTTTTACCTGTATTTGGCTGTTAGATTATGAATTTTATTTTTAATTTCTTCAAATTCAACTGTCAAACCGTTTTCTTTTAAATTTCTTTGGAATTCCCGTTCCGTCATTATATGACTGTTTCTCCTGGAACTTTTTATTTCCTTCTGTTTGTCCCTCCAAATGATAAGAAATGTTCGGATTTCATTATCATTCCACATCAAACGTTTTTTATATTTCTTCTCCATTTTGTTTAAATTTGAATTTGTTTTTAAATTGAGTATAATTGAGTATAATTTATTTCAAACAGATGTCACTTTCATGTTCAGGGCTGCGTAAAATTTTTCGGAAATCTTAAATTCAGGGTTGAATAGCGTAATTTAAAGAAGATTTCGTTGAAATCATAAATTGATTCGATTTCGAGTTTTTACGAAAAAATAAGCGAAATCAAGCTGATAATCGATGTGAAATCATATATTGATCGAAATCATGCTAATGTGAACGTAGTATTAAGGACTCAGATAACTTATGTTCATTTAGCAGAACAACTCAAGGTAAATGTTACTAAACTGAAACCAAATATAAAGTTTTTATCAAGTTTCTAATACAGAAGTCCCATTAAATTGGTTATGTGGGCTTTAATATGTTTTACATCTTTTTATTTTATTTTATGAATTATTTATGTTTTTTAATTAAATATTGAATTAATAAAATAAATTGGATTTGTGAAATTTTCATTTATTGTCTTAATTTTTAATTTTTGTGCTCCCAGAAAAATAGTAATATATTTAATATCTTTTTGGTTTTTATCTTTTGGCAATAGTGGTCAACCTTCGCCGCAAGCTCAGATAATAGACTAAAATTTTTTCATTTAATTAAAAATCAAGATTTCAAAACTATCATTTTTATTTTCTTAATTTTCAAACCGTTATAGTTTTTTTTTTTTTTTTTTCGAGAGACGTTTCGGTGATTGTATGTCACCTTTTTCAATCTCCATATCTAAAAACATAATATTTACTTTATTATTGAGTTACAATTTGTAAAGGGAAATTTAATTAAACTTACATTTTCTATTGTTAAACTAACTTGTTATTACTAACTTTCCAACCATTAACTAAACTTTTTTCATAGACGCTTTGGTTCATTTAGTCACAAACATTAAAAATTAAAAAATTAACAAATTAAAATTATATTAACATTATGACTTAATTTTTTAATGTTTGTGACTAAATGAACCAAAGCGTCTATGAAAAAAGTTTAGTTAATGGTTGGAAAGTTAGTAATAACAAGTTAGTTTAACAATAGAAAATGTAAGTTTAATTAAATTTCCCTTTACAAATTGTAACTCAATAATAAAGTAAATATTATGTTTTTAGATATGGAGATCGAAAAATGTGACATACAATCACCGAAACGTCTCTCGAAAAAAAAAAAAAAAAAAAAACTATAACGGTTTGAAAATTAAGAAAATAAAAATGATAGTTTTGAAATCTTGATTTTTAATTAAATGAAAAAATTTTAGTCTATTATCTGAGCTTGCGGCGAAGGTTGACCACTATTGCCAAAAGATAAAAACCAAAAAGATATTAAAACTGAAGGACTAAAGCACAAAAAATTTTACAAAAAACTTAAATTATAAAATTTTATGGTGCTAAACAATCAAAAAATATATTTAATTAAATATTTGTTTGTCACAACAACACATACCTTTTAAGACCTATTTCGCACAACAACATGTGCTCTGAGGAACATTTTTTTTAAACTTTTGTGAATTGCCCCGAGACTATTGATTCGTGTTCCAATTGAACGATGTACGAACAAAGAAATTCCTTTTGCATTCTGTCATTATATGACAGTGATGAGTGAGTGATCTCAATGGTTTTACTGTTTGCACAAACCGATTGACGAGTAAAACGGAGTAATGAATATGTTTGATGCACAATGGATTTGATTTCATACGAACACTGCTGGTGATTTATAAAAAACAATGAGTTCCCTGGACCAGTCTAATCTACACGTTTTTATTTTCATATCAAATAATCTTATGAAATTCCATAAATATTAGCTAATGTACGTTTAACAATAAATACACTTTAAAGTTTAAACAGTTTGAAAAACAAAAAATGAAAAAATGACTGTAGATCGAATAATAATTTGATGCTAAAATATTCAATGATTATAAAAAACAAAGTCATAACTATAGAAAAAATTTAAATTGCCCAACTTTATTGCCAACGTGTGTTGTTTGTACGTTGCGGTTATTTTCGATTGGTAAATTTGCTCGGGAGACTACAGGTTGAAGAGCGCTTTTTATATCCCTACTAGGGGGTATAATGGAATAATTAAAAAAGAAATAATTTTAATGTTCTATAAAAAAAAGACAAAAACAATAAAAAATAAATATAGGGCCCGCGTTAAACCCCGAACCTTTCTCACAACCCACTACATCGACAATGACAACGAAACGTTTTATGTTCTAGCTAAAATACATTTTACATATGATGCTTAATGATATGTTTTTACTAATTAACACAATTTTATATTCATACAATAATTTATTTAATTGAGATGATTACAATTCAACCGATTTCTTTATACTGAATTATATCTTTTAGAAATATATTTTGTTACATCTATTTAATAATTTATTACTATGTATTGATTTACTATAATTAAATCCTGTTTTTATTTATATAAATATATACATATATATCACTTAATATATTCTCTTCAGATAATTCAGTTGTTTCAGTCAAATCGAACACGGGTATTACGAAATATTTCTCTATCTTTGGTTTGCAAAGAATAAACAAATCAATTTTACGAATTGTTTCTTTAATTTCTAATTAATAGAAAATATTTAAAAACAAAGAAAATTATGACTAAAATAAAAGTTAAGATGCATAAGAAAGGAAACATAAAAAATTTTTTTTAAATCGTTCCCTATGAATGAATTTCATTTTTAATTTTCCGAAAAAAAGAAGGTTAAAAATGAATTTAAACACAAATATTTAAACCAAATATTTTTTTAAGCCTGAAATAAATTGAATCCAAAATAATACATCTATCTACTCCGAAAGCAAAACATAAACTAAATTGAAAATATTGAAATTTAAATTTCTTGTTTTGTTCGTTTATTTTTTTTAATCGTTTAATTTGTTTATATTTTTTTTGACTCTTCTTTCTTTTCCGCATTTTCTCCGCACCGCACTTTCTCTAAGATATGGCTACGCTTTTTGTGTATTATATATGTACATAGATTAATAAAATAATTACTTGTTTGCCCTATGTATTGTGATCCACACGAACATGTCAGCTTATAAACTACATTACTCGTTTTTCGATTTGGTGTTTTATCTTTAAGTTTTGAGAAGCAATGCATTCTTATCTTGTTGATAATTTTGTAAGTAATTTTTATGTGGATGTTATCCATGATAAATCTATTCAGAATATGCGAGATTGTATGAACACTCTTGTATTTGAACACTCTTGTATTGTTTGCATCTTGATTTTGTTTATCTTGATTTTGTGTTCGCACCAATTAGATTTTGTTCAACTGGGACAAGTGCATTTGACTGGTTTTCTCCAGGTTGGCGTGATTGATCGTTGTTGTTTGTTGAAAGATGGTTTCCCATTGAAAAAACAATGAAATTGATTAGATAGTGGTTCTATGTATGTACGGGTTGATTCTTGTCTTCGTGAAGCATGCTGAAGTAAGTCGTGATAATCGATTGACAGTTTCGTTCACAATATTTCTCTTATATGTGAATGAATGGAAGGAGTTGAAGTTTAGATCTCTCAATTTACTAATAGATTTTATGAATGGTTTCGTTACAATTATATTTTCATTTATTTGAACTAATCGGAGATCACGAGATTCTAGCTTTCCATCATATTCTACTTCAAATGTGAAACTTATTCGTTCATGATGCGAATTTTTCGATGGCAGTGTTTATGTGTTTTACTGGTACGGCTGCGCTGAGATAATCGACATATTTAGCAACAAATAATGGCTTAAATAACCATTTTGGGATTGTGACTAACAGCAAATGTGTGATCAACATATCAACTATGATTGATGCGAGCAGAGAGCCCATAGGACATCCGAATGTTTGTTTATGGAACACAATTTTGTAGACAAAATGATTTCCAACCGATTGCACAAATTTCCATGCATTTCAAGAAATGCTTTTTTCCATGGTTGTATTAGGTTGAATTGTGTCCGAGTTTTCATTTATTAAACACAAAACAATTTGAATCGGAACATTTGTGTCAAGTGACGTAACATCATAGGAGATTAAAAATGTATTCTTTGGTCGTTTAATCGTTGTCAATTCCTTTTAGAATTCAAATGAATTATTTATGTTGTACCTTCTGTAGTGTGATTTTTGTAGAATTTCGGAAATGAATTTCGACATACGATTGATTTCTGAGTTCACCCAGCTGACTATAGGTCAAATTGGTATATTCTTCTTACAAATTTTTGGCAAGCCACAAAGCTTTGGCGTTCCATTGGCAACGAACTAAATTTCATTTGGACAAAGGTTGTTCACTTCCTATACGTAATTTTTAATAAAAAAGTCGGGCAAGTGCGATTATAATTCGCTCGCTAAGGGTTCCGTGTATATAATATTTAAGTAAAAACAGTTTTTGTTCGCATAGTTTCCACGTTTCACGTTTATTTGAAATTATAACTAGTAAAAAAATTTTTAGTTTCGATTTGACAAAATTCCCAAGCCCGTCAATTTTTTATAATTTGTTCTTTTGTATTGTTCGTAGATAGGGGGGGGGGGTGACAAAAACAAATTTTACATTTTTGAAAATAAGTCGGAAACTGTGCTTTCAAAAATTACAAAAAACACTGTTTTGCACTACAAAAAAAATCACCTTTCATATGACCTTTCACCACACCAAAAAAAATCACCTTTCATGCCACATGGCATGATCAAAAATAATTTGTTTTCAAAATTTCTGCTTTAAACCCCCTCCAATGAACATTTTAAATTATAACAACCAAAAAAAAATTTTGGTTTTGATCTAGCAAAATCCCAATACCCATGAATTTTTTAATAACTCAAAAAATAATCAGTCGAAAAAATGAAATTTTTTTGAAATACTTCCATTTTTTTCGATTTTTCCAAATCAAACTCGATTCCTTAAAAAAAACTTTTGTTTTACTATCTCCTTATCTATGTCCATAAAATATAGATAGAAACAAATATTTGAATTTTTTTTGTTATCATCAGGGGAAAACGCATTTAATAACTGTAGAAAATTTCAAGTTGATAGCACTTATAGTTTGTAGACCAATAGAGTACCGTTTTTACTTTTTCAAATTACGGAGCTCTAAAAAAGGAAGTTCGTTCATTTGCTATAGAAAAATTTAGGTGTGAGTTTATGTTATTGAAAATGTTTTCGTCGTAAATAAATTTATTTTTTAGTTCATTTTTAATTAAAATAGGTTAGATAAAATTTTTTACTATTAAACTAAATTTTTATAAACCTATTCGAAGATTCATGCCATTTTTCGTTATATTTATTTTTTTTTGCTAATGCTCCGAAACAATTCAGTATCCTGACTGTTCTGTTTTTAAAACAAGAACAATTTTCGTTATAGTAAAAGTTAAAATTCGATCGTCCTTGATTCACCAGATTTTTGCGTTCAGATCAGATATTTTTATTTCTAGAATTAATTTCAGAAACTGTGTATCTCATTTATTTTTAAAAAACTTTTTGTACTAAAGGTTTGGTTAATCAATTCTTTTATTTTATTACAATTCTAAGAAACCTATTTCCAAATCAAAACCATGACAAGTTAATTTTTTTTATTGTGAACACATTATGTACTACTTGCTGAAATATCGTTTAAAATCACGTATTTAAACTCGATAAATTTTTGGATTCGTTTTGTTTTTTAATAGAAACGTTAAAGAAAAAGAAAATCATAAACAAACATCAAAATAAAAAAGAAAATGTTCTATTTTTAAAAATTTTATTTTAAATCTATAATCAAACTTAAACTAAATTTTGCACAAACATTCTACTTAAACTATGTAGACAATTTTTACCAACCATGATGGCCACCCCAACCATATCCACCATGTCCCCATCCTCCAACACCATTACCCCATCCTCCAACTCCATTACCCCATCCATTTCCCCAGCTATTTCCCCAACCATTTCCCCATCCACCATTTCCCCATCCACTATGATGGCCACCCCATCCTCCATGTCCTCCTAATCCACCCCAACTATGATGTCCCCATCCAGATTCAGCACCTGTTAAATCTTTGGCTGGTTCAGCGGCTTTGTCTGCTGGAGCGCAATATGCAACAGCAAGGAAGGCAAGAACTAAGAAAACCTTTGAATAAAATAAAAAAATAGAATTAATTATTTCATTTGTTTTAAGTAAAGCCAAAATGTAATTTATTACCTTGAACATTTTTGTTATCCTTTTTATTGAAAACTAGATTGTAGTTTAATATTTGACAGTAAGTTTGATTATAATTGTTAGTTGAACCGATCAAGTCTTTTATACTAAATTTAAACAACACTTTTACCCTTTCTCCTGACATTTTAGATGAACTGATATAAATTAACTTTAATTACCCTAATACTATAAGCAAGTGGTAAACTATTATTGTGTTATGATGATAATATCACAACTGGACATAAGTGTTATCTGATATTAATTCTAGATACATACTATTAGAAAAGATTCTATATATACTTGTGACGTTTTGGAGGTTGGTCTTTGATGAGAAAAATCAATTTGTAATCGTTAACTAATTTTAAAATTTATGTTTCGTTAGTTAACCTTGAAATTTACATATTATTTTGAAGATTTCTGAATATTTAAAATCATATCAATTATTTAATGATCATAATAATAAAAATATAAATTAATTTTTGTTGTTTGTGTGCTATACTTTTCACCAAATATAGATTATTGCCAATAACTGACCTAATTTTAGCCTAAGTACGGTGCATTGTTCCACATTGAGGATCGGATATGGGATTGTATTTCAAAATCAGATACAATTTAGCACAATTTTTTCATTATTTATGTGTAATAGCATTTATCCTCACTGTTTACTTCAACTTCGACTTGTTATAAAACGCATCGAACTTGAATTAAACGCAAATGACGTAACACTGTTGTTCTATCATTAGATTTTATTTGTTTTGCATTACATATATTATTTGATTTATGCATATCATAACTGAATTTAAAGCAGTTTTTTGTGCAAAACACACCTCCATTCTCTATTCCTAAAAACAAACAAGTTTTGTAACACGTTGAATAGATGAAAAGTTTTTATATAAAAGACTTAGAAATGTCCGATAATAATCATAACAAAATATTAAGTCAAACTATTACTTTGAATTCATCAAAAGGATAATCAAAAAGTCAAAATGTTTAAGGTGAAAATAGATTAAATATAAGGACAAGTGATTTTTTATAATATATTTTTATTTATGTCGCAGGTATTCTTTCTACTTGCTTTACTCGCTGTTGCCTATTGTGCTCCAGCAGAAAATGCAGCTGAGCCAGCCAAAGATTTAACTGGTGCTGAATCAGGATGGGGTCATGGAGGTTGGGGCGAACATGGAGGCTGGGGCGGACATGGCGGATGGGGTAACGGAGGATGGGGAAATGGAGGATGGGGACATGGAGGATGGGGTAATGGTTGGGGAAATGGATGGGGTAATGGTGTTGGTGGATGGGGACATGGTGGATATGGATGGGGTGGCCATCATGGATGGTAAACACAAGAAAATGTTATCTTAACTATGTACATTTTTGTTGAAATAATAAATTTTATAAAAATTGAATATTCATAATCTATTATTTGCTTCAAAAACCTATCAATGACTACAGCAATTTTATTTGGTTTGAATTTTGAAAAATGCAAACAAAAATTATAAGCAAGATTGTTTTTATATTTATTTGTGGCGTTTTTTGCGTTTGTATTACGATTTTACCTGTTGACTGTTTTGAACTTTAAAAAGTTTAAAAAATCAAGAATTAACATTCTTAAGAAAATTAACAAAATATATAGTCTTAGCATGCGTCGTAAAATTATCGTGTAGGCTAGTAGAAATAGATGAATATTATTTTTTTTATCGGCGTTCATGCTCCATGTAGGATCGTAGCCGTGCTAATCAGCTTTGAATACTCACCACGGCCATTCGCAACAGCGACATAATTACCATTGAAGCCGATTTTTTTAAAGTCGTTTATTACGTCGGTCTCCCATTGTAGTCGTGGTCTACCTCGGTCGCCCACTTCCTGGGGTACTAACGTACATTTTTCTAATCATTCCAGACAGTGAATCAGCACGTAGAACATGCCCAAACCAACCAATCCTATTGGAACGGATACAACCTATTATATCAGGACCCTCAAGAAGGTCTCTGATCTCAGAGTTATACCGGATTCTATACTCTCCATCGTCTGTCTTAAGTGGACCAAAAATGTAGCGTAGGATCTTACGCTCAAATACAGATAAATGCGATTCGTCATTTTGTGTAAGAGTCCACGTTTGTGACCCAAACATCACAACTGGTCTAATCAATAACTTGAATAACTTGAGTTTGGTGTTAGTGGATACATACGGTGATCCAAGAAGAAGTTTAATTGAGTAGAAAGTTCGATTACCTGCATGGAATCAAGCTTTTAAATCTGTAAGTATGTTGTTGTTTGAGTCAAGCATTGATCCCAAATATTTAAAAGATTCAACTCAATTCGTTCATCGCCGCACATCAAATCTTGCTTCTCAGCCTCTCTTGAAACATGTTTGGTTTTATCGTAGTTAATTTGCAGACCAGTTTTTCTAGCACCACTCTCGAACGACTTGAAAGTCTCACTCACAACTGCTTCACTTCGGCCGAGGATGACAACATCATCAGCGTACGCGATCATCTGTACTGAGTTTATTGACAAGATATTGTTGTTAGTCGGTAGTTTCTTTTGACGGCACACATATTCCAAGGCTAAATTAATAAGTATAGGAGAGATAGCATCATCTTGTCTTAAACCGGAGTCGACTTTAAAAAACTTTGATATTTCGTTCTCTACTCGTACACAGCATTGAGAGTTCTGTACTGTCATTTTGCATAGTAATACCAATTTACCCTGCAGGAATTCCCATTCACACACTCAGAAAAAAAAACGATGCGTTTGTTACTTATGCGCTATAGTAAAATTGTAAACATAACATACGTTTTTCTAAAATTTACTAGTGCAAAGTATTGATAATTTAAGTAATATTAACCTGTGCCACGTTAATAAAGCAAAATTGGAATTGTAAAATTTTTGAAAATAAATTTACTTCTGAAACAGCAAAATCAACATATGATTGCTGTAATTTTAGCTTATACGAAAGTTAATTTTGAAAGATGAAAACAAAATTAAATAAATGTCGTTACATTTACTTAACAATTTTGTAAAACATAACCGTCGAAAAATGCTAAATTTACATGACAAATAGTGTTAAACATACTTATACTCACGCGTATATCCACTATTTACCCAAGGAGATTAACTTAAGTATGCTGGAAATTGCTTATGTGATACGTAATTTTTACTAAGGCATCTTTAAATTTACGTTTTCATAGCTTGAAAATTACGTATGACTTCGAGTATTAAAGTCATATTAAACGTAAATTTTACTTAAAATAATAAACTGTCAACTTACAACTGTCAATTTATGCAGCACATGTTCTTGCGTTTTGACGTGGCGTTTTGTTTGTTTACTAATTTTGAGAGATATATGTATTTTTTTTATTGTATTTATGCTTTGCTCTATAGCTAAAAATCTAGATTCAAAAAAATCTTTTTATGGTGAAAACTCACTTTTTTTGACCAAATAAAACACGTAATGTCAAATAATAAAATGTCAGAACAATGTTTTGGCAAAAAGAATTTGACATATATAATTGTTATTTCTGTGTTACCTTAGTTACATTATTATTATTGTCGGAATAAATTTGAAATGTTTAGGTCTATATAATTTTAAAATAACTACAGTATCGATAAATTGAAATGCTGTGAAATTTTTATGAATAAAAAGGAATCATTTTTGTGTTATTTTAAAAAAAATAATACAAATGTAATAAAAAATAAATAGTGGTCAGTCTGGGAATCGAACCCTGGACCGTCCTAAACTTAAGCATCAACATCATGTTCTTAAACAAACAGTAAAAAATTATTTAGATAGACGATTGGTTAATGTTGCTGCCTTGTACACAGATGTCCGGGGATCAAATCCGGGTTAAGTCCAAAATAAATATTAATAATAAATAGCATTTTATCTTTACAGAGCCCTTCTTAACCACTGTTAATCATTGCCGTGTAATAAAATCCCCCTGAATTGATAAAAAAAAGATTAATAATTGCAAAAAAACTAAATTTTTTTCATTTTTTTGGTGATGGTAGCATAACAGTATCATAACAGCGCAAAATTTTTGCGGTGTACTTGCTGGGATGTAAATTTTACTAAAATAGTTCAATTTTTACATATCACTTTGTCTGTTTTACGTAGCAAATAGTTAATGTGCTACTAGCGAAATTACATAACACTACGTTAGGGCTACATATATTTTTAAATATTTACTTGTGGTCTACGTAAAATTTGTTTTTACACTGCTAAATTAAAAAATAACCTTTTTGCATGCTTTTAAGTAGATTTTACTTAGTCAATTTTGTTTAGTTTACTTATGCCTCCACTGGCTCAATTCGTACATCGTTTTCAGTTAAATTTACATATACTTTACGTTAAATAAGCTATCTCTTTTTTCTGAGTGGCACCAGAGCAGACCATAAAGTCTCTCGTTCGAGAGAGTCGTAGGCCTGCCTGAAATCGATGAAGAGTTGGTGCACAGGTATGTTGAACTCTCGGCACTTTTCCAAAATCATCCTTATTGAGAAGAGTGCATCGGTGGTACCTCGGCCCCCCTCGGAAGCCACACTGATGTTCTCCAAATAGTTATTCAGCAAAAGGATTGATTTTTGATACCAAAATGTAGGAAAAGATCTTATCGGCTGTGCAGAGTAGAGCGATTCCTCTGTAGTTTGCACATTGTAGGCGATTACTCATTTTATGGATTGGTATCAGCATAGCCGAGTTCCAGTCCTGTGGCATGGTTACAGTCCTCCAGATCATTTGAACAAGTTCAAACAGTCTTAAGGATAGAGTTTCACCACCATGTACAATCATTTCGGATGTTATATCGTCGATACCAGGTGCTTTAATGCGTTTTAATTTTGACAGCGCCGTTTCGAGTTCCTCTTTGGTTGGTTCGTCTCCATGTACCTTTGACGCAAGAATATGCTTTGCTCGTCGCCCGACTTGTTGCTGGTCACTTAAGTTGAGAAGATTCTCAAAATAAGCGGCCCAAGTATCTAAAATATTATTAAAGTCTACTTGTAGCTCCCCATCTTCGTTTTGAATAGCAGTGGATCTAGTTTGAGGGCCCTTCTTTAAGGTTTTAACCTGTTGGAAGAAGTTACGCGATTGATGTTCCTTACTGAACTTTTCAATCTCCTCACACTGCCTCTTCCTCTTCCACCATTCTCTCTTCGTTCGTTTACATAGCTTTGTAACGGCTTGTCTTGCCAGTTTATAGTTCTCGTTCGTGAACCTGGGCTTAGGGAAACCTGTAGCGTCATTGGTAGCGTCATTTTGTTTCGATTTACCCTACATCCGAATATTTTTGAATTGTTTCTTTTGTAATGTTCGTAGACGAAAAAAATTTTACAATTTTGAAAATAAGTCGAAAACTGTGCTTTCAAAAATTACGAAAAAACTGTTTTACAGTACAAAAACCTTTCACCTTTCATATGACATTCCACATGACATAATCAAAAATAATTTTTTTTCAAAATTTCTACTTTAAACACACTCCAATGAACATTTGAAATTATATTTGTTTAAGGCTTATTATGTCGGCTGGTAATTATGAATTGTTGAGTTTATTTGTTTTTTATTTACACCTTTTTCTCAGCCAAATGGATTAAAAGAAAATTTTTTTAAATTTTCATTGTTTTTATTTTTATTTTTAAATTTCTTTTTTATTAAAACAATATTTCGCCTACAGCGGCATTATCAAGTTATTCAAATCTAAAATGGACAGTAAGTTATACAAATTATAAAAAAATGAATTAAAATATATGGCTTTTTAACAACAAAACAAATTAAAAAAATAAATCTAATTAAAAAACATCTAAAAACAGAACTTACATTGTAAAAACACACAAAAAATCAAATAAATAAATAATTTTTTCAAAAATTTTCACTATACATTTAACATTTATATCACAGCTTTTCAAAATACAATAAAATAATAAATTAAAATCGACTGTTTATAGTACATTATGATGCTAGGGCGTAAAGCTAAAGATTTTGGACGGATGTGGAGTTTGCAAATCGAGGCGCTAGCCGAGATTTGCACCCACATTAAGTCCAAAATAGCTTACGTCCGTGCATCATATACTATTTTTTATTCGCCGCAAGCAAAATATTTTAAGAATAGTTGTTTATTCTAAATTAAAATTATAAATTTTCACAAATTTTAAAATAAAAATATGTGGAACAAATAACCTTTGACAAAATATTTATTATTTTTTCCAAATTATTGTGTAGCTATGACAACAAATGAAAACAACTATTTTAATTGGATAATGAAATTTTGAATTTAAGGGTTGCTTTGATAAAAATTTTTATTTTTCATAGAATTTAAACAAATACAAATTCTTTTTACTTTTTTGGACGTAGCTATGACAACAAAATAAATAGTTGAAAAGTGATACTTTAAAGCCGCAAATCACAGTAATAAAGTAACACTTTAATATGTAGGCGAATAAAAAAACATTTTTTATATACAAAATGATTAAATTTGCTCATAAAAATCTAAGAGAAAATGACAAATATTTTAATTTTTTATATGAACTTTATACGGGATTTTGTGAGAATCTCTTCTGTTTCTTAAACTTGAAAGTATTCAACAAATGTATGTACGGTTTTTTTAGATTCGAAGTATCACTTTTAAAGTTAACAGTTGACTCTTTTTGTAGGTGTATGTGAGCAGATTCTATAATTTCTCGGTTATTTTTATATTTCTCAGTATCAATTATGCTGATTTTTTCAAAATTCCAGGAGTGATTATTTTTAAGTGAATGTTGAGATAGAGCCGTGATGTTTTGTTTTAATCGGATGTTACTTTTATGGCTATAAAGTCTCTCTTCAAGTCTTTGGCTGGTTTGACCTATGTATACTTTACCACACTCACATGGGGTTTTATAGACCACATTTGAATTTTTCAATTTATTTATTTTATCTTTAAGATTTGTGAACACTAGATCATGTGATTTGTTTATTATTTTTGTCGCGATTCTTGAACTCGTTGATCAAACTGAAACTTTTTTGATTTTCTCTGTTAAATTAGGAATGTAGGTGAGAACCCCATAAATCGTGTTACTATCATTATTGGTATTGTTATCAGTTTGTTGAAGACGTGTTTCATTATTTAAGTTTTTTGGGATAAATTGTTTAATTAGACTGTTAATTAGATTTACTGGATAATTGTTGTTTTTTAGTGCTATGGTTATTTCATTTATGTTGCTGTATCGAATTTTTGGTGACTGAGTGAAAAAACTCTTCTTATGAAAGATTTTGCTATATTTATTTTCATTTGTTGCGGGTGAAGTGAGAAATAGTTAAGCATACGTCCTGAGTTAATTTCTTTTTTATACCACTTCGTTATTATGTGTTTATCAGTTTCATTTCTATATAAAGTCATATCTAGAAAATTTATTTTGCCAAGTGTTTCTTTTTCAATAATAAACTTGCTGTTTTGGTTGAATGACTCAAGTGTGTGTGCTATTTCGCTTTCAGGTATTGCCATTAATACAACATCCACATACCGGACAATAAACGTAGGTTTTCTTTCTAGTTTTTCGAGACAGACTGTAAACAACCTATCAAGAACCATATCCGATAAACCTGGTGAGACTGATCTGCCCATCGCTAGTCCGTTTTTTTGTTTGTAAAACGTGTTATCAAAAGAAAACACACTGTCCAAGTCAACACAATGTTTTAATAAATTTGTAAACTCATGTAAATCTAACTGTGTATAGCATGTGAGCTCTTCCCATCTTTCTTCAACCTCCTTGACTGCCAAGTCTCGTGGTACATTGGTAAATAAAGACTTCACATCAAATGAAACTAATATATCATCATCTTTAAG
This sequence comes from Diogma glabrata, assembly GCA_963693315.1. NCBI lineage: Eukaryota > Metazoa > Arthropoda > Insecta > Diptera > Cylindrotomidae > Diogma > Diogma glabrata. Next base: position 410,080,978 of record OY856186.1, read on the forward strand.
AGTTATGTCTTGTAATTTTTGCTTTAGTTCCATTGCGTTTTTTACACAGTAAGGACTGTAACTATTAATTTCTTTTGGAACACTACTTAAATATTTAGATATATTATAACTTGGTGAGTTTATGGCGGACACAATGGGTCTCAGCGGTTGCCAGGTTTATGTAGTTTTGGTAATCCATATGCTCTAGGTAAATTGGGATGTTTAGTTTTTAGCTGGAGGTGCAAAGATTTTGAAATTAGATTTTCATCTAACATTTTTTGAAGATTCTTATTTATAGTTGTTTGTATTTTGAGTATGTGATTGGACTTTAGCTTTTCGTAAGTATTAGTGTCATTCAACAGGTTTAACATTTTTACATTATATTCCGCTTTTTCCATTATAACAGTTTTATTACTTTTATCACTGTTAAGCACAATTAAATTTGAATTTCTTTTGAAAAAAGCTCTTGTCTGGTTTTTTAGAATTAACAGTTGATTGAAATTTGAAAATTGAATCCGGATTATAGCTATGAAGATAACCTGCCATTTTGTTAATGATGCTTGTGCGCATTTTCTCTGTTTGATTATTGTTGGTTTTGTATAAAATATTTTCAATTTCTGGAATTAATTTTGGCAAAGGAATATCTAGTGAATCAAAAGCATTAGCAAATTTCGGACCAAAGCTCAACAAACACTGTACATTTTTTGGAATGTTGACTTTTGTAAGATTTTCTACAAATTCTGGTCTGAATGGTATCAAGTCAAAGTTGTTTACAATGACGTTGAATTTTCTTGTTAATACTGTTTTGTGTTTCTTGACTGAAATCGTATTAAATGAAGCTTGTGTTGACCTAAGGAACTGATAGTCATTGTTGTATAATGTAGAGATTAGATAGTTGTTCAACATCATGATAGTCTTCAGAAGAGAGTTATATTCTAAAATGCATGTGTCTATTTCTAATTTTAGAATTTCTTTCATTACTTTTTGTTTTATTTTTTCTATTCGTTGATTACCTGTTTTATATTTTTGATTCTCTATTGTGTTGTTTTTTGTTCTATTTACAATGAATTTCGGAAATGATTTGCTTGCTCGACATTTTAAAAGAAAATGTCTTCTACTATGAAGCTGTTAATTTTTTCATTTATTCTAATATATTGCATTATTTTCATGTTTGTTTCGTAGTTGTATGTATTTCTAAGTTGGAATCTATTTTCTGCATTGCGAATGAAAAACATGATGGCATCTTATGGTGCCTTCGTGCTATTACCAGCCGACATAATAAGCCTTAAACAAATTTAATACAAGCGTTGTATATATAAAATTGTTGTATATATAAAATGTTTTAAACAGTCGATTTTAATTTATTATTTTATTGTATTTTGAAAAGCTGTGATATAAATGTTAAATGTATAGTGAAAATTTTTGAAAAAATTATTTATTTATTTGATTTTTTGTGTGTTTTTACAATGTAAGTTCTGTTTTTAGATGTTTTTTAGTTAGATTTTATTTTTTTAATTTGTTTTGTTGTTAAAAAGCCATATATTTTGATTTCATTTTTTTTATAATTTGTATAACTTACTGTCCATTTTAGATTTGAATAACTTGATAATGCCGCTGTAGGCGAAATATTGTTTTAATAAAAAAGAAATTTAAAAATAAAATTAATAACAATGAAAATTTAAAAAAATTTTCTTTTGATCCATTTGAAATTATAACAACCAAAAAAAAATTTTGGTTTTGACTTAGAAAAATCCCAACACTCATGAATTTATTTAAATTTTTTCTTTTGTAATGTTCAAAGTTAATTGGGGGGGGGGGCAAAAGGAACCACTCGTTTTTGTAATAACTCAAAAACTAAGCGAGGAAAATTCAATGAATTTTTTTTAAATACTTCCATATATCTAAGCCAAACTCGATTCCTTAAAAAAAACTTTTGGTTTACTATCTCCTTATCTATGTCCATAAATTATAGATAGAAACAAATATATGAAATTTTTCTGTTATCATCAGGGAAAAACGCATTTAATAACTGTAGAAAATTTCAAGTTGATAGCACTTATAGTTTGTGAGTAAATTGATTATGTAGAAATTCGGACGGTGGACACCGAAGGGTACCGTTTTTACTTTTTCAAATTACGGAACTTAAAAAAGAAATTCGTTCATTCAGTTATTTGGCAGGAAAATTCTTTTATATTGACTACTTCTTTCTTCCTTCTTTCTAAAATGAAGTAGAAAGATTTGCTATAGATAACTACTTACAAATCAAATAAAAATTTAGGTGTGAGTTTATGTTATTGAAAAAGTTTTCGTCGTAAATAAATTTATTTTTTAGTTCATTTTTAATTAAAATAGGTTAGTTAATATTTTTTACTATCAAATTAATAATGCTAATACTCCGAAACAATTCAGTATACTGACTGTTCTGTTTTTTAAACAAGAACAATTTCGTTATAGTAAAAGTTAAAAAACAAGAACAATTTCGTTATAGTAAAAGTTAAAATTCGATCGTCTTTGATTCGCCAGATTTTTGCATGCAGATCAGATATTTTTATTTCTAGAATTAATTTCAGAAACTGTGAATCTCATTTATTTTCAAAAAACTTTTTGTACAAAAGTTTGGTTAATCAGTTCTTTTATTTTATTACAATTCTAAGAAACCTATTTCAAAATCAAAACCATCACTAGTTAATTTTTTTATCGTGAACACAATATGTATTACTTGCTAAAATATCGTTTAAAATCACGTATCTATGCTCGCTAAATTATTGGATCCGTATTGTTTTTTAATAGAAACGTTTGAGAAAAAGAAAATCATAAGCAAACAACAAAATAAAAAAGAAAATGTTCCACTTTTAAAAAATTTATTTTAAATCTATAATCAAACTTAAACTAAATTTTGTACAAACATTCTACTTAAACTATGTAGACAATTTTTACCAACCATGATGGCCACCCCATCCATATCCACCATGTCCCCATCCTCCAACACCATTACCCCATCCTCCAACTCCATTACCCCATCCATTTCCCCAGCTATTTCCCCAACCATTTCCCCATCCACCATTTCCCCATCCACCATGATGGCCACCCCATCCTCCATGTCCTCCTAATCCACCCCAACCATGATGTCCCCATCCAGATTCAGCACCTGTTAAATCTTTGGCTGGTTCAGCGGCTTTGTCTGCTGGAGCGCAATATGCCACAGCAAGGAAGGCAAGAACTAAGAAAACCTTTGAATAAAATAAAAATAGGATTAATTATTTCATTTGTTTTAAGTAAAGCCAAAATGTAATTTATTACCTTGAACATTTTTGTTATCCTTTTTATTGAAAACTAGATTGTAGTTTAATATTTGACAGTAAGTTTGATTATAATTGTTAGTTGAACCGATCAAGTCTTTTATACTAAATTTAAACAACACTTTTACCCTTTCTCCTGACATTTTAGATGAACTAATATAAATTAACTTTAATTACCCTAATACTAAAAGCAAGTGGTAAACTATTATTGTGTTATGATGATAATATCACAACTTATATTATGTGATATTAATTCTAGATACATACTATTAGATAAGATTCTATATATACTTGTGACGTTTTGGAGGTTGGTCTTTGATGAGAAAAATCAATTTGTAATCGTTAACTAATTTTAAAATTTATGTTTCGTTAGTTAACCTTGAAATTTACATATTATTTTGAAGATTTCTGTAGATTTAAAATCATATCAATTATTTAATGATCATAATAATAAAAATATAAATTAATTTTTGTTGTTTGTGTGCTATACTTTTCACCAAATATAGATTATTGCCAACAACTGACCTAATTTTAGCCTAAGTACGGTGCATTGTTCCAAATTGAGGATCGGATATTGGATTGTATTTCAAAATCAGATACAATTTAGCACAATTTTTTCATTATTTATGTGTAATAGCATTTATCCTCACTGTTTACTTCAACTTTGACTTGTTATAAAACGCATCGAACTTGAATTAAACGCAAACGACGTAACACTGTTGTTCTATTATTAAATTTTATTTGTTTTGCATTACATATATTATTTGATTTATGCATATCATAACCGAATTTAAAACAGTTTTTTGTGCAAAACACACCTCCATTCTCTATTCCTAAAAACAAACAAGTTTTGTAATACGTTAAATTAGATGAAAAGTTTTTATATAAAAGACTTGGAAATGTCCGATAATAATCATAACAAAATATTAACTCAAACTATTACTTTGAATTCATCAAAAGGATAATCAAAAAGTCAAAATGTTTAAGGTGAAAATAGATTAAATATAAGGAAAAGTGATTTTTTATAATATATTTTTATTTATGTCACAGGTATTCTTCCTACTCGCTTTACTCGCTGTTGCATATTGTGCTCCAGCAGAAAATGCCGCTGAGCCAGACAAAGATTTAACTGGTGCTGAATCAGGATGGGGTCATGGAGGCTGGGGCGGACATGGAGGTTGGGGCGGACATGGAGGTTGGGGCGGACATGGAGGATGGGGACATGGAGGATGGGGTAATGGTTGGGGAAATGGATGGGGTAATGGTGTTGGTGGATGGGGACATGGTGGATATGGATGGGGTGGCCATCATGGATGGTAAACACAAGAAAATGTTATCTTAACTATGTAAATTTTTGTTGAAATAATAAATTTTATAAAAAATGAATATTCATAATCTATTATTTGCTTCAAAAACCTATCAATGACTACAGCAATTTTATGTGGTTTGAATTTTGAAAAATGCAAACAAAAATTGTAAGCATACTTCTTTTTTTATTTGCTTGTGGCGTTTTTTGCGTTTGTATTACGATTTTATCTGTTGACTGTTTTGAACTTTAAAAAGTTTAAAAAATCAAGAATTAACATGCTTAAGAAAATTAACAAAATATATAGTCTTACCTTGCGTCGTAAAATTAGCGTGTAGGCTAGTAGAAATAGATGAATATTGGACTGCTTTAAATTCAAAGCTTTAAAATCAAAAATATTTTTGTTGATTAAACTTATCAAATTTAATTACAAAAATTAACAAGACCATCATACTCTAATTATAAGACTTAAAATTTATTATTTGGCATAATTATATTTCCCTGAGATATATCTCGACCATTTTTTCAAATGAAATCATCATCAAAGTAATAAAATTTCAAATTATTAAAGCTCTCATTTCATAATTTAGGTGCAGAGGCAGCGTTAAACATTCCAGAGCGGAAAATTTTTTTTATACCTCTTAACTACGTTTCAACTCAGCGTATTATAACTTACAAGTTACAAGTGGCTTAACAAATGTGTATCAGTCTATTTATAGGAAAAGTTTTGATATTCTTGTTTAGTTGCAGAAAAAGTTTGCTAACTCGGTCTAAAAGGCTCGCATGAGAAAATTATTAAAATGTAACCCTTTTTTTTAATTCTCTACGTTTAGGATAATAACAACCGCAAATTAGCAAAATATGCCTGCCTTGCGTGTTTGAGAGTGAAAGTTTTTAGTTTGAAAGTTATAGTCTATGCTTTACGAGAACGGGAGTCGGGATAATTTATAATAAACGGATAAAGCATGTTCAGTTTTTTGTCAATTACTATTAAAAAAGATTATTTAAGATTGATTGTAATTAACAATCAGCACGCACCTTTCAGCCACGTATTATCAAGGTTTGTCAGGGCTCATGTAGTTCAAAGCTGCGAATAGGGCATACATTCATGATGCTGTTACTAAAGTTTTCTTCTAACTTTTAAGCAAACGATACTTTCTTGACCAAAGATAACCCTTTTCTAGTGCCGTTCATGTGAAAAACTTTCTGACTTGTCCACTTTTGATGATCAATTGCTACACAGTTTGTTATCGTTTCCGGTACAAGTACCATATATAGACCTTGCGATCTCCTTTTTAGGTTTAACTATCGATTTTAATTTTACTGTATTGTGTCTTTTCATGTAAAAAATGTATGACTTTGTCAAATTTTTTCTTATTGTTGCAGTTAAACTGTAGGAATAGAACTGGGTCTGGTCACATTTGCGGCTTACTATTTTTATTTATTCTTCTCTAGTGGATGTGCTGTTGTTATTTTTATTGGTACTGATTGTGTTGGAGTAACAAGGTATTCCAAAGATTGAAATATACCAGCTTAGATGTTTAATTTAAGTGACAATTCGTTGAGGTCTTTGCATCTTACTAATGTCGAGTTCTTCTTTATGATTTTTTTGTAAACCGACAGAGCAGTGCGATGTTCGGTGTGAGTCGGAATTTAAAGAAGAATGTTTAGCAATCTGGGTATGGGTATCTTTAAAACTGTCAAACTAAGCTCAATCAAAAAACTGTTCGAGTTTATGCAATTCAGAAATTGCGAGATTTAATTGAAAAAAACAGAGACAAAAATGTGTAAATTAATGTTGCTCTAAATCTTTTCATTTCATTAAAATCTAACCCTTCCCACAATCCAATCAATAATAATTTTGCAGTTAATTTACTTACGTAGTCAAACAATTAATAATAATAAAATTTTAAAAAATATATACAGTTTTCTTGTCTTAACATTTAAATGGGATCGGTCCAATTTTCACATCAAATAATTTATCAAAAGATTAAACATGAAAAAAAATTACAATTTTTTTTGAAAATGTAACAATAAATCATATACATAACGTAAAGTAACAATTAAACAATTTATGCTAGAAACTCCCATTAACAATTCATATATAAGACGAGGAAAACAAACACTTGCACTGTGGTTGAACAATTACAGTCTTTGAACGACTAACAGAATTACATCATTATGATCTCGATACAATTGTAATAATTATCCAGTAAAACAAAACGGGGATGAAATATTATCTAAACTAAAAATAAATATAGCCGTCGAAGGTTATATTAGACCTTTGAATTCAGTATAAAAGATCGGTACAATGTGAAATAATAATCATAACTAAATTCAAAGTAATAAGTAAACTGTTTAAGATAAATAATTAAATTATTTTCAAAATGTTTAAGGTAACTTATTCCAAACTTACAATTAACTTCAATTAATTTGGTTTTCTTTTTAGGTATTTTGTTTATTTGTATTGTTTGTTGTTGTAAACAGTGCTCCAGCAGATAAGGTATCTGAGGATAAAAATGATTTAAGTGGGGCAGAATCAAGGTATCAATCAGGATGGAATGGATTGAACAATGGATGGAATAATGGATTAAATAATGGCTGGAACAACGGTTGGAATAATGGATGGAATAATGGATTAAATAATGGCTGGAACAACGGTTGGAATAATCGTTGGAACAATGGGTTAAATAATGGATGGTATAACGGATTAAATAATGGATGGAACGGTGCATCTGGCTATGTCAATGGGTGGAATAATGGTTGGAATAGAAATCTTGGTGGTTGGGGCAATCAAGCTGGATGGTCTGGCTTAGGTGCACGTGGGTATGGGTTAAGTTCACATGCATGGTAATATATACATTGAACAATATAAAATGTAAATAACGCGGCAATTTGAATGATTACTGATTATAAAATATTTATTATTATTTAACAAAATAAATTTAATAATACAAAAAACCTGTTTAAAATTGACATTTGTTTTGAAATGAACGAAAAATGAAACAATTAGGATTTGATAGAACTTTTGATTAACCCTAAAATCACAGCACTCTATGTTCTTAAGAATGGTAAAAACAGAACATGATCTTAGTCACATGCTCTTAGTTTAAAACCTAACGTTGAACAGTATAGTTGAAGACAATATTATTGAAGATTCATTGGAGGTATTAGTTTTTATTGTTTAATGCAACATGCCCGTAAAATAAATTTAAAAATAGCGTGCAATAGGCATGAATTGTGCATGTTATAAAATTTAAGTGCACAAAATTATGCATAATATATGTCACAAACAACAGCCGCATGTTTCACAAATAATAAAAAACGAAGTGAAATGGAATTTATTTAATGATAAAAATAATAAACATTAAATAATAAAATGGAGAGTGAAAAAGTAGTTTAACATTTTCTAAAGGGACTGGTTTAACTTTTCATGAGATGATATGACTTTCCTAATAATAAATTGATGAATTTTATTTTCATCTAAAATTATGAGCGAAAGAAATTTTTTTGCAGGTTAATGAGAAAATTCACAAAAAAACAAACGGGCACTTTGAATAATTAATTTTAGTAATTCAAAAAAAATATTAAATTCATTAAATGCTTTTTGTTTGTCCTTTTTTTTATTTCGGGTTACTCATATTTAAATTTATTTTTTATAATAGTAAGAAAAAATTGTGGAAATTTAAAATTATTTCTCAGATGTAAACCAAATATTTAAATTTTATGATTTCTGATTTTTTTCATTAAATTGTATCGTTCAAAAAATGGCGAAAAACTGGACGCTTCATTCACAAATGCAAACACACTCATACATTTTCATTTTAAAACTTCAAAAAACGACGCAATCTTCCTTTGCCGCAGTGATGTTACCAAAAATATTGAAAATATTCATAACGTATTAAAAGATACTAGTCATAAAAGTCAAACATCAAGTATTTTTGTATGTTTGCCTAAAGGTTCTATTGACATTTTGTAAACACATGTATACATGTATACAAAATGTTACATGATCTAAAAATGTTAAATTAAAACGAAAAGGTTAAAAAAAATTTAATAAAAATTATTAAAATGAAAAGTGCTCGAAATGTGCAAAGACTCGTGCACTATGCACAGAATGTTTGTCGGGAATGTGTGTTTTATTTTTTGTTAAATATTTACTAAGCTTCCTCAGTGAATTTTTTTAATTGTTTCTGTGTATCAAGTTTGGAACTAGGAATAGAAGAGGAGCATACTAAATATGTCACTATTTTCACAATAATTCAAAAACCGTGCAATATAAAATTGTAACAAAATTCCAATTTGACTCAAATTTAATGCTCTCTCAAATGAAAACCCACCCGGTTATTAAGCTGTATTTTTTACCCTTTTTCACTCCCACGCTCTTAATAAATATATTTATGACGTCTCAGTGACGTAATTGATAAATACGTTTACCGTGTCTGCAGTATTCTGCCGGATTCGAATCACGATAATGGTAAAAACGTTTCAAATCCAGTCCAAAAAACGAGTAGTGGAGTTTTTCTCTGAGAAAAATCCAACCATACCTTCGAATTAAAAAATTTCAAATTACTATCTTAGCTAGAAATTATTACCTTTGATTATTAAAAATTATTACCTTAGGTAAGTGCTCACAAAAATTTTCCAATAATTATTAGTATTTGATACTTCAGTATATTTTTCATTAGCAACCTAAAATTTATAGCACGAAACAATAATAGAAAGTTTTCCTGAATGATTTAACAAAATGCAGGAAAACCAACGGTTTCGAATTGAACAAATTCTAAATTCTCTTATATGATTGAGTTTAATTGCTCACAAAATATATTCAAAATTTCAGATATTGTTACATCGGAAAATATCAAAAAATCGGAAAATAACAAAATCATAAGAAAAACAAATCATCGAAAAATTAAAAATCACAACTCTGAAAATTTTAATACTGAAAGTCGAAAAGAACTTTTTTCGATGTACTGGAAATATCATATTAATATCGAAATTGATATTTTTAATATAACAAGATTAAATGATTTAAAAAACTTGTAAACCATACAGTCCTCACTCCTTGAGGAAGAAATTTAAAATATAATAATATAACATAAGCTAAAAAACCAAAGACAAAACTAAAATAATAACAAAATAAAATAGTTAGGATTATGTATTAATTATGAATATTAATTATGTATAAAAATAATTAATATAAAACTAACAAATATATAATAAGAGTTTATTAAATATAATAAAAAAAACAAACAAAAATAAAATAATTCAAAATAATAATAATTAATAAATAACTAACAAATAAATAATAAGAAGTTTATCAAATATAATCAAAAAACAAATAAGATATTAAAAATAATAATAATAATAATAACAACACAGTTAATTAACATATTAACAATTTTTGTAATAAGAAATTCAATTATACATATTACATAAATTGGATTGCTGGTTCGTTTTGTGATTTTCTCAGAATAAATAAATATTATCAAAAAATCAAATGATCGAAGCTCATAAAATATAATAAAAAAAAATATTACCGAAGTATCATAACATCGGATATATTCCATATAATTACATCGAAAAAACAATTAATCGAAAAATAGAGTATATCCCACTCATTGGTAGGAATATTGTAAATGCAAATGTCAGATAGCCCCAGAATATATTAATTATTATATTGACTTATGTTATATTTCTTTACTTTCCTCCAGATTTTTAATTATGGGAATGCCCAGGAAATGCATGTTAAAATTAAAGTATGGTTTTTGCAACCAATTCATTTTATTGAATTGTTTTCAAAAACCATACCTTAATTTTGATATGCCAATTCTTTGGCAATCAAAAATTTAGTAATAAAAAAACTGGATGCATGTAAAAAAATATCGTATTATTTCAATATTGTTTATTTATACTTATCACCCACAAAATTGATCCATGTTTAATTCTCTTAATATGAACAATAATATTAAATTAAGAATTAATTTATAATCAATGTACATTATACTGGTCGTTCAAAATTAAATTTTCTCAGATGCCTCAAAAAAAATTTTTTGAATAAAAAGAACACGTGCCGCAAAATCATCGAAGTGGATTTTTGATACAATTGTAGATTTTTTAAGGGAAAATTAATATTTTACAAAAAAGGTCCTCATCATTTTTTACCTAAAACGTAAATTTCTTATGATATTTTGTAAAAGAACTTGTAAATTTTTGTAATTTATAAAAACATGTATAATAAAAATGACGAAAGAGTACTAATTTTTATCTTCTACAATGGAATAAACACAATAAAATAATAATCGTGAAAACAAAAATCAAAATTAGTACTTTTTCGTCAAGATTTTTGTGATCTGTTTTGACGAGCTCCGAAGAATTTCGATTTTTTTTTCAAAATATAATCAGAAAAATACATTTTAGAAAGAAAACCTAGAACTTGTTTTGTAGAGAATAAAATTTCCTTCAAAAATGTTTAAAGGATTTCTTTTTAAATCTGCATATTTTATGAGATATTAACGATTTTATCAAAAAAAAAAACATTTTATTTAAATTTTTATTTAAATAAAAAAAACAATTGCCCACGTAGTTTTTTGACCAAAAAGAATTTTTTTAGGGTGTGTCTGAGAAAATTTAATTTTTAACGACAAGTATAATGAACATTGTTGTTTCACTTCACATTGGATCATTGGCAATGGGTAAATATTGCCAGTTAATAATATTTTGTTTAAACGATGTTAACATGTGTCAGGTCTCTTGCGACGATAGATATCACTTTTTTTATTTGATGTTTTTTTGCGAATATTTTGTTTTGTATAGTATTTTTGTAGTTTACTTGTGGTTGAAACTTAGCGAAATACAGTTGTAAAAATTCTTTGTAAATTGTAAATCAAATGTGAACTTTTTATTAAAATTGCCATCGCCATTTTGTACCCGGATAATCCTTTACAACTAACATTAAAGTAAACAACCTACTCAAGTACCTGAATTAATTCTCAAGAACCTTCAAAATTATTTACCATCCCAATTGTACCAGGATTAGCAATTCAACTCTTACCAGAATATAATACAACCATCAAAAAATACACAAATATAACAATTAATATATACCGCAGATATCTAACATTTAAATTTACAATATTTCTACTACATACCCTACTAGTATACCATATTTTTCGATTAAATGATTTTTTGATTCTATGAATTAAATGTTCGATTATGTGATTTTCGGTGAAGTGATGTTTCGATGCAACGAATTGTTGACGAAATGAATTTTCAGTGATATGATGTTTCGATATAATAATTTATGATGATGCTATGATCTTGAGTTCAAAATTTCAGTCTACTAAATTATAATCCTAATAACTTTCTAGTTTTTCTCTCATTCCAAAAATTTTTTAAGTTTGTCAATCAAGTTTGTAGCTAAGCGGGGAAGAAAACGCGTTTTATTTTAATTATAAAATAAATTTTAAAGATTTTTCAACGTCGGACCAATCAATCATTCTTACCATAAAAAAATATTTACAATCGGACTACAAAATCGTATTAATATAGTCCCAGCGTTGCAATATGTCATTATTATATTTCTAAATTTAATTTGGAAATTTATTCGGACTATCAAAATTAAATAAATGTAAAATGCTATAGTACTGTCATTGATGGCATGTGATATGATTTTTGTTTCTTTTTATGTCGCCTACTTTTTTTAATTGATGACATTTATTATTATTTATTATTTATTATTTTATTATTTATTATTTATTATTTTCTTAATATTTCGGTCATATTTTTTGACCTTGAAAAGCTACAAATGAATTGTTTCCAAGATTAGTATATATATAAAATAAAAATTTTTGTTTTAATTTTTGTTATTTTGATAGCATATTAAAATCCGAAATTTCGATCACACACACATTCGTTGAAACTTTTTTTTTGTGGTGTTCATGCTCCATGTAGGAGCGTTGGGAAGCTAATCAGCTTCGAATATTCACCACGATCATTCGCAATAGCGACATAATTACCATGGAAGCCGATTTTTTAAGGTCGTTTATTACGTCCATCTCCCATTGCAGTCGTGGTCTACCTCACGGTCGTCCACTTCCTGGGGTACTAACGCGCATTTTATTAATCATTTGAGACCGATTCACAGTCTCGTAGAACATGCCCAAAACAATCAATCCTGTTGGAACGGACACAACCTATTAGATCTGGACCCTCAAAAAAGATCTCTGATCTCAAAGTTATATTGCGTTCTGTACTCTCCATCGTCTGTCTTAAGTAAACCAAAAATTTAGCCTATGAGCTAACGCTCAAATACAGATAAATGTGATTCGTCATTTTGTGTAAGCGTCCACGTTTGTGACCCATAATACATCATAACCGGTCTAATCAACGTCTTGTATAACTTGAGTTTCATGTTAGTTGACACATATAGTGATCGAAAAAGAGGTTTAATTGACCAGAAAGTTCGATTACCTGTAGCGATTCGAGCTTTTATATCAGTAAGTATGGTGTTATTTGAGTCAAACATGAATCCCAAATATTTAAAAAAATTTGCTCCCTCAATTGGAAAATCGCCGCATATCAAATCTCTCTTGAAACATTCATATGTTTGGTTTTATCGTAGTTAATTTGAAGACCAATTTTTCTAGCACCACTCTCAAGCGACTTGAAAGTCTCACTCATAACAGTTTCACTTCGGCTGATGATGACAACATCATCAGCGTACGCGATCATCTGCACTGAGTTTATTGACAAGATATTATTGTTAGTCGGTAGTTTCTTTTGACGACACACATATTTCTAGGCTAACCTTACTACCTTATCTTAATCCGGAGTCAACTTTAAAAAACTTTGATATTCCGTTCTCTATTCGTACACAGCATTGAGAGTTATGCACTGTCATTTTGCATAGTAATCCCAATTTACCAGGGATTCCCATTGACATCAAAGAAGATCATAGAGTCTCCCGTTCAAGAGACTTGTAGGCCTGCCTGAAATCAATGAAGAGTTGGCACACCGGTATGTTGAACTCTCGACACTTATCCAAAATTATCCTTATTGAGAAAAGTGCATCGGTGGTACCTCGGTCTTGCCGGAAACCACACTGATATTCTTCAAATATTTGTTCAGCAAAAGGATTGATTTTGGCTAGCAAAATGTATGAGAAGATCTTATATGCTGTGCAGAGTAGAGCGATTCCCATATAGCTTGCACATTCTAAGCGATTACCTTTTTTATCGGTTGATATTAGTATAGCTGAGTTCCAGTCCTGTGGCATGGTTTCAGTCCGCTAGATCATTGGAACTAGTTCAAATAATCCTAAGGATATAGAGTTTCACCACCATGTACAATCATTTCAGATGTTATATAGTCGATACCAGATTCTTTATTGCGTTTTAATTTTGACAGCGCCGCTTCGAATTCCTCTTTTTTGGGTTCATCTATATCTTCCTTTTTCGCAAGAATAAGCTTTTCCCGTCGCCCTACTTGCTGCTGGTCACTTAAATTGAGAAGATTCTCAAAATAAGCGGCCCAAGGGCCAAGTATCAAAAATATTTTTAATGTCTACTTGTAGCTCTCCATCTTCGATTTGGATCACAGTCGATCTAGTTTGAGGGCCCTACCTTGAGGTTTTAACCTGCTGAAAGAAGTTACGCAATTGATGTTCCTTATTGAAGCTTTCAATCTCCTCACACTTGCTCTTTCACCATTCTCTTTTTGTTCGTCTACATAGCTTTGTAATCTTTGTTCGTCTACACGGCTTGTCTTGCCAGTTTATATTTGTTTATATATCTTCTTCGTGGACCTGGTGTTACGTCCTTGTAGACATTTCAGATAGTTATCTCTTTTGTATTGAATAGCGTCAAGACATGCTTGATCTGTCCATGGTTCTGGAAGTGGTTTTGTGGACGTCCAAGTATTCCCTCGGCAGCGCTTAAAACAGCATCTTTGAGCAAATAAAATGACTTATCGACGTCTCCATTAATGGTTTCTGATTTATTCAATGTTCCGGCAATATGGTTTTGATATATCTCTTTTGTTTCAGCATTTTTTAGTGATGAAATGTTAAAACGTTGATTGAATTTTGGAATGCCTAGATTTAGAAAGTGGAACCTAACCGTAGCACATACAAGGAAGTAGTCACTTACAATGTATGCACCTCTAAAGGATCGCACATCCGGAACACTCGAAAAGGAACGTGCTGTTACTAGCACATGATCAATTTGATTTCGAGTGTTTCCATTTGCTGACACTCAAGTCTGCATATGAATCGATCGATGAGGAAAAAAAGTATTGGCAATTCTCAAATTATATGATAATGCAAACTTAGTCATTCTCTTACCATTGTCGTGTGAATTCAAATGCAGGCTGTTGGGGCTTATCACATTTCCATAAGAGATATTACTTCCAACCTGCCCATTAAAGTCACCAAGAACCATTATGAAATCTTGTATTGGCGTTTGTTTCATAACCTCTTCCAGTGTTTTGTGCTAAGTATCCTTCTCGTCGACGGTCTTAGCTTCAGTAGGTGCATGCACTGCAATAAAATAAATATTGTTGTAATACTCGTAAGTAGCAAATCCTCTTACTGACCTGGATGAATTTCATGACGCCTTTTTGTATGCCTGCATCAACAAGAAAACCACTTCCAAATTCTCTTAGAGAAGGATGACAACTACAGTATAAAAAGTGACTATCCAAATCTTGTTATCCAATTAATGGATGTCTAATTTCTTGCGAGTAATGATATTTATCCTATATCTCTCAGCCTCGACTTATTAGAGCATCAGGAGCGCTCAAACCTACAACTGTCTCAATCGGTAAACTCTTTGGAATGCTTCAGTGTCGATAGGAATCCCTGGTAAACTGGTATCAGTATACAAAATAACAGTATATAGAACTCTTGATGCTGTGCCGAAATATGAAACTTTTTTAAAGTTGACTCGGAGTTAAGACTATGTAATGCTATATCCCCGTTACTTTTTAATCTAGCTTTGAAATATGAGTGTCGCTAAAAAAACTACCGTCTAACAACAATATCTTGCTAACAAACTCAGTTTAGTTGATCGCAAACACGGACGATGTTCTGAAGTTAATATAAATGATATTTTTAAGTCACTTCAAAGTGGTGCTAGACAAATTGATCTCCAAATTAATTATGTAAAAATCAAATTTATGAGTGTTTCTAGAGAGGCTATCCTTTAAATATTTGGGATCGATGCTTAAACCTAGGATCACTGCAGGTAATCGAGCTTTCTACTCAGTTAAACCTCTCCTTGGATCACCATATGTGTCAACTAACACCAAACTCAAGTTACACAGACGTTGATTAGATTTGTGATTTAGTGTAAGTGGCAAACGAGAATCCTTAAACAAGCTGTTGAGTCATGACTTTTCCAAATTTCACAGCCCAAACTGGATCTCAGGCGTAAGTCTCTAAAAACAATCAATTTCCTATCGATAAAGCCGTTTTCGATCGCGCCACTACAAAGACATTAATCAAGGCTCCCAGTTGTCTGTTATTTATATTTTATAATAAATTTGTTGCTTAACAGTAATATGTATTCAGACAAAAACGTTAACAAATTTTTCTCTATTAAAATTAAAATTCTAAAACTCGTTAATAAATGTAAATGTAAATGTAAACAAATAGACTAATTCAAACCAATGTCAGACATACTGCGACATTCATATATATGCAAAAAAAGGAAGCAAGTATGATATCATACTACTATAACGAAAGCATCATAAATCTTTTAAATAAATTGCTTGATATTAGCAAAGAAGTAAACTTTCAATGAAAGTGGCTTAAAAGGCGGCAACCTAAAATAAATAAATAATGACTGAACTTAATAAAACTCATATTAAATATTAAAATATGAGGTAAATTTTTTTTAAATAAATTCGCTTGGTTATTGTCTATTAAATTTGATGTCTGTCATTTTATATAGTAAATGCTGAACTAAAATGCATACAATGTTTAAATTTGAATTTTCTTTAAAAAATAGTAAGATGGAAGATAAACGTTAAAGACGATTATTTTGGGTTTCAAAAAATTCACGAATAATTGATGACAAAAAATCCATTCATAATTCATCACTAATTAGCTCAACATTTGGACAGGGGGCATCATCGAACTAGAGAAACAATGAACGAGAGAGTTGTTCTTCGTAATTTTTGGGACAGTCTTTAATACAACACGATTTATTATTACAATCAACAATTAACAATTAATAGGGCCAATAAATACTGGCAAACAATTATGATAAAAACATGTGAGATTTTTTGTCAAAATGAGGTAGTTCATAACTACAGCATAAGAAAACATTAGAAGAAAAAAAACTGGCTTTATTGCACAGAAATTGTTGCTTTAAAATAGAGATAAAGAACAGGAGATAGAGATCAATAGTGCTTCTGCAACTGATATGAATAGATAAAGGAGGGGCCTGATAGCTTGATAGCAGTACACTTTTTCTTGTGCTTATGGGGCTTGGATACATCAATAGGAATACTCTGGTTAAATTAATTAATTTAACTTGTGTGGTTTTTCTAGTCTATACAACAACATAGAAGGGTCTAGGGTATCCAAATTACTCGACTTTGCAAGCACCGTGTAGTCGAGTATTATTTTCGAAATATCCGGGTTACCCGGGTACCCGGATATTTGAAAAAGAAATAAAATATATCTAGAAAAGTTAAAGTATTGTGGGGTGCACCCCTGTAGGCTTAATATATTTAAGTTTCTTTTGTTTATATAAGCTATTACAAAGCCAATTCAAATTAATTGAAGTGTGTTCAGTCCAAAATTTAGTTTTTGGAAATTTGTTTTATAAATAACTGAATTTCAGCCAGTATACAAACATCTTCTGCATGATCCTTTTTATCATTCCGTTCAATATCGTAAACATCAAATGATTTATTTCCTTACAATATCATATATACAGTTACCAAATTTTGGTTGAAAAGAATAAAATTTGCGTATTTCCCAAATGCTGTTCACTCGACCTGAATTGCATGAATTTACTTTTGACTGATAATTTTTTTAATAAAATGTGTTGTGTAATAGGACTCACAAAATGAGCCACAACAACACATAGAATCCTCTTAAGACCTAGGTCCATTAAGTCTTAAAAGGTTCTAGGCTCTACGTCCCGTCCTACACTGAAAAAAATATGTTAGTGTATTCTACAATAAGGATTTTGTTGATTTGGTTTTGTAATATCAACTGAAATTGAGTAAAGTAGACAAAGCTGTTGTCAAACGTTGACAAGCATTTTGTCAATTTTACAAAACATTTACAGAAGAATAAACAAACAAAAATTTGATAGAAACTACAAACTTTTTGTTATCAGTACTAATATTGTTTATAAATTTTACTGTAAGCCTATATGTGGTTAAATTTAAAAGTGTTTTGTCATCGGTTCACACAGACAGCGTAGAAATGACAAACATTTTGACAGTGGCACTAAAATTGATAATTGATTATACCTAAAAAGGTTTTGTAGATTCTAAAAATAATTAGTTACTAGTACAAGCATTTAATGAAGAATTTAAAATATTTTTAATCCTAGGTACAAGTTTTTTTGTTGATTTAAGCAACAAACTTTGTGCAAATATGGTAAATATTTTGTTGCACATACAAACAAGAAAGTTAGAATTCATCAAGAAATGATGGCATACACAAAATAATTTGTCTAAAAATTTATTTAAGCATACATGTGGTTTTAATAATTCTTTTATTTTTAGTTTATTCTGCTAAAGACACAATATTTTTAATGTTGTGATAATTGTGATTTATGTTAAAATTATAAATATATTAAAGTGAAATACTTCGCAAACGTGAAGTGTAAATATTCCATGTTTTAAACTTGGCCATCTGAGTTTCCATCTGAGTCAGCAATGGTGTGACAATTCTTACAACAATATTTTTATTAATGGAAATGTGTTTCGGATAATATTTTCATTCCGAATAAAGTGCTAATTTTCGTAGTTTAGATAATGTAAATTATTAACTGCGGATGCTGAGGACTATGCAAGGGTATTTTTATTCAAAATTATTTTGGAAATATAAATAAATTTACAAAAAATTCAATAAGCGAAATAAAGAATAAAATAATTATAATTTAAATGGAACATAAAGAAAAACCAAGAATTGAATGCTTGCTTTGTAATTATTAAATAAACGAAATGACCTAAATTAAACCATTTTTTTCATTTGCGTATTAGTTTTAGGACTACCAAAACTAATAATGAATTTTATGAGATAAATTCTACGATCCACAAAACAGGTATTGAAACGGCTAAATCAATGCTACAATGCTGACAAAATATTTCGCTTGTTTTACCAAATTTCTGGTACTATGAACCGAAAATCTTGTAACACTGTTAAAACAAATCGGTAGATCTGATAAAACTATTGGCAAATGTATTACAAAACATACTAGGTTGACAACGGCTTTGTAAATTGGATCAAATACTTAGTAGACCTATAACAAATATTGATCAAATAGAACGACAATATGTGTTTCAATTATACAACTTTCTTTATACTTTGGCAAAAAAGTTTTGTTTAAAATGGTTTTTCAAACTGACAATAAATTTAGTATAGTCGAACAAACAGATTTGCCAGTTTTATAAAAATAATTTAATTAATTTTACCATTTTATGGTTGAGCTACTATTGACAATTGTTTAGTCAAATATACCACTTTTTTTGTATATATTACTTTAAATTTTTTTCAGTGTAATCAATAGTAATTCAACATCTTTTAATTGCTTGTTGAAAATCAAAATTTTACAGTCGATCAAATTAGCCGGGTAGTTAATTGAGATACCCGGGTAGTAGAGAATGTTGAAAAAAAAACAAAAACCTAGGTAGCCGGATACTCGATAATCGACATTGTATACCCTAGAAGGGAAAAGCTAACTGATGGTGTACATCAATAGAATGTAGATTTTTTGTATATTGTATACTTTGTCTAAAGATTAATACGTATTTTCGTAAGCAGTGTTTTGTTGTGCCCGTGCACTAATCATAACAAACAAATTTAAATTATTAAATAACTGTTTCCAAAATGTTAATAAACAAACTGTATTTCAACATATAACCTGCATTAGTTTTTAACCTGAATTAATTTAATTTAAATATTACAGCAATTGGAAATCATTTGTAAAAATAAAATAATGTCAATTTATAATAAACAAAAAAAAGTAAAATATATTATATACAACAATTTTGTTTATAAATTTAAAGTACTGAATTTGCAATTTGGTGATAATTTAAATTTGGCAATTATTTTGATTTAAACACAAAAACTGTGTCAATTATTAAATAAAATAATATATATAATAATTTGTAAATGGAACAAAGAGAGTTAGTCTGTAAAAAATAGATCGAAGAATCGGTTAAGTTAATTCTAGTTGTTTAAGTTCTAGTTGATAAACCTCTTGTAAATTAAATAAGTCCGTGCTAAATTTTCAGTCAGTTTTTAGTTGTTAAAGTTTTTCTGTTAATTAAATAAATCCGTGCTAGAAGTTCAGTCAGTTTCAGTTGATTTAAAGTTCGGTTAAAGCGTACAGAAGTTCAGTTTAGTTATAAAACAAAAATACCGGTTACAAATAATCATATGTTATATAAAACAATAAAAATTAAACAATAAAATAGATTTACTATCTGGACAATTAGTGTGGTTAATAAAGTGAAAATAAAGATATAGTAACTAAAGTTTATTTCGTTTTTATTGTGTGTTTTTATTTATAATTGGGACATTCATTCCTCGGTGGCACAACAGTTTTAACTGTCTATATAAATCCAGTACATACGTCTTCTAATCCACCATTGCGGTTATTGTCTAGCAATATTATAATTTTTAAAACAAAGTTACACACTACTAAGTTCAAGGCAAGTTTTAGGTAGACTAAAAACTGTAGTTTTTTATAAAGAAGTTTGTCGAACTCTGATATTTTAGGTGCAGTTTCATTGAAAATTAAATTTTTTATTCTCATCCATTAACATCGAGGAATAAACGATGGGACAAAGAATTTGATATTCCAGTTTTAACTGTGCAAAAGATTTTCTATAATACGCACCAAAAAATACCTTACCATTGCGATATTCAGTGGCGAAGCGTCGGTATAGACACACTAGACAGTGTCTTCCCAAACATAATATAAATATGAAACTTTATTTTCATATTGTTCGCATAATGCCGACTCAATACTATTTTGTCAAACGTTCAAAGAAAATCATTAAGTTTTAATACAATAATTAGAACAAAAACAATTCAGCTATGTTCCTGAAACATTAATACAAACGTTTCCCAGTTTCATGAACAAACAAACAAAAATGTTTTTCTCGAAGTAGACGTTTTAAATTATGACTACCGTAATAAGCAAAAGCAACAACAACAAATTTTCAACTTTTGTTCCTTCTTCGATAGACAGTTTTGTTTATGTCTATTTGTGTTTATATATTTTGTTTCCAAATTTTTTGAGCAACATATTATGGAAAACATTTTTGACAAAAATTGTAATTACACAGTGCAACACATAAAATGTAACACTGTCTGACTTTCGTTTCTGGAAGGATTTGATAGTTTGTATCGATTTTCTGTTTTATGACGTCATTAAGTTTTGTGTTCGAGCTTTGGTTTTGCACGGCTATTTATCGTAAAGCATTGGGAATATCTCAATGCAATCTTTAGACGAAATGTTCTTCACACCAAAATACATCCCTTTTGTGAACATGTCGAGGTCAGATTTTTACTCTTTCGGAGTGTTTTTAGTGCTAAAAAATGTCATTTTCTCAGATTTACGATCATAGCTCACAAACCGTGTATATTTTAGGGCAACTGTTTACAACGAAAATATTCTCCGCATCCCCACGAGTAACTTTGTTGCATATTGCAATAACCTACAATCGGTCCTTAATTTGTCCTGGCCGTTGTGAGTAATTTCGCAAACCAAATAGTACATTTCACACCAAAATTTCAACTTTTATAAAAAAATATGTCTTTTTTGTGTTAGGCTGTATTCTAAACCAAAACTTATTTGTGGAGACTTACTTATTTGAATAAGTAACCTAAATAGGTGACTTATTTGAAATTTTTTTTTCATAGAAAAATCTAATTCGATTTGACAGTGTCAAATATTTTTATGTTTGTTTACTAAATGATTTTAAGGAATAAAACTTCTTTTTCGATTTCTAATAAAATTAATGAAATACTTTAAAATGAAAAATAGTATATTAAGAAACTAGTTTCATAATCGACGATTTTATCGCACGCAATCTGTTTAGAAAACGACCCGCGCAGCGGGGAGTTTTCTAAAGGATAAGTGCGATAAAACGTCTTATGAAACGAGTTTTTTATACTATTTTTTCTATTTTGCATTTTTTGTCTTGAAATTTTAAAAAATATTTTTATGTTTTAATGTTTTAAAGAAAATTTCTAAAAATTTCAATTCAAAATAGTAAGCTCTGCGTTTCATCATATTTCTATATATTTTATTGTTGCAAAACTAACTTTTAATAAAATGTGTATTTTATTAAAATATAGTCAATTTGATATTTTGTTATTATTACTAATTATTTTAATTAATTAAAATATTTAACACTAATTTAGATTATTTTTTAATAATAAGAATAATTTTATTTATATAATTATTCGTTTTAACTTTCACTGACGTTTGTATGACCAATGTGACCAACCTTGAAAAACAAAACTTTGCGTATCTTAATGAAGGCCATTTCGATACGCATTTGGGTATCGAAATGACTTTATTTTAGACGCAAAATAGAAAAAATAGTTTTGAAAACTCTTTTAATTGATCAAATTAAATAAATGTTTTTAATTAAATTTATTTTCAAATTTGCTTTTATGTTGCTGTCAAAATCAATATGCTAAACCATTTAGAATAGCTTTAAAATACTTATTTATTCTCTTCCATTTAATTATATCAGCTTTATTTGTATGTTTTTTCGATAATAATAGTATGTATTATTGTATTGTTTTCTAACCTATAGCCTAATGAACTTAACCTATTGCCTAATGAATATTTTATTCAATTGGTATGATTCCAATTGGTCAAATTGTTTTGATTTCATTAAAATTATTTTCAAATTATAATCACAATTGCTTTGATAAGTTTTGTTCAAAAATCAAATTTTGAGTAATTCTCTTATTTCGTTTAGTTGAACTTGGTTGATTGTATGAGAAGGGCGTTTTTTATCATCAGGGTTTTTTTTATTAAGAAATTTGATTTATCAATTAAAACAATAAAGATTTATTGTTTTAATTGAAGAAAATGTTTTTATTTTTTATAATACACAATTCTTTTTTATAATAAAATCTTTGTCAGAGAATAAAGTATTGTAATCGATTCGTGAATAATGAATTTTATTCTCTCGCAAATTAAAATTCTCGCTCGTGCCTCGCTCAAATTTTAAACTTTTGCTTGAGAATAAACTACTTCATTATTCACTCATTGATTAAACTACTATTAAAATGGCGGTGAATAAGTAAGTCTACATAAATAAGTTTCAAATAAGTCGTCGTTTAGAATACAGCCTTAAAGTTCATTTTGCAAATTCGAATATATCGTATATATTCGTATTTAGAAAAAGGCAAAAAGCGTTTTATCGATTTATTTTAATTTTGATTTTTAATTTTAAATTTAAATTTGATTTTTAATTTTAATTTTAAATTGAAATTTTAATTTTAAATTTAATTTTAAATTTGATTTTTAATTTTAGATTGTTACGATGCTAATTTCATGAGAGTTATAAGGCTGTTGTTCCATCTTTGTAACTGGGACTCGCCCTACTTTCCCACCCGCATTGGATTTGCCTGGACCGAACTTTCATAATCATTTTCGCTTTACACGTTTTAAATTTATTCTCTGCAATTGTAATCATTAAACGTTATAGAACTAACATGCAATCGCTGTGCAATCGCTGTCTCCAGTGTAACTTCGTTTTTGTATTCATAAGTTGCGCTATATCCATGTAGATTTCTAATATTTCCCAATTTAGATTCCGTTACAAAAATTTATTATTCTAATTCATTATGTTTTACATGGTAATATTCTTTGTTCAATTCATGATCGCTACTTAACGGCTCTGTAATTTTATCGATTTATGGTTCCGCTGTGTGCAAATATAAGTCTGGCCAACAATATTCTGAATTGGTAAAATAGAATGTCCTAAATACGTTCCATAATAATTGTTTCTATTCAACCCATTTTTTAGTACACCTAAATTATCAAATATAATTGTCCAATAAGAAAGCGAATTGCATTTATTGTGATGTAAAACCGTTCTATCTTGCTTATAAATAAGCAACTTTTTCCAGAATATCTCTCTTAGCTCATTTTCGTTGATTGTGAATTTTGGAATTTTGCGTGGTGTAATTTTTTTCAATTCCAAACCTAAATAATATAGTAATAAGAGTCATGAAAAATTTTGAAGATATAAGATATGGATGATTACAACCCGAAGGCAATAATTCTTGATTTGTGCTAACCAGTTAAATAATAAAATCATAATTATATTTGTATTCAAAATATTGGTCATAATTCTGTGATAATACATGTTGCAATGAGCTGTGATAAACGGTTCAAACTGTCAAATGAAAAATCATGATTGTATTTGTATATAATAGTTATTTAAAATTCTGTGATAATACATGTTGTAAAGAGCTGTGATAAACTGTTAAACGCAAAAAAATCGCAATTGTATATATAAAGACTAGTTATTAAAATTCTGAGTTAGCATATGTTATAATGAGCTGGGATAAACCGTTAAACGAAAAAGCATAATTGTATTTGTATAAAATAGATATTAAAATCCTGTGATAACGCATGTTAAACTGTTAAATAATAAAATCATAACCGTTTTTGTATCAGATAAATGTTAAAATTCTGGAAAAGCCTAAGTTTCAAAGAACTGTGATGAACTGTTACGTAATAAAAGCATAACTAGATATTTGTTAAATGAATGTTGTAATTCGTATTTCGATGAGAGTCATTGCTTAAAAGTGAAGGGTCACCTTGAATACGTATGGATGGGAAATTCGTTCCGGATAGTAATTTGCATTAAATAATTTAGCGCATACTACCATCATGTCCTGGGTACTGAATACATTTCCGTAGTAACCATTTCTTTGTGTTACACATGGTCTTCATCCTGAACGCTGAGTAGGTTGACGTATTTCCGGCGACATTAACAAGCCCCGTCAACCTCAACAATCTCAGATTATAACAATTTTTTTATCTCAACCTGGCCGTCATCCTGAATACTGAATTCCCTGAACTAGGAACTTGATGAGGATGAGCCGTTAATGTGGACATCTTAGAGGAGGGATTGAACTAAACCATGTGGTGAGTGAGTTTAAATATTTACTTGTGTGGAAATGTGTATATGTATGACTGTGTGCGTGAGTGTATGTAGTGGGCACAGGTTATCGATTATATATAACAAACCAAAATGCTTATAAAATGCTTTTATTCGCTTGAAATTATTGATCGGGTTCTGGTAATTATTGTTCTAAATTTAAACGACCTATAATAGGATCATTAATTCTGCCAGGATTATAAATAGGGGAGCAGAGCGCTACTATTTATCTGGAATGGTCTAGAATTTCGTTATCAAGCCGACAACAACAACGAAATCATGAAAACCATGAACGGAAATACTTTTATTAGTAATTGTTGAAATTTTGTTTCTTTCACGCTTAAGTCATGCTATCAAGTGGTGTCTAAGACCGTTATAATAGGGATATACTGGTTCATGCTATGAACGTATCGATCATTGAACTTAATTTTGTTGGGTTCTTTTGATCACTTAATATTGGACCCTGATTTCGCCTTCGTTTATATGAAATTTTCTTTAGTGCATTATATTATGGGATTTTGTCGATTATTAACACCAACCTGTTGATGAAATCGGTACAAGAAACGAACGGGGAAAGATATCTAATAGTGACGATTATTCTGGGTTCAGAGTTACTGAAAAGATTAAGTTATTTCCGTTACCAGGCTCTTGAGGGTAGTTGTAAGGATAATGGAGGTATACCAGAACCATACGCAGTTTCAACAATAAGAATATGGTGAAAACTTATTAATATCATTAAACCTAAACAGTCCAAAGTACTTGAAACTTGTCACGGAAACAATAAATCCACCAATTAAGGATACACTTATGAATCTAAGTGGTAATATTTTATCGAATGATCAGGCTAAATTTTTTTTTACTATTATTTCATGGTTCTAGTTTCCAGCATATTTTCCTAATCCTGCACCACTTTCTACAGTAGCATTAGACTAGTCTAGTATTGGAACAAGGTCTCTACATTTTCCAATCATTTTGAAAAATTGAAGACAATATTAATTAGAAATAATTACTTAAATTTGAACGAAACTAAATACAAAATTAATAATAACCAAACTAATAAAAACAATAATGATATTCCCCGCTTGTAGGACGAAGCAGCCATTGTGTGTGAGTGTCTGAGTGTATGTGGGTGCATGTTGGTGTATGATGGGTGAAAGCGTGTGAATGTATTAGATTAGTGGGAGTTGGACGTTCTGATCGTGGTTCTTTCACCTATAGGGTCGCCAGAGTCTCATTTTTTCACTTGTTTTTTTCTCATTTCCTCATATAAACCTCGCTTGGTACGCGGCCTGCTAAACCTCTTCGTTGTTCTGCAACGAAGAAAACGCTTCATTACAAGATTTAATTTTTAATTTTAAATTTGATTTTCTTTTTAAAATTAAAAATCAAATTCAAAATTAAAAATTAAATTTTAAATTTGATTTTAATTTTAAATTTAATTTTTAATTTTAAATTTAATTCTTAATTTTAAATTTCAATTTTAATTTTAAATTTAATTTTATATTTGATTTTTAATTTGATTTTTAATTTTAGATTTAATTTTTAATTTTAGATTTTAAATTTAATTCTTGATTTTAAATTTGAATTTTAATTTTTAATTTTAAATTTAATCTTAAATTTTAAATTTAATTCTTGATTTTAAATTTGAATTTTAATTTTTAATTTAATTTTAAATTTGATTTTTAATTTGAAATTTAAATTTGGTTTTTAATTTTAAATTAAAATTTTAATTTTAAATTTAATTTTTAATTTGATTTTTAATTTTAGATTTAATTTTTAATTTTAAATTTAATTTTAAATATTAAATTTAATTCTTAATTTTAAATTGGAATTTTAATTTCAAATTTAATTTCAAATTTTTAATTTTAAATTATATTTTTCATTTGAAATTTAAATTTGATTTTTAATTTTAAATTAAAATTTTAATTTTAAATATAATTTTTAATTTAAAATTTGATTTTTAATTTTAGATTTAATGTTTAATTTTAAATTTGATTTAAAAAAAAATCAAATTAAATTAAATTTAAAATTAAAAATTAAATTTAAAATTAAAATTTATATTTGATTTTTAATTTTAAATTTAATTTTCAATCTTAAATATAATTTTTAATTTTAAATTTGATTTTTAATTTTAAATCAAAATCAAATTTAAAATTAAAATTTAAATATAAAATTAAAAATCATATTTAAAATTAAATTTTAAATTAAAATTTTAATTTAAAATTAAAAATCAAATTTTAAATTTATCGATTAAAACGCTTTTAGCCCTTTTTAAATCTTGAATTTTCCATAGCTCTATAAAATGTACATATATGAATTTGCAAAATAAACTTTAACACAAAAAGACATATTTTTTTATGAAAGCTGAACTTTTGGTGTGAAATGTACTATTTGGTTGCGACATTAATCACAACGGCCAGAACAAATTAAAGATCGATTGTAGGTTATTGCAATGTGCAGCAAAGTTACTTGTGTGGATGCGGAGAATATTTTCGTTGTAAACAGTTATCCTAAAATATACACAGTTTGTGAGTTATGGTCGCAAATCTGATAAAATGACATTTTTAAGAGTTTTCCGCTCTAAAAACACCCCGAAAGAGTAAAAATCTGACCTCGACATGTTGGCAAAAGTGGTGTTTTTTGGCATGAAGAACATTTCGTCTGAAGATTGCATTGAGAAATTCCCAATACTTTACGATAAATAGCCGTGCAAAACCAAAGTTCGAGCACAAAAATTGATGTCGTCATAAAACAGAAAATCGATACAAACTAGCAAATCCAAAATAGGGTTTTGCTAGCTTGGGTAGGTACTTCCAGAAACTGAAGTCAGAATTTGTGTTACATTCGATGACCTAAAAAAGTTGCACTGTGTTATTAGTTAGATGTTTCTTGAGCAATTTTTTGTGTGATTCCAGATTCGATTCCACGACTTCTGAATAACAGGAACAGTTGGAAAATCTTTGATTTTGGATTAATTTTTTGGAATATTTTTAGAATTTTGAAACCGTATAAAACTACATGAAAATACCATAGCCATAACGATTTGTTATTCAGTGAAAATGATTTTACACTAGTGGAAAAAAAACATTTTCACAGGGGATTAAGTTTGCATGACAATAGATTCATCTGCCCACTCTACGGCCATTCATCCGCCCATTTGATTCCTCACTCGCCGGTGGCGTGTTTTGTTAACATATGTTCAGTATCGAAAAAACGGCGTACCCATCTATTATAGGAATATAATGCTATTTTATGTTTTAAAATTAAATATTATATAATAAAATAGGATATAGTAAAATTATAAAAACGTTTATTTTTTTCACTTATATTTGTATGGATTTGCATTTATTTCTTTTAAGAAATTATTTACATTAAATTACTAACTTACTATCATTCAAATTTAAGTGCCATAAAACATAAACCTTTAGTTTATTAATAAGCATCAACAATCATTATTTGGCGAATTAAAACACAATCAAACGACTAAAAATACGACTGCCAGAATAGTCCTATTAATTTTACATCTAAATCCTTCTGAATTTATTAGACATCTTAAGATTAATTACCACTATTTACGGTTTTTAAATTAAATAAATAATATATAAATAGCTCTTGTTGTATTTTATTATTATAAAACCATATCCCGTTTATTTGCATATTCTTCCGTTTTGTCGCATATATATGTCATTATATATTACAACAACAATTTGGAGTAAACTAATTCTTCAGGTTATGTAGTGCAGGATTCAAAAAACTATAAGATGTAGAAAATTATTCTGGTTTACAAAATTAGCATAATAAAATATATTAGAGTGATTTAAAAGATTGACATGATTATGCACTCTAAATGAAATATTTAGAATTGACTTTTGTATATAAAAGGTGGACGAAATGTAATCAAAATCAAAAGTGAATTTTTAAGCCAACTGTTAACTTCAATAAAATATATTAAAAAAAAAACAAAATGTTTAAGGTTTGTGATACAAATTATCTTAATATATAATAATTTTAAAATTAACGAATAATTAATTTCTATAGGTACTATTCTTACTTGCATTAATCGTTGTTGCATACTGTTCTCCGTCAGAAGATGGAACAGCAGACGACTTAGATGCATCTGAGTCTAGACGTGGATGGGAAGGGTATGGTGGATGGGGTAACGGATGGGGCAATGGATGGGGTAATGGATATGGAGGATGGGGAAATGGATGGGGCAATGGATGGGGTAATGGTTGGGGTGGTAGAGGACGTCGATGGTAATAAAACTCACTAAGCCAATAGAAATGTATGTTTATTTGAAACGATTAAATTGTGAAGCAATTTTGCTCTTATTCTAAAATTCTATTATAAAAAATTTTCATTCTTGTCAAATGTCTTGTCATCTGTCTTGTCATCTGTCAAAATTTATGTGTTTTATATTTTCGAAAATATTTTTTATATGATGTCAAGGCCTTATATTTATGCCAAGTGATCTTCCTTTTACCTCATTTTAATTTAAAATTGTCATTAAATTTTCGTCTTTTTTTGTGCCGTATATGTGCTATATATGAACGTAGGCTGTTAACAAGTATGCCTCACCTGCATTAATTTTATCAATTCACTCAATTGTAAGTTCAAGTTTCACTTGAAGACGTTAATTTAATCGAGTAGTTTTATATGGGTGATCAGTTCATAGATTTTCCAATTTATTAAGAATATTAGTTGACTATCGGTTGATTGGAAAACTGGGGTGTTGATGGTTCTAAATGTTTTGCTAAAATATGAGGACAAATTTAGCATCGAGTAAATAGCGTTTATCTATTACACACTTTTATTAAACTTGAGATTTGACAGTTGTGTTGGGTTTAATTTTGTCAACTTTCGATTATGGGATTTATAGTCTCAAATTTTAAAAACAAGTTTGTTAAACCTGTTTGTAAGCATTTCTAAAAGATAAAAACTAAACAACTTAACGAAACTGAAAAAAAGATCAATTTTTAAATTAAAATTTCTCCATTTATAGTCGCGTTTTTTCTTCGGACAACTGTCCGGGACAGCGATTGTTTTATTTATATTTTTTCGTTCAAATTAAAATTATTTCAATTTTGATTGCATAAATATTAAATATTTATCGTTTATCCATCCATTTTAATTAATCTCTTTAAAATAAATTGGCAAATTAAATTTATTTTTACCAGTTCGCAACAAATCTTGTGTTTTATCGAGAGTAGTTCAGAACAGGTGAGGGAAATAAACAATGGGACATTTTTAGTACTATTTTTGAAATTAACACTATCTTCATGTATGTTTATTTTTAGATGTCAAAAACATTACATATATATATGTACATACGTATATACGTACAAAACAAAAAATTAAATTTAATCTTTAATTTAATTTTTTTTTTAGTTCGAATCTAGTCGTTTAAATATAAAATATATGGCTCTTCATGAAATAAACAAATACAACACAAGCGTAAACAAACATTAATGGCGATTGTCAAAATATTCACTTGAAGTTAGCTACAATTTAGTTCTAAAAATCTCCCTGTATTTTACCAATATTTTTCTCTGTCCTGGACAGCCAGTTCGAAGATAAAACGCGACTTATAAAAGCTTCAACATTTATATGAAAATCCAAACCCACCTCCTGCGTTGGAATTTGGACCATAATTGGTATATCATTATATATTAATGTGTGGTGACGTTTTATTTAATCGTTTGCATTTAATTTGAAAATGTTCGTTAAATTCGTTTCAAACTTTTAGCAATAGATTAATAAAATTTTAGGTACATTTTTTAATCTAGTTTTCATAAAATTATTTTATCATCAAGTAGTCGTTTCAAAATTCATTAAAAAAGTTTTGATTGTTCATTAATTCAGATTTTTGTTTTCATAAGATTGAGATTCATTTTTTAATTAACCAAAAAAATAAAATTAATTGTTATACGTCTGCCGCAAAAACGGTCTGAAAGATATATTTTGTAATTTTAATTAAATAAACATTCTTAACTATATATACTAGGACGGTCCGGCGTGCTTCGCTACGCTTATAAATAAAGTTTTTGCGTAGACGTTTTGTAAACGTAGAAGCAATGATTTCAAAAAGCGGTAATGAGAAATGCTAGCATATAATTTTTAATTTTTCTTTTTAGATATATGAATGAAAAATAATCAGCACTCTAGCTGATCAGTTCGGATATATGAAAAATTAGCGATCAAATAAGTTTTCAAGTAAGCTTATTTGATCTCTAACTTATTTGATCGCTATTTTTCCATATATCCGATCTGATCAGCTAGAGTTCTGATTATTTTTCATTCATATATTTAAAAAGAAAAATTAAAAATTATATGCTAGCATTTCTCATTACCTCTTTTTGAAATCATTGCTTCTACGTCAACAAAATGTCTACGCAAAAACTTTATTTATAAGCGTATCGAAGCACGCCGGGCACTCCTAGTATTTAAAAGAAGACTAGAATAAAATACAAATTACAATGTATAAAAGAATAACAAAATAACATCGTATCGTTTTTGTGAAAAAAAAAAAATATAAAAAACAGAACAAAATTTTCACATGCATTCACATCAATGTACATAAGAAGACTAAAATAAAATGTATAAAAGAATAACAAAATAACATCGTATCATCAATGCAATTTTTCTTAATCCATCGTTGTCAAACAAAATTTCAAACGCTATCACAGCCGAATATAAGGTGTTCTTAAAGTAATTCAATATGATTAAAATTTGTGTTGTATGGACAATTAAAAATATCAATATTTGGATATATAAGGAAATATTTTATTCAAACATATTAGGCTTTTAAATTTATATGTAACATTTATTATTTCTTTTATTTGTTTTGAGAAATGAGAATATAAATATGCAAATTGTAAACAGTACCACCCAGTTAGAAGGCAAACACTATCAAACTTCACCAATACTATTATTCTTATAAGAACTGAATCTAAAAAATTATGGTGCAAATTATGAAACTTTTCGCAATCCATACAATTTTAGAGCGATCTAGTTTCGAACCAATGAGAAAATTTTAAACTTTAAAAAAAGTTTATCATTCTCATCAGGGCTAGCCGACTAGATAAACTCTACCAAAAAATGTCAACGCTAATGTATATAAACCAAAAATTAGGTTACAACTCTAGCGAAGTGTAAAAACAAAAAATTTACATAAACATACATTTAATAAATTCAGGTTTAGTCAATTAATTTCTCTGGTGATCACTGTTTTGTTATACTCTAGACATTCTAGTATTGAATAACAAACTTGTATCGGTGAGAGGAAGATGACTAGTCTTCACGTGTGTCTATTGACACATGATCAACAATTAATTCAGTAAATTATTTGTGATATAACATCACCCCGATGGAAAATCTCCCATCAAGAATAATATAAGAACTGAATCTAAAAAATTATGGTGCAAATTATGAAACTTTTTGCAATCCATACAATTTTAGAGCGATCTAGTTTCGAACCAATGAGAAAATTTTAAACTTTAAAAAAGTTTATCATTCTCATCAGGGCTAGCCGACTAGATAAACTCTACCAAAAAATGTCAACGCTAACGTATATAAACCAAAAATTAGGTTACAACTCTAGCGAAGTGTAAAAACAAAAAATTTACATAAACATACATTTAATAAATTCAGGTTTAGTCAATTAATTTCTCTGGTGATCACTGTTTTGTTATACTCTAGACATTCTAGTATTGAATAACAAACTTGTATCGGTGAGAGGAAGATGACTAGTCTTCACGTGTGTCTATTGACACATGATCAACAATTAATTCAGTAAATTATTTGTGATATAACATCACCCCGATGGAAAATCTCCCATCAAGAATAATATAAGAACTGAATCTAAAAAATTATGGTGCAAATTATGAAACTTTTTGCAATCCATACAATTTTAGAGCGATCTAGTTTCGAACCAATGAGAAAATTTTAAACTTTAAAAAAGTTTATCATTCTCATCAGGGCTAGCCGACTAGATAAACTCTACCAAAAAATGTCAACGCTAACGTATATAAACCAAAAATTAGGTTACAACTCTAGCGAAGTGTAAAAACAAAAAATTTACATAAACATACATTTAATAAATTCAGGTTTAGTCAATTAATTTCTCTGGTGATCACTGTTTTGTTATACTCTAGACATTCTAGTATTGAATAACAAACTTGTATCGGTGAGAGGAAGATGACTAGTCTTCACTTGTGTCTATTGACACATGATCAACAATTAATTCAGTAAATTATTTGTGATATAACATCACCCCGATGGAAAATCTCCCATCAAGAATAATATAAGAACTGAATCTAAAAAATTATGGTGCAAATTATGAAACTTTTTGCAATCCATACAATTTTAGAGCGATCTAGTTTCGAACCAATGAGAAAATTTTAAACTTTAAAAAAGTTTATCATTCTCATCAGGGCTAGCCGACTAGATAAACTCTACCAAAAAATGTCAACGCTAACGTATATAAACCAAAAATTAGGTTACAACTCTAGCGAAGTGTAAAAACAAAAAATTTACATAAACATACATTTAATAAATTCAGGTTTAGTCAATTAATTTCTCTGGTGATCACTGTTTTGTTATACTCTAGACATTCTAGTATTGAATAACAAACTTGTATCGGTGAGAGGAAGATGACTAGTCTTCACGTGTGTCTATTGACACATGATCAACAATTAATTCAGTAAATTATTTGTGATATAACATCACCCCGATGGAAAATCTCCCATCAAGAATAATATAAGAACTGAATCTAAAAAATTATGGTGCAAATTATGAAACTTTTTGCAATCCATACAATTTTAGAGCTGATAAACTTTTTTAAAATTTAAAATTTTCTCATTGGTTCGAAACTAGATCGCTCTAAAATTGTATGGATTGCAAAAAGTTTCATAATTTGCACCATAATTTTTTAGATTCAGTTCTTATATTATTCTTGATGGGAGATTTTCCATCGGGGTGATGTTATATCACAAATAATTTACTGAATTAATTGTTGATCATGTGTCAATAGACACAAGTGAAGACTAGTCATCTTCCTCTCACCGATACAAGTTTGTTATTCAATACTAGAATGTCTAGAGTATAACAAAACAGTGATCACCAGAGAAATTAATTGACTAAACCTGAATTTATTAAATGTATGTTTATGTAAATTTTTTGTTTTTACACTTCGCTAGAGTTGTAACCTAATTTTTGGTTTATATACTTTAGCGTTGACATTTTTTGGTAGAGTTTATATCTAGTCGGCTAGCCCTGATGAGAATGATAAACTTTTTTAAAGTTTAAAATTTTCTCATTGGTTCGAAACTAGATCGCTCTAAAATTGTATGGATTGCAATAAGTTTCATAATTTGCACCATAATTTTTTAGATTCAGTTCTTATATTATTCTTGATGGGAGATTTTCCATCGGGGTGATGTTATATCACAAATAATTTACTGAATTAACTATTATTCTTCCTTAGAAATTTATAAGAAGACTAAAATAAAATACAAATTACAATTTTATACATTGTAACAAAATATTTATATTTAATTTTATACATTGTAACAATAACAAAATAACATCGTATCGTTTTTGTGAAAAAAAAAATATATGATTTGGGCCATTTCATATTGTATGGCCGTTAAATTCAAAAATACATTTTAATTCGTCTATAACTTTTTTATATATGATCCGATTCGTGTGAAAAATCTTTAAAATCTAAGTTACACTAATATCAGTTAGCAGTGCAAATTTGAAATGAATTCATCTGCGACTAAAAAAAGCCTTAGGCTCCTCAAAGTTTTTTTTTAGCGTATTAATATATAAGATACATATAAATGTGAATTAAGGCAAATTTAAATAAACATAAAATTTTTACAGTTTATTTTATATAGTTTGAAGTGTTGAATTGTGGTTTATAATATTAATATATTGAAATAGAAAGAAAACTATTATAAGGAACAAATATAATAATTAATTTTTGATTGTGGCCAATGTCAGCAGGCGTGTCAGATCAGCGAATGAGAGGGCAAGGAAATCAAGTATCTGATTATTAGCGAGAATGACTAGCTAATGGTGAACACGTGGCAAAACATTATAGTGCTACTATTAACAGCTATAAATGCTATTCTATAATTCATTTATCAGTTAATAGAATTCGCTGGGAGTTAGTGAAAAGAAATTTTGAATTATTTGTATTACATTTTTTAGAATTAGGTGATGCAGTCAGTAAAGAAAGGGAAAAAGAGTTTGCAATCTCTTGTTCGTATGTTAGAATGTTTGATTTAGTAATATTCATACATGTTTGTTCCTTATTCATACATTTGTTTGTAAGGTTTACCGTTATAGATAACGGCAACCTTAACAGAAATCATATGAGAATGTAGATCTATTTTTGAACCGCAGCATTATTTTACCCGCTAGGCATCAGGGGAGAAGTGGGATGGGTTTTGGTTCAAACAAACATATGATTTTATTATATGCTGCATTACCGGAAAGTAAAAAAAAACTTCACAAACGATCACTGTAACTGTAACTAACCTATATCATTCATCTATCACGCCAATATATTCCGAAGCCGTAATTTTCTCTGAATTAAAAAGGCATGCTTCCTACTTCCTCAATCTCCCATGACTCTCAAAACACAATTCTAGTTATAACTCATTATACTTCTATATTAAATCACGAAAGCTTGTATTTAAATTAACACCATACATTTAAGTTTTTGACTAAAGCTAAAGAAATTGAAGTAATTAAGTCATATTCGTATTTTATAAGGAAAGAAAACAAAAACAAATTAGCCTAACGAACTAGCATAATAAATTAACAAGTTAACGAAATAAATAAATTTGATCAATTAATAAACATGCTAAATAAATAAATAAATTAGCTTAATAAATAAATAAGTTAAATAAATAAACTAGCTTAGTAAAGGAACCTGTTAAAACAATATATAAATAAGCTTAATAAATAAACAAATTAGCTTACCTGAGCTAGTAACCTGCCAAAAGCGCTTTTAGTGTCACCTTACTCATCAAGAAAAAAAATTGCTATTCTAAAAATTATTAACGTTAACTAACAACAAAAATCAATTATTTGCTTAGCATATACATAAATGATATATAAACAAAGAAAAACACAAAATTAAATTTGCACTTATAATACACGAAGATATACAATCCAGCTACAGTACGATCTGAATTGGTTACTAAATTGGTTTCCGGTTTACTTTTCAATTTAATTTACAGAGTATGCCGTTTTCTTTTCAATTTAATTTACCGAATCCAATTAGGTAACGTGCTTAATACGGTTGGATACTTGTTTGTGGTACCCTAAGGAAACAGTTATAACGGATGCGTATTTAGATTTTTTTTTGTTTTAATTCTTCATCTAACCTACTTCATCGCCAACAACTTTTAAGCTGGAGGATAATAATTCCAGGTCCAGGCAATTCCAATAAACCTAAGATAAATATGACTTAATTCACAAACAATCGAACTAATTTACCCGTCGCGTAACTCGCTTACCTGATCGGTTTAGGTTACACTAATTTCACAGTAAAACAATTCCGTATTATGTAGTGTATTTAGTAATGTATTAAGAAATAACTCAAACAAAAGCAATTGAAATAACTGATGCACTACTTTTTGTGAATATTGAAAACTTGGAATTATCACTTATAATTTGTTACTAGATTTTATTAAAGTTTAATTTCATGTACTCACTGTCGTACACTTTCAAAATGAATGTTTAAAATTTGCAACAGCAAAATTCTGTAGTAACTACATAAATAAATGATTGTAATCAGGTTTTCGTAAAACCAGGAAAAACGGGATAAAGTTTGATTAAATAAAATGCGAATTAAATGATGATGATTCATTTTTTTATTTATGCAGTGCTGTTGCATTATAATGAAATATAGGGGCTGGAACTACATTTTACTTTCAATGAAATGTGTTACAAATCGTGGGGACGACCCAACACCCTGAGAATCTATAGCCGGGCTTCACCTGCTTGTTTAACCTTTAATATCTTTTAAATGGTACACCCCGAGACTTTTACCTTCGAGATCTTCCATCTCATATGCGACATTTCCAACGGGCTTACGAATTCGGGCCTTTTGGAATTTGGGAGCAAATTTGGAGGAAAACTGCTTCGGGGCTTCGCTCTGTGAAAAATTTCGAATGAATACTTCTTGTTGTGCAACGAAATGGCGAGGACGACTGCGTAAGTTATATCTTGGTATATTTTGATAATATGCCTGTTTTAAACTCTTGAGAACTCCTTCCTGTACGACCGACAACATATCTGACTTAGATGTCACCGCCAAATAGTTTCCAGCTAAGTTGCTTTTCTCCCTAAAAAGATTATAATCTGAACCGTGTCCAACCATGTGTTGTCCAAACACTAAGAAGTGTGGGGAACATCCAGTTGCGTCATGTTTGACATTTCGAAGACAACTAAGGACTTCCTCCAAATGCCTATCCCAGTTCTGGTGGTTATCCTTTATGTAAGATCGAATGGCTGCGAGAATGGTGCGGTTTACTCTCTCCGAGGCATTTGACTGGGGAGAATATTTGGGAGTAAACACATGCTCAACTCCATACTTCAAAAGCAAGTTAGACAGCATATGCGACACAAATTGCTTCCCGTTATCAGTCAAAATAGATTCGGGCACAGAGAATTTTAGGAATACATCTCGTTCGAGGAAGTTGCAGACGGCTTCTGCAGTGGCTTGACGAACTGGCTTCGCAACGACATATCTTGAGAATTTATCCAGGACAACGATAATGCTTGTAAAGCCATTTTTAGACCTGGGATATGGACCCAAAAAGTCGACGTATAACCGTTGCCATGGTCGCAAAACTTCTACGAAACTACCCATGGGAGGTTTAGTGGTAGCGTTAGTAGCTTTAGACATTTTGCAAATATCGCAGTTTTGAATGTATAGTTTTACGTCTTGAGCCATATTTTTCCAAAAATATTGCCGTTTGATCCTATCGAGAACTTTTGCTACTCCTTGATGAGCTGATGTTGGTGCATCATGAGCCTGTTGAATAAGAGCGTTAGTCAGGCTGTTGGGAACTATTAGCTTCCACTGAGGGACATCTGTATCTAGGTAGGATAACTCTGGAGTCAAATTTATGTATAGTCGTCCATTAAATATTTGAACATTTGTTTTACTTTTGTTATCATTCGAAACTTTAATGATTTGTTCTTTATATTCCGGTTCATCAAAAGCCGAATCACCAAGATCTATGTGGAGCGGCGGGAGATTAGTACCATCTGTAACAACCGTTTTATCGACATTACCCAGGGCATCAACGTGCATGCGAGAAAGAGCATCAGGAACAACATTTTGACTTCCTTTCCGGTGCTCAATAGTAAAATTAAAAGCCTGAAGCTTTAAACTCCACCTTGCCAAGCGCCCGGAGAGATCTCGCTGTTCTCTGAGCCACTTCAAACTCGCATGGTCGGTGATGACCGTAAACGGAGGACCTTCAATATACGCTCTGAATTTTTTAATGCTCAATACCGCCGCTAAACACTCAAGCTCAGTAACACTGTAGTTCTTTTGTGCCCGATTGAGTTTTTGAGAAAAGAAGGCGATAGGGTGCTCGTCTCCATTCTCAGTGCGTTGAAATAATACACATCCAACTCCGCTTGTGCTTGCATCACATTGTAAATAAAATGGACTTTTAAAATCAGGAGTTGAAAGTACGGGTGCGGAAGTCAAGGCTTCCTTTAATGCATCAAATGTGACCTGAACGTTCTCAGTCCAACAAAATTTTTGATTCTTCTTCAAAAGATCAGTTAAGGGCGCTGATAAGGTTGAATACCCTGCAATAAACCTTCGATACCAACCTGTAACACCAAGAAATCGACGAACGTGACGTACGGTTTTTGGAATTGGGAAGGATACAATAGCATTAATTTTATCCGGATCAACTCGCAAACCACCTTCACCCACAATATAGCCGATTTATTTAATTTCCTTCATGCAGAATTTACTTTTATCAACATTTATGGACAAATTTGCTTTGCGAAGTCGATCGGCAACATCTGATAAAAGAGAGAGGTGTTCGTCAAACGTCGAAGATGTAACTAATAAGTCGTCTAGATATACGGAAACCCGATCGGGTAGATGATAAGGGATTACTCTA
The DNA here is from genome assembly GCA_963693315.1 of Diogma glabrata. NCBI lineage: Eukaryota > Metazoa > Arthropoda > Insecta > Diptera > Cylindrotomidae > Diogma > Diogma glabrata. The sequence goes on from OY856186.1 coordinate 410,120,118, forward strand.
TGCATAAGTCGGCACATGGTCTGCGGGGCGTTACAGAGACCGAAAGGCATGACCTTAAATTGATATAGTGGACGACCTGGGACTGCGAAAGCAGTCTTTTCACGTGATTCAGGATCGAGAGGAATTTGCCAAAAGGCATCTTTTAAATCCAAACTCGATATATACATGGTTTTATCCAGACGACTTAGTAATCCATCAATTAAAGGTAACGGGTATGCATCCTTTTTAGTTACTTCATTTAATTTACGAGCGTCTAAACAAAGTCTAGACTTACCATTCGCCTTCCGTACTAACGCAATGGGTGAGCACCAAGCACTCTGACTTTCTTCAATTATTCCCAAGGATAACATTCTATCTAATTCTGTATAGATTTCGGCTTCAACAGCAGGCGAAACAGAATAATGCCGCTGTTTGATTGGTTCAGCATTACCAACATCAATTGAATGGGTTAGAATAGGTGTCTTGCCTAGCCCAATTTGATTGAAGTTAGGAATCGTGCTAATTACCTCTTGCAATTTATGTTCTTCTTCGCTAGAAAGATGGTGAAGACTTGTTTGCTTGTTTGAGGGTATAGATTTATCAAAAAGGACTTCAGGTCGGTCTATTTCACTAACCATAACAGGCTGTATACCAAATTTATTCCAAAAGTCACAACCTAAATACAACTCTTGTTGCAAACCTGGAGCAATATAAAAGCGCATATTGTGACTTTTGTTGGCATACTCAGTTTTTATATTTATATAGCCGATCACCCTTTGTGGTTGCCCACTGGCTGTGGATAGAACGAAAGGAAAATTGTGCACTCTTATATCAAGATTTTCAAGATATTTTTCGGAACCCGCACCCAACACGCTTATGTTTGCACCGCTGTCCAGTAGCCCATGGTATTTAACACCAGCTATAACAACATCAGCATAAGGACGATTATCACTAGCATTCGCAACTATCGTTTCCGACAGCAGTAGTTTCAGTTTACGTCGTTTTTGAAAATATTTATGCATACGCTGCCTCTGTTTTAGCACTTTATTGGGTTTTAGCATGTCCACGGATTGATACAGATCGGTTGTCAAATAGGCATCAGTTTTATGAACGTCACTATCAGTTAAAGGTGTCAAATCGGGGTTAACTATGTTTTGACTTTCTATTTGCCTTGTGGAAATGGAGGTAAATGCTGTCTCAGCCTCAGTTCGGGATCGGTGTTGGTGGCTACTTCGATGTTTTTCTGATGTATTGAGGGTTGATTCAGGAAATGAGGTTCCCTCGATTTCTTCATTTCCTGATGATCGTTTCCCGATGAAATTCGCGAGCAACGACTACAGTTTGGTTTCAAAATGCCAACTGCTCCACAACCAAAGCAAAATCGGTGTGTTATATTGGTTAAACAGTTTTTAAATAAGTGGCTACCACCACAGTTCCAACATTGTAATCCAACAGATCTCAAATTGCCTTTACTGGCATTAGAGGAAAAGGTAACAGCTTCAATGGTTTGAGAAAAGTTTGGCAAAGCTGTTTGTTGATCGTTAGTTGAAGTAATTCCCATGGTAGTAGATCCTGAAATCTCAACTCGATTACAATCTAATTCATGTATTTCATGACGTTTTGAGTTAGTAAATTCGGGCACATACCCTAACCGAGACCATGTATCCTCAATCGCAATGCATTTTTTTAACAATTGGTTTACTGAATTAAAACTTTCACCAGCAAGGTTTAATTGCAAACCAGGCCGCATATTACGACGCAAAATAAGTAGAAGTTCATTTTCAAGCAAAGGTTCTTTTAAAGGAAGACACAACGCCATAACCTCGTTATAGAACTCAAGGAAGGTTTCTTTAACACGTTGTTTTCTGTTTTCAATTACGTGTTTGATATCGCATTCATTTCTACGATCCTGGAATCTTTCTTGCAGTCCCAATCTGAATTGCGGCCAAGTAAGCGCACCATTTCTCTCCAAATATGCCCAATACCATTCCGCTGCTTGACCCTTGAGCAGCCAAACTACTTCATCCACCATTTTGTGCTGTGATATGCCATAACTTTTGGCTAAATGCTCAACCCTGAATAAGAATCGGTCAACAGGCATGTGAGACGACCCATCAAAATGTACATTACAGAAATTTTGGCTAAATACAGGTTTTTGGTTACGAGAAAAGTCCTGGGGATTCACAATAGGTAGTTCGCTCCATACTGGCTTACGTGGAATAGTAGGTGGGATATCTTCTGAGACGGTAGGATTTTTATGAAGAGCAAAATTGTTAGACACCCGTTTTGATTGAGGCAACTTTTCACTGATTTGCGCTAGAAGTGATAATAATTCGTCATCTTTAGATAATCCCGATGACTTTGACGTTTTTGAAATAGACTCATAAGGCGTTTCGAGATTTAAGGATTCGCGTTGGTAAGAACTAGAAGATGTTTGAGCTACCTCTTCTTTTGACAAAGCTGGATTTTGACCATTAACTGTCAATTCATCACTTGGAACTGTAATTTTAATTGTTCTGAGGGATGCTCTTGATTCATTCAAATCTGCATTCTTACTGATCACAGACTCAACAAGCTCCAACAACTTTTCGCAGGGAACTAAAGTAACTTCAGCAGATGCATAGGCAGATTCGGAATAGAACATGCGCTTAAGACGGGAGGCTATGTGGATTAAACGAGAAGCTATCATAGACAATGTTTCCATATCCAAACTTTCATCAGTAACTTCATCATTGATAGTTTCCTTAAATAGTATTTGTAGCTCTGATATTTTCGTAGCACATGATTTAACTTCACGAATTGGTTGCTTGCGTGCAAGATCATGCGCTCGCGTAGGAACCAAAGACGGTTGTAATTTTTCATCTACTAATTTCTCTAAAAGTTGTTTTAGAACTGATTTAGTTGGCCCTTTTAAACTCCGAATTTGAGCCTCAATTGAGAATTCATCCGGCTCTAAATATTCCGGATCCATTTTTATTTACGCTATTTATTTCCTTAAGCCCAGAACGGTACAAATTAAACACACCCCAAACGATCTTGGTAAAGAGAATCAGTATAACGATAAGTTTAATAAATTAAGTCTAACTAACACTATCCTATACGACCACCTAAACGCAATAATCATAAAATGTATAAATATCAACAACAATTAAGATCCAAGACCAAACAATCAAAAAAAAAAATAAACTAATATAATAATTTAAAAACGTTACTCCATGCGGTATGATAGATCACAAGATATACTATGGATATAATTTATTACAGGAATTAAAATACTTAACGATTAGAATAAATAAATAAATATAATAATTTAGAAGTACAAAAAATGAAAATTTCGCGAAAATTATAAACTATCACCGAATCAAATACTAACAATGTTCAACTAAAAGTGTATAGAATATGAGAGTCATGAGAGATTCGCCGCTGAACGCCTGCCGTTCCCTCTCAGAGAACAAAAGAGAAAAAAAATAACATGGTCATGTACTTGGAAATCGATTATGATAACTACAATCTTAAGTCCCAGCACGAGCTTACACTCGGATATACTTATCTCGTTTCCTAATAAAGAACATGTGTAAAACGAAACATACACGAATGCAAATTAATTGTCTTTAATTTAAAAAACCACTGTTTCAAAACATTTAAGGTGAAATCGTTTTATTAAGATAATAGCGTACAGAGATCTGTGACTTTTCGCCGAATAGTCAAACATTTTCCTATGGAAGAAACAGCTTCAATAATCTCAGTAACGATTAAATCTATTTAAAAAAAACCGACATCCAGAAAGAAAAACCCAAAATGGAACAGTGATTATTAAAGAAATGATTGATTCAAAACAGAAATTTCCCTAACTAATCAAACATTTGTTAATTTAGAGTTTAAACATCAGTTCCGAATCAGCACTCGCTTATTGACCCTAACCAACCTTGCTACAAAGTATTATTACATACCATAGTAGAAGATCGTATAAGGAATAAAGATGTTTAAAATCGGAATATATTGGTGTGAGTGATAAAATAAAATGTATTCTACAAAGAAGAAAAAAATTGACAATTTCAATTAAACCATTAATTAAATAAAAAAAGGAAACGTTACGAAAACAGAAAAAAGTTTTCCTTCTAAATAAATGTTTTTTTTTTTGTTTTTATCAACTAAAATGACAATAGTTATGAGCTATAAACAGCTTGGGCGCCACTGTAAGGTTTACCGTTATAGATAACGGCAACCTTAACAGAAATCATATGAGAATGTAGATCTATTTTTGAACCGCAGCATTATTTTACCCGCTAGGCATCAGGGGAGAAGTGGGATGGGTTTTGGTTCAAACAAACATATGATTTTATTATATGCTGCATTACCGGAAAGTAAAAAAAAACTTCACAAACGATCACTGTAACTGTAACTAACCTATATCATTCATCTATCACGCCAATATATTCCGAAGCCGTAATTTTCTCTGAATTAAAAAGGCATGCTTCCTACTTCCTCAATCTCCCATGACTCTCAAAACACAATTCTAGTTATAACTCATTATACTTCTATATTAAATCACGAAAGCTTGTATTTAAATTAACACCATACATTTAAGTTTTTGACTAAAGCTAAAGAAATTGAAGTAATTAAGTCATATTCGTATTTTATAAGGAAAGAAAACAAAAACAAATTAGCCTAACGAACTAGCATAATAAATTAACAAGTTAACGAAATAAATAAATTTGATCAATTAATAAACATGCTAAATAAATAAATAAATTAGCTTAATAAATAAATAAGTTAAATAAATAAACTAGCTTAGTAAAGGAACCTGTTAAAACAATATATAAATAAGCTTAATAAATAAACAAATTAGCTTACCTGAGCTAGTAACCTGCCAAAAGCGCTTTTAGTGTCACCTTACTCATCAAGAAAAAAAATTACTATTCTAAAAATTATTAACGTTAACTAACAACAAAAATCAATTATTTGCTTAGCATATACATAAATGATATATAAACAAAGAAAAACACAAAATTAAATTTGCACTTATAATACACGAAGATATACAATCCAGCTACAGTACGATCTGAATTGGTTACTAAATTGGTTTCCGGTTTACTTTTCAATTTAATTTACAGAGTATGCCGTTTTCTTTTCAATTTAATTTACCGAATCCAATTAGGTAACGTGCTTAATACGGTTGGATACTTGTTTGTGGTACCCTAAGGAAACAGTTATAACGGATGCGTATTTAGATTTTTTTTTGTTTTAATTCTTCATCTAACCTACTTCATCGCCAACAACTTTTAAGCTGGAGGATAATAATTCCAGGTCCAGGCAATTCCAATAAACCTAAGATAAATATGACTTAATTCACAAACAATCGAACTAATTTACCCGTCGCGTAACTCGCTTACCTGATCGGTTTAGGTTACACTAATTTCACAGTAAAACAATTCCGTATTATGTAGTGTATTTAGTAATGTATTAAGAAATAACTCAAACAAAAGCAATTGAAATAACTGATGCACTACTTTTTGTGAATATTGAAAACTTGGAATTATCACTTATAATTTGTTACTAGATTTTATTAAAGTTTAATTTCATGTACTCACTGTCGTACACTTTCAAAATGAATGTTTAAAATTTGCAACAGCAAAATTCTGTAGTAACTACATAAATAAATGATTGTAATCAGGTTTTCGTAAAACCAGGAAAAACGGGATAAAGTTTGATTAAATAAAATGCGAATTAAATGATGATGATTCATTTTTTTATTTATGCAGTGCTGTTGCATTATAATGAAATATAGGGGCTGGAACTACATTTTACTTTCAATGAAATGTGTTACATGTTCTTTTTTATATTGAATGCTATCCCTAATGGATTCGAATCCCTGTGATACTGAAGATACCTGTATTGAATACGACTACAAAGAACGATTAAAGGGGTCTTTCATGAACGAAATGGAAAGTTCCTTCAGAGAAAACTACAAACTAGGGATTGCAAATTTTAAGGAAAAAATCAATACCGGGATTTCGAGATTGATTAATCTAAAACCGGAATCCCGGTATTAATACCGGGATTTAAAAAAAAATAAAAATCTCAATAAAATTATTTTTCCTGTACTTTAATCGTACATTATGATTTATGATGCAGACGTAGAGCTAAAGATTTTGGAGCGCCTCGATTTGCACCCACATTAAGTCCAAAATAGCCTACGTCCGTGCATCATATACGTCAAGCACAATATTTTAAAAAAAATTGTTTTTCGGCAAACGGCTGTAAAGTTTAACTTTACTGCCGCTAGGGAGCTAGTTAAAGTTTTTCTGTTTTACTTATAATCAAAGCGGCTGCAAAAGTAACGCCATTTTTATTTTATATTACGGCGGCAGTAAAGTGCATTTGTTATTTGTTATTTTGTTATTTTTTCAATCCAATTGTATAACTATGACAACAAAAAATAAGAAATTGATTCTGATTGGATTATGAAATTTTGAACTATAGTATGTAAATATGACAACAACACATAACAAATAGTTTGATTGGATAATGAAATTTTGAATTTCAGCTTGCTTTGATAAAATATTTTATTTATACAAATTTAAATGTTTTTTTCTTTTTGTACGTAATTATGACGGTAATAAATCATATTTATAAATTTTTGTTTATTATAATTTCATATTTATAAAAAATTTGAACGTTTGCCGAAAAAATAGTGTATGTACCTACGGTCGGCCGTCAAACTATCGACTCAACACAAAAAGTATCACTTTAGCTCCTAATTAAATAATGTACTATTTATTCTACACCAAAGTTATTAATTTGCATAAAATTTGAAATAAAAATATGTTGAACAAGTAACCTTTGACAAAATATTTGTTATTTTTTCATAATAATTGTTTAACTATGACAACAAATAATAACAATAATTTTAATTGGATTATGAAATTTTGAATTTAAAGGTTGCTTTGACAAATATGTCTATGTTTTATAGAATTTAAACAAATACAAATGTGTTTTTTACTTTTTTGGACGTAACTATGACAACAAAATATATGTTTAAAAAGCAAATCACAGTAATGAAGTACCACTTTAATATGTAGGCGAATAAAAAATGTATTTAAATAATAATATAACAAAATAAAATAATTCAGTCTTTGTCTTCAACAATGGAACATGTTATAGTTAACAATTGTATTGCAATTACATATATCAACATTAAAAATTTCAATAAAATAATTTTTTCTACATTTTAAAATATATTTAAATAATAATAATAATTCAGTCTTAGAAATTATAAATTGGAAATAATCAAAAAAGAACATTTAAATAATAAAATTGCAAATTGCAATCACAATTAAAAAATAAAAAATGATTTAAGACTTTGATCTTTATTGGTAGCTTTATTCTTTATGATAACAATTTCCACAAACCGAATCACCAATCAACATAAAAATATCCTGTATGATATGCTGTATGAAATGATGTTCCACATTAAGGATTTTTTAATATGTATAGAAATAAATACAATCAAATGACGATATTTCGTTATAGGGATTTTTGAGTTTAGAAATAAAACTCTATTTTTCCTTTAATATTGAAATACCGGTATTTTAAAATTCTAATACCGGGTTTTCGAGGTTGAAAAATTCGTCCGAATCCCGGTATTACGGGATTCGAAATCCCGGAATTGCAAGCCCTACTACAAACTACTACTACATATGCTTCAGAATTGTAAAATTCAAATTCTTTTCGAATCTTGGGTTTAATAAGTTACTTTGTTTGGATATTTAACCACAAAAACCTAGGCATGTTTAACGTTGGAAATACACCCACTTTTGTCACAAGAATATCTCTCTAAGACTGATATTTTTGGTAACGTCATTACGACAAATGAAGATAGTAGTCGTATTTTTAAGTTATCAATTGAAAATATATATAGTGAGTAGGGTTCCCAACTTATAATTTTCCATAGAAAGGACATTTGCAAAACTACGAAAAAAATTTAATTTTATGTGCATAGGCATTTATTGTATTTTTATTTCAACACAGATTCATCATATACATATATTATTTCACAAATTTAGCTTAATTATTTCACAGATTTTAAATTTATAATTCGTCAGCAGACAGCAATAACAACTGATTAAATGTAATAAAAATATAAAAAAAATCAAACTATGTACATATGTAAATAAATTCAGTACTTTTACAAATGTAAGTATTTTGAATTCACAGCACGCAATTTTTATCATAAGTAAAATACTTATACATAAAAAAAAAATAAATCACAAATTTAATTACAAAATCTAATCACTAATAATTAATTACTATTGCAAAAACGATATTTTTGTTTTGTTTTTGCACACTTCAGTAATTCTTGGTCGGTTTTGACAGTTTCATAAAATTCGCTACATTTTTCTTTAAAATTAAAATAAACAAGTAGCTCTGCCTTAATCAATTCAAAAGAAGATCGATGACGCTCCTCTCTTCATTTTACCCCCATTAGGGAGAACACGCGCTCAGAAAATGCTGATGATGCAGGGATACTTAAAAAGAAGGAGACTCATATTTTTTTGGTTGTGTATTCGGTAATTTAAATATGATTTCCAATTAGAATTATTTAAATAACATACATACATACGGGCGCTTGTATAAAATTTCGAATTTAAATTCGAAAGCTACAAGGAAAAATATGAGCAATTATATATATTTAGTTTTTTGACTCTGATTCAAAAATTGCATTAAAATTACAATAAAAAAGGACATTTTAGCTTAATAAAGGACATTGTGTCACACAGAAAGTGGAAAGGACAAAATATAAAAAAGAAGGACTGTCCTTCCCAAAAAAGGACGGTTGGGAACCCTGATAGTGAGTGTAGATGGGTCAATTTTTTCGTCATATTTTTAATAATACAATATAAATGAAATCAAGCAATTTAAATATTTGACATACATAAATAATATTAATTTTTCATAATTTTCTTAATATTATATATAAATAAATTTAAATAGCATTAAAATGACATGAATCATGGCAAACAAAAAATATAATAATTTTTTAAATCACTAAAATCTATTGTTCAATGTTCCAGTTTATTTTTAGGGTTCCTTTTTTTATAACGAACCCTATGGCAAGAATAAAACGAGTTTTTCACATTATATCGATTATCTCGTATACTATAAATGCTATGGACCTGAAATTTGAGGTGCTAATAAAACTAATCTGTCCACATAAAATGACGGATACGGATACGGATACACTAAAGTGGTTTTCTTTTGGTTTAAAGGGGTACGACGTGAGACCTTTGAGAAAATACATATTTTATAGAGTCAAGTAGGGTATCATATGAAAGAGCTTCATTTCAGTATTTCTTAAAAATTTATTTTGGCATTTTACACGTTTTTGTATAATTTTAAATAATGACGTTTTCTTCATGTTTTCTTACCTCGATTAGCTCCGAACCAAACTGTTCTAAAATCTTCAAATGAATTTGGAATGATAGAAAGATTAGTAAGTTTTTAATAAAAACTATATAAAAGTGTAACAAACTCATAATTATATTTATTAAGGGGGTGGATATGAGAAGGGGTAAAACACTATTTAAAACGTGGTTAAGTGGGGAGTCATTAGAAAGAGCACGTAATTTAGAACACATTGCATCTTTTTAGAATTTTGCGGTGCACAGTTTTTGAGTTATTGTCAAAAAAGTGCGACTTTCAGACTATGCGATTGACAGACAAATTTTAAAAAATTCACATAGCTGGGAAAATTGATAAATTTTGAAGGAAAGTTGTAGCAAAGTTTCAAATAATTATATTTCTGTATGTTTAGGGGACGTGGACAGAGAGGGAAAAAAACCTTTTTCGACCCGAGCGAGTGGGTTCTCATTTGAAAGAGCACCCAATTTAGAAAACATTGCAATTTTTTTAGAATTTTGCGGCACACACTTTTTCAGTTATTGTCAAAAAAGTTCAAAATTCAGACTGTTTACGACATACGTTTCGACATTGATTGACAAAAAATTTGTAAAAATTCACAGAGCTAGGAAGTTTAGTAAATTTTGAACGAAAATCATAGCGAAGTCTCAAAATTATATTTCTGTGTGTTTAGAAGATGGGTGTGGGGCGAGTAGAAAAAACCATTTTTGACCCAAATGAGTGGGGTATCATATGAAAGAGCACCTAATTTAAGAAATACCCAAATTTTTTTTGGAATTGTGCAGTCCACAGTTTTTGTGTTATTGTAAAAAAATATTTTAGTATGTAGACTCTCCACCCCCAAAAATTTCGATACCTGATTGTCCGAAAAAATAATCACATTTAAAGCCTTTACAAGGATAAGATTTAATCTGAAGCAACATTTTTTGTGTCATTATGGATCAATGTTGATGTGATTGTAATTTACTACTGACTTTTAGGATTAATAGGGTAGCGAAAATCCAAAATTCTACGTCCACACAGAATAAGGTTGGTGTAGTTGAGAGGGACAGAGAAAATACTGCTTATACTCAATGATTCTGCACCATGGCGAGTCATTGGCGCCATAAAACCAGTGCAACTCAAGCGTCTGTTCTCCATGTTAAGACGGTTTGGAGCGGGCGTCTGCCTGGGATCAAGCGGCACGCAATTTAAATGTGTAGAAAGCGTATATTCTCCAGGTTAGGGGCGGCTTGCAGCGAGCGTATGTCTTGGATCAAGCGACTCGCTATATAAACGTGTAAAAAGATTGTTTCTGGTGACCTTAAGATGCAGAACGAGCCACGAAAATTTGGGTTGGGCGAAGGGGGTATGCTAACACCCCATTTCTGTAAAAAAAATTGTCATTAAACTGGTTCAATCTTGCAGGTGGGTGATAGGTTGATAGATGGTAGATTGAAGAACGGATGACCAAGGAAGGGTCATTCCTGATCTTAGGCTATATTATCTTTCAATCTCTTCAAATCTACGATAGAATAAAAACACTGCTTCGCATGTATGAATAATCTTTTCTTTATATTTTGGCTGATAATATTAATAGACAATCTTTTAATGATGATCACTTATCATCTCTAATTTCACAATAACTTTTAGTTGAATGACATTATTTCATAATGTCCAAAAAACTTATCTATATCAAACTTAAAATTTACCTTACATATATACCTACATTTTATTTACCTTTTTCTCAAAATTTCCTCATTCATAGGCATTATCTTCCTAAACATTAAAATCATCATGTTATCATTTTATCCCAGAACAATAATATAAAATTTCATTCGTTAATATTTCTCAATAATGAAATTCCATTATTTGTTTGGTAAACTTGAAAAATTAAAACAATTTCAATTTGTGTTTCGGTGACACATATTAATTGTTGTTATAATTTTAAGTTATGTAAGTTTGATATATAACTTAAATTATATCAAGCAAAAAAATATAAACAGATTGTCATAACAAAAATTAGAAAAATATCATTATATTTTGAAATCGTAAATTCTGCATATTATCATTATTCATAAGTTTTGTGAAATTACTTTTAATTTTATATCAAAATTAAGTTCATTTGCATAATAGAACTTCAACACATGACATGTATGAATTTGCTTGTTTTTATTTCAGGTATGAGAATTAATGAGAATCGATATATATGTCTAGCATTATCTTAATCTTCTATTAATCTATTAACTTGATATACATGATATAAATTACTGATTGATTCTTCTAATAGTATTAAGACATGATCTTGTATATGATACAGATCGTCATCCTAAACATTAGTCAATGCAATGAGCATTACATCATGAATTCTGTACACAAGCCTCGAATATCTCGGATTCATATTGGAACGACTTTGGAAATTGTACCCGGACTGCTATTTAAAAATGGGAGCCTGGAACGTGCTAAGCCTTAGAAGACCAGGAGATTTCCTAAAACTCATACAACAAGTTGAGAGCTACACACTGGATATAGTGGCTTTACAAGAACTAAGATGGCCAGGTAGTGAAATCCATGAAACAACGAAAGATACACTCTTTATTATTGCGGTCATCAAAACGGAGGAGAATTTGGAGTTGGCTTTCTTATGCCCGTCGCGTGAGTCAGCATGTTATCGACTTCTGCCCAATTAATATGCGGTTATGCACACTGAAAATCCGCACCCAAAAATTCAATGTAACGATCGTCAATGTTCATGCACCTACTGAAGATAAAGCAGATGATATTAAAGACCTGTTCTTCCTAAAAACTCGAAGAAGTCCATCAATAACATCCCGCGGCACGATATAAAAATCGTGGTAGGTGAGAGAGAGAAAGAGAGAGAGAGAGAGAGAGAGAGAGAGAGAGAGAGAGAGAGAGGAGAGAGAGAGAGAGAGAGAGAGAGAGAGAGAGAGAGAGAGAGAGAGAGAGAGAGAGAGAGAGAGAGAGAGAGAGAGAGGAGAGAGAGATGAGAGAGGAGAGAGAGAGAGAGAGAGAGAGAGATGAGAGAGAGAGAGAGAGAGAGAGAGAGAGGAGAGAGAGAGGATGAGAGAGAGAGAGAGAGAGAGAGAGAGAGAGAGAGAGAGAGAGAGAGAGAGAGAGAGAGAGAGAGAGATGAGTGAGAGAGAGAGAGAGAGGAGAGAGAGAGATGAGAGAGAGAGAGAGAGAGAGAGAGAGAGAGAGAGAGAGAGAGAGAGAGAGAGAGAGAGAGAGAGAGAGAGAGAGAGAGAGAGAGAGAGAGAGAGTTATTTCGGGGAATTTGTTGTCGCATTTTTTTTTTTAGAATTTTGCGGTGCACAGTTTTTGAGTTATGGACAAAAAAGTGCAAAATTCAGACCGTTCCCCCCCCCCACGTTTCGACACTGATTGACAAAAAAATTTGAAAAAATTCACAGAGCTAGGAAATTTAGTAAATTTTGTATTGAAAATTATAGAGAGGTCTCATTTGAAAGAGCACTTTATTTAGAAAACATAGCAAGTTTTTTTAGAATTTTGCGGTGCACAGTTTTTGAGTTATGGACAAAAAAGTGCAAAATTCACACCGTTCCTCCCCCCCTCCCCTCTACGTTTCGACACTGATTGACAGAAAAATTTGAAAAAATTCACAGAGCTAGGAAATTTAGTAATTTGGTATGAAAATTATAGAGAGGTCTCAAATAATTATATTTCTGTGTGTTTAGGGGACCGGTGTAAAGAGGGTAAAAAAAACTTTTTTTTTTGACCCAAGCGAGCGGGGGTGTCATTGAAAGAACACTTAATATAAAATTTGTTGCAATTTTTTTAGAATTTTGCGGTGTACAGTTTTTTGAGTTATGGACAAAATGTGCAAAATTCAGACCGTTCCCCCCCCCCTACGTTTCGACACTGATTGACAGAAAAATTTGAAAAAATTCACAGAGCTAGGAATTTTAGTAAATTTTGTATGAAAATTATAGAGAGGTCTCAAATAATTATATTTCTGTGTGTTTTAGGGGACCGGTGTAAAGAGGGTAAAAAAAAAAATGTTTTTGACCCAAGCGATTTGAAAGAACACTTAATATAAAATTGGTTGCAATTTTTTTTAGAAGTTTGCAGTGCACAGTTTTTGAGTTATGGACAAAAAAGTGCAAAATTCAGACCGGTTCCCCCCGCCTACGTTTCGACACTGATTGACAGAAAAATTTGAAAAAATTCACAGAGCTAGGAAATTTAGTAAAATTTTGTATGAAAATTATAGCGAGATCCTTAAATAATTATATTCTGTGTGTTTAGGGTAAAGACCGGTGTAAAGAGGGTAAAAAAAAATTTTTTTTGACCCAAGCGAGTGAGAGGTCATTTAAAGAACCACCTAATTTATAACTCATTGCAATTTTTTATAGAATTTTGTGATGTAAAGTTTTTGAGTTATTATCAAAAAAGTGCAAATTTCAGATCGTTTCGCTCCCTACGTTCGACGATGATTGACAGAAAAATTTGAAAAAATTCGCAGAGACAGGATAATTTGTAATTTTGAATGAAAATCATAGCAAAGTCTCAAATAACTATATTTCTGTGTGTTTAGGGAATGGGTGTAGGGGAGAGTAAAAAACCACTTTTGACCAAGCGAATAAGGTGTCATATGAAGGGAGCACTTAATTTAAGAAACATTACAATTTTTTTTTAGAACTTAGCGGTGACCAGTTTTTGTGTTATTGAAAAAAAATATTTTTAGTATGTAGCCTCTCCACCCCCCTAAATTTCAACACTTGATTGACTGAAAAAATAATCAAATTTAAACCATTAACCATTTACCATTTATTTTGAGTATTTTTGATCAATGTGGATTTGATTGTAATTTACTATTGACATTTACGATTAAACATTAATTATTTTGTTATGGCGTCTATAGTCTGGAAATATAAGGACATTACAACACAACTTTTTGTCAAAAGTTTTTTGATATTGTGTTCTTTTTTTAGCGAATTTTTTTACCTTGAACATTTT
>OY856186.1:411520443-411638659 GCA_963693315.1 Diogma glabrata
ACCCAGTATTTACTGTTGGGCATTTCATTTACATGATTGTATGAATGAAAAGAACTCGTCAATCGTCATGTTTATTCAACCGTGCGAATAACAGTCGAATCAATTAAAACTCAACAAAAATTAATTATGATCACAAAAAATAAAAAGTAAATCACTCAACTTAAATGAAATTATTTATATTTTTTATCGAAACACTCAAAAACGTCAATTCTTTCTTATCATTTTATTTTAACATAAAACAACAAAATAATCAACCCTACACTTACTTTTCAGTTAAATACTCAATCGACCAATTAATCACATCACCAGGTAGTTCTTCTTCTGTTATATTATATCCACCAATACGCACTGGAAGTGGATCCTGAGCATTATAACCTTCACTGAAGGTTTGAAAAAAATTACGGTATTCCGAGTAATCCTTGTTCGACATTTTTGTTTTCTTTAATATTAAAATTTCTTAAGATAAAAATTGCACAATTTCAACTACAAAATATATTTATAATTAAATCTTTTATTTTATATAATCAAGAGAACTTTATTAATTAATACACTGACACAAACAATATATTTATATTTTACACACAAAAAACACTGATTTAAAAATAAATACTACCAATTGCACTAAAAAACATTCGTTCGTTCAAGAGATATGTTTTAACG
This sequence comes from Diogma glabrata, assembly GCA_963693315.1. Taxonomy (NCBI): domain Eukaryota; kingdom Metazoa; phylum Arthropoda; class Insecta; order Diptera; family Cylindrotomidae; genus Diogma; species Diogma glabrata. Next base: position 411,521,104 of record OY856186.1, read on the forward strand.
AAACTAACTTCTGTCAAATGTCAAAATAATTGAATAAATAAAACGCACTGAACGTAAACTTAACATATGATTTACTTGTTGCCAACATAAAAAATATTAAATAACTGAAAGATAGCGGGGATTTTAAACGGATTTTCAGTTTAAATTTGTTCTAAAATTCATTTTTATAAAATTACATAATGGTACAAAAACTATTAGGCACATCCACCGTTGGAGGTGATTCTCCTTTTAACTCTTTCGATTTAATATTTAAATAGCTATGTTCAAATTCCTTAGCCATCCATTCTGGGAGCGGTCTATTCCAATCGGTTGGTGGACTCTTTCGTCTTTCCCATGTATCATTTTTATAATGTGGTAGTAAACGTTTTTTTCTTCTATTAGTTTCACTTTCTATTATTTCTTTACCAGCTTGAATATCTTTGCCATTATCATAATTACAACAATTGTTATAGTCTCGTTTCCATTGTGTACAGTCGATTGTTTCACCATGAATAAAATATTGATGAAAACGTCCTTTTACGCTGGTACAATCATTATATTCTTCTTTATATAAATGGCATGGTCGAATCTAGCAATGAAATAAAAAACTTTTAACCTAAAAAATTCTCTAACATGATTCACCAACTTACCTGCCATGAATTTTTTAATACTTGATCACGTTTATTCTCTTCATTATTTTTGGTCATTTTTGGTATAATGCTTATTATAGTTTTATTTAATATTTATAAAATATTTTGGTTTATTTTTTCGCATGTATTTTGGCATATTACACAATTTTTAGTAAAGATTCGAACGATTGTCAAAATAGAACAGTAGAACTAAAAAATTATATAGAATATAGAAATATAGGGCGATTTTTCTGTTCCGGCGTTTACCGCAATGGCGCTGCAAATGGGGGATAAGAGCAAAAATCACAAAAATTTTATATGGGATTTCATACAAAACACAAATTGAATAATTTTAAAAGTAATCTATGAAATTTCTCAGTTTACCACAATTGAATAATTTAAATTGGCTTATGAAGTGTTATTGACTATATATTAAACGTAATATATAAAATATTATCCTTAAGCCGCTCAAAAAAGAAACATAAAAGTTGCCAAAATTTCCCATACATTGTATGAAAAATTTAACCTATTTTAGTATTTGTTTTACGGACATAATAAATAAAATATTTTATATATTATGCTTAATATATAGTCAATAATAGTTCATAAACAAATTAAAATTATTTCATTGTAGTAAAATGAGAACTTTCATAGATAATTTTTAAAATTATTCAAGTTGTGTTTTGTATGAAATTCCATATAAAATTTTTTGAATTTTTTCTCTTATCCCCTTTTTGCAGCGCCATTGCGGTAAACACCGGAACAGAAAAATCGCTCTATAGGATCGCTCTATGATTTTGTTAAATTTCACTAGAGGTATATCCATTTTAATTGTATATAGTTTAAAAAGTTTTGCGTATAGTTAGTTATTGCTTCCAAGCAGGTTATAGAATTCTAGCAGGTACGTAATGAGTAATGACAATGAATTACTGACGGGTAAGTGGTTTTGTTATAAATTTGTTTTTTAATTGTTATTAAATTTATTTTTTAATTAAAAATATAATACATCACAAAAAAAAATTACATTACTATGATATCAACCTTATATCATAACAACGTCACAAATATCTCCACAGACATCACATTTATGTCATAGTTATATCATTATTGTTATGTCATGCTCTTACGTAAATAAGTGGGAAATAATGATATACATATGACTTATATATGACCCAGATCTTACATAAGACGTGACTTAGCGTGATGTCATTTTGATATCACAATGACGTAAATGTGTTTTCTGGGTAGGTAGAACCGAGAATCAAATTGAATAAAATATTGAAATAATTAAAACACATTTTCTTTAAGAAGGATTTTATTTATATCTACATATAAATTCATTTATTTAGTTAATTACATATTAATTTAGTTTAATAGCTAAAGGGTTTAATTTGATTAAAAATTATGAAAAATAAAATTTTAAATCGATGTTATATTTTTTTTTAATTTTAATTCTATAGTTGTATAGCTTTTTCGTCATGCATCCGCAAATATAAAAAGAATTTATTGACATAAATTTTAAAATAATTTTCATTTGATAAATTACCGAATAGATCTGATTTAAAAGTTTGTACATACTTCTTTTGCTGCATTCTTCCGCCATGTTATTATTGCCATGAACTTGTTTCTCATCTGCGATTATTGTTGACTTTCTGTAAAAATTTAAGCAAACATTATTGTTTTAAACATGTGTTTTAATCCAACTAACGTAATTTTATATAAATTGAAATTTAAAAAAGCAAATGAATTAGTTTTAGCGAAATTTGTATACTCAGAATGTGTTAAATGGAGTAGAAATCACGTTGTATTTTCTCACCTCGTAATTTAACTTTTTAAAAAATTCCATATTTTTTCTTTAAGATATAAATTTACACTTTTATGTTTATATACACTTTTAAAACTCTTAATATATTATAATATTAATTAAGTAAATCGTTTTAATAAATAAATTAAATTTTCTCACGGTAAAACAATAATAAACTATAGAGTTATAGAATGTTTGATTGTTGTTTTTGTTTTGTTTTAGTTCAGTTTCGTAAAACTATTCTCAAGATGGCAGGCCTATCAGAGAATTAACCAATCAAAATTCGTTAAAATTTTATAGAAAGAATCGAGATAGAATCGTTGTGTAGTTTTCCTATGGAAAAGGTGTAGAAACTTTCTACTGTAGAAATAAAATTCGTTGGGATAGGGCGATTTTTCTGTTCCTGTGTTTACCGCAATGGCGCTGCAAAAAGGGGATAAGAGAAAAAATCACAAAAATTTTATATGGAATTCCATACAAAACACAATTTGAATAATTTTAAAAGTTTTCTATGAAATTTCTCATCTTACTACAATTAAATAATTTAAATTACTTTATGAAGTATCATTGACAATATATTAAGCATAATATATAAAATATTTTCTTTTCTTCTGTCTGTAAAACAAATATGAAAATAGGTTAAATTTTTCATACAACTTTGTATGGGAAATTTTGACAATTTTTATGTTTCTGTTTTGAGCGACTTAAGAATAATATTTTATATATTACGCTTAAAATATAGTCAATAATACTCCATAAGCAAATTAAAATTGTTCAATTGTGGTAAAATGAGAAATTTCATAGATAATTTTTAAAATTATTCAAGTTGTGTTTTGTATGAAATCCCATATAAAATTTTTGTGATTTTTTCTCTTATCCCCTTTTTGCAGCGCCATTGCGGTAAACACAGGAACAGAAAAATCGCCCTATAGTTGTTGAAACTTTGAGCAATTGTATAGGGCGATTTTTCTGTTCCGGTGTTTACCGCAATGGCGCTGCAAAAGGGGGATAAGAGAATAAATTCAAAAACTTTTATATGGGATTTCATACAAAACACAACTTAAATAATTTTAAAAATTATCTATGAAATTTCTCATTTTGCCACAATTGAACAATTTTAATTTGCTTATGGAGTATTATTGACTCGAGGGTAGTGAAATCCGAAATTCTACGTCCACGCCGTGCTACCTGGGTAATGCTAACAGAATTAGGTTGGTGTAGTTGAGAGGGGCAGAGTAAATACTGCTTATACTCAATGATTCTGCACCATGGCGAGTCATTGGCGCCACAAAACCAATGCAACTCAAGCGTCTGTTCTCCATGTTAGGGGCGGCTTGGAGCGGGCGTCTGTCTTGGATCAAGCGGCTCGCTATATAAACGTGTAGCAAGCGTCTGTTCTCCATGTTAGGGGCGGTTTGTAGCGGGCGTCTGTCTTAGATCAAGCGGCTCGCTATATAAACATGTAAAAAGGTTGTTTCTGGTGACCTAAAGATGCAGAACGAACCCATTCACGAAAATTTGGGTTGGGCGAAGGGCTAACACCCCATTTCCGTAAAAAACTACTTGTCATGAATTCTGTACACAGGCCTCGGATTATCTCGGATTCACTATTAGAACGACCTCGGAAACTGTACCCGGACTACGATTTAAAAATGGGAACCTGGAACGTGCTAAGCCTTAGAAGACCAGGAGATCTACTGAAACTTACAAACCAAATCAATAGCTATACACTGGATATAGTGGCGTTACAAGAACTAAGATGGCCAGGGAGTGGAATCCACGAAACAGCCAAAGGATACACTCTCTACTATTGCGGTCATGAAAACGGAGGAGAATTTAGAGTTGGCTTTCTCACACATCGTCGCGTGAATCAACATGTTATCGACTTTCGCCCAATTAATATGCGAATATGCACAATGAGAATCCGCACGCAAAAATTTAATGTAACGATCATCAATGTTCATGCACCTACTGAAGACAAAGCAGATGACATTAAAGACCTGTTCTTCCTAGAACTCGAAGAAGTCATCAATAACATCCCGCGGCACGATATAAAAATCGTGGTAGGTGACTTCAATGCGCAAATTGGTAGAAGTGCAGAACTTAAAACACATGTCGGCCCTAACAGCTTGCATCATGCTAGTAACAATAACGGCTTTCGCACAGCTGAACTGGCTATGATGTATGATCTAGTAATATCTAGCACTTTCTTTCCTCATAAGAGAATCCACAAAGCAACGTGGAAATCAAATGATGGAAGAACTGAAAATCAAATCGATCACGTCATGATTTCTAAGAGACACTCTACAAGTGTAACTGACGTTCGATCATACAGAGGTGCTGATATGGACACCGATCATATGCTTGTCATCTTTAAGTATAAGTGCAAATTATCATCTACATTTAATAGGCAAGCAAAAAAGACCGTGCGCTGGAATGTCGAAGCATTTAAACACCTGGAAACACTGAATAGATATCAGGAAATTGTAACGCAAAACATAGAAGAGCATGACATCCCATCTGAGATGCCATTAAACATACAAGAAGAATGGCAAACGCTTCAATCAACCATCATATCCGCAGCACAAACTACAATCGGAAAACGACCACCGAAATCACGTAACGAATGGTTTGATGACGAGTGCCGCGAAAGCATTGAGCACAAACAAAAACTGCGAGAAAAATGGTTAACAAGAAATACCCGAAGCTCCCAAACTGATTATCTATGCGCCAGAAAAGCCTCAGCAAAACTCCTACGGAAAAAGAAACGCGAACACATGAAGAGCTGTATCGAAAACATCAACCAACATGCGGCTAATGGAAATTCGAAAGAGTGTTTTGCCAATGCGCGGAATCTGACCAAAGATTTCCACCCAAGATCTACAGCCATCAAAAATGGAAACAACGAGCTTACAACAAGTGAACGTGATGTGCTGGAAGTATGGCGATCCCACTTTCAAGACCTACTGAATAGGACGAACGAAGTTCATCCTATTCGAGCAATTGCTCCGTCAAGTGAGGAGATTTTTGTCCCTTACCCAACAATAGAAGAAGTGGAAGCTGCCATCAAAAAATTAAAAAATGGCAAATCACCAGGTATCGATGGAATCCCTGCAGAACTACTTAAGAATGGAGGAGCAGCTCTGGTCTCACGTATATATGATCTGATTCTTGCAATCTGGGACCAAGAAGAACTACCTGCTGAATGGAAAACAGCTCTCATTGTTCCGCTACATAAAAAAGGTGACCGCCTAAAGTGTGCAAATTATCGTGGAATCGCACTGTTGAACACTGCATATAAAATACTAGCTAATGTCGTACTCGCTCGGCTCATCCCGTTTGCCGAATCTATCATCGGCGACTATCAGTGTGGTTTTCGTCCCAACCGTTCAACCACAGATCAATGTTTTACCTTAAGGATGATTCTGGAAAAATGTTGGGAGTACAACATCAGCATTCACCAGCTCTACGTTGATTTCAAGCAAGCATATGATAGCATCATCCGCGACAACCTCTGGTCTGCACTCATATGCCTTGGTATTCCAGAGAAACTTGTTTCTCTGTGCAAACTCACAACATCGGGATCAAACTGTAGAATAGTAATCGAAGGGTCAGTTTCTGACTCTTTTGATATAACATCAGGTGTTCGACAAGGTGATGCACTCGCACCCGTACTATTTAATTTGGCGCTTGAGTACGCGATAAGAAAAAGCCGCATTGAGACACAAAACTGTATATTTAACAAATCTAGTCAAATTCTTGGCTATGCAGATGATATTGTGCTTCTCGGACGTAGAACAAGCGATATCAAGGATAGTCTCTCTCGGCTTGAAAGAAATGCTAAACGACTTGGATTATGCATTAACACCGGCAAGACTAAACTATTAACAACATCCAGGAATAAACCTCCCGGCAATCTGAATACTGGCGACTATGAAGTGGAACGTGTGGAAAACTTCAAATACCTCGGGTCTGTAATAACATCGTCAAATGACATGCAGGCAGATATTAAAGCTCGTGTCTCAGCCGCATACAGAGTTTTCTACGCATACTCAAAACTTTTGCGATCTAAACATCTTTCGCAGTCGTGCAAACTCACACTTTACAAAGCATTAATTCGACCTGTGCTTACCTTTGGAAGCGAAAGCTGGACACTGACTTCCTCCGATTGTAGAATTTTATCAACATTCGAGAGGAAAGTCATACGAACAATTTATGGTCCATGTAAAGTTGCTGAAAATCAGTATAGAATCCGAATGAATCATGAAATCAGACAGCTTCTTGGAGGCTGCGATGTAATCGGATTCATTAAATCTAACCGGATTAGATGGTTTGGTCATGTAGAAAGGGCACCATTAGATAGAATGATTAAAAAAGCGTCCCAACAACAACCAGCTGGTGTTCGTCGAAGAGGAAGACCTAGACAACGCTGGCGTGATGACATCATCCAAGACCTTCGTGATATAGGATGTCGAAACTGGGGTCAACTGGTCATGGAACGAGACGATTGGAAGCTGATTGCACAGACGGCAAAATCCCTCCATGGGATGTAAACGCCAGAGAGAGAGAGAGAGAGAGAGTATTATTGACTATATTTTAATTATAATATATAAAATATTATTCTTAAGTCGCTCAAAATAGAAACATAAAAATTGCCAAAATTTCCCATACAAAGTTGTATGAAAAATTTAACCTATTTTCGTATTTGTTTTACGGACAGAAGAAAAGAAAATATTTTATATATTATGCTTAATATATTGTCAATAATACTTCATAAACAAATTTAAATTATTTAATTGTAGTAAAATGAGAAATTTCATAGATAACTTTTAAAATTAGTCAAATTGTGTTTTGTATGGAATTCCATATAAAATTTTTGTGATTTTTTCTCTTATCCCCTTTTTGCAGCGCCATTGCGGTAAACACAGGAACAGAAAAATCGCCCTATAGGGGCGAAATTTCTCATTTTACCACAATTGAACAATTTTAATTTGCTTATGGAGTATTATTGACTATATTTTAAGCGTAATATATAAAATATTATTCTTAAGTCGCTCAAAAAAGAAACATAAAAATTGCCAAAATTTCCCATACAAAGTTGTATGAAAAATTTAACCTATTTTCGTATTTGTTTTACGGACAGAAGAAAAGAAAATATTTTATATATTAAGCTTAATATATAGTCAATAATAGTTCATAAACAAATTTAAGTTATTTAATTGTAGTAAAATAAGAAATTTCATAGATAACTTTTAAGATTATTCAAATTGTGTTTTGTATGGAATTCCATATAAAATTTTTGTGATTTTTTCTCTTATCCCCTTTTTGCAGCGCGATTGCGGTAAACACCGGAACAGAAAAATCGCCCTATAGGGCGATTTTTCTGTTCTGGTGTTTACCGCAATGGTGCTGCAAAAGGGGGATAAGAGAATAAATTCAAAAACTTTTATATGGGATTCCATACAAAACACAACTTGAATAGTTTTAAAAATTATCTATGAAATTTCTCATTTTACCACAATTGAACTATTTTGATTTGCTTATGGAGTATTATTGACTATATTTTAAGCGTAATTTTAAGAATAATATTCTTAAGTCGCTCAAAAAAGAAACATAAAAATTGTCAAAATTTCCCATACAAAGTTGTATGAAAAATTTAACCTATTTTCGTATTTGTTTTACGGACAGAAGAAAAGAAAATATTTTATATATTATGCTTAATATATTGTCAATAATACTTCATAAACAAATTTAAATTATTTAATTGTAGTAAAATGAGAAATTTCATAGATAACTTTTAAAATTATTCAAATTGTGTTTTGTATGGAATTCCATATAAAATTTTTGTGATTTTTTCTCTTATCCCCTTTTTGCAGCGCCATTGCGGTAAACACAGGAACAGAAAAATCGCCCTATAGAGCTTTTGACTTCAAACTTCAAATCGTAAAGGTCGTTGACACTAAGATAGTTTACAATCGGCTAGATAGATTGGGTTAAATATATATATTTTAATTTTGGCATATATAGTATAAAATGAAAGCTGTCATCTTAAAATTCGGTTTCTGTTTCTGTTTTATTATTCACCACCGTCAACCAAATTAGAAACTGAAAATTTTCATATGATTTCAATGTATTTGTAAAATCTACCAAAAAATCAAGATTTTTAAAACGATCTAGAGATCAAAAAATAAATCAATCTTTTGCCAAAGAACGCAAACTGACAGCTAACTTTTTTGATCTCAGATCAATTTTTTGCCAAAGAACACGACATTATATAATTCAAAATATTTTTATTTATATTTTTTTTTTAAATAATTAAGATTTAGTACATACACTGATAAACAAAAATTCTGTTTAAAAGTTACCTTTTAAGTTTTTAATGCCCAATTTCTTCACACAAAGTTAAACCTTGGTTAAATCTAACTGGAGTTTAAACTGTTTAATTAAGAAATTGGGTTTCTTCGCAACAAAAAATCTCGAGTTAAATTTAACCGAAGGTTAAATTTAACTATGTAGTCATTTGATCACAGTTAATAAATATGTATTAAGATGCGGTTATTTCTACCATGACGCCCGTGGTGGCGTGTTTAGAAAGTAAAAATATACGTCAAATTTTGAAATATTTAAAATAAAGATTTTCTTGCCGTTACAATAAAATTTTTAATAATGTAAAATAAATAAATTTTAATTTTATGTTTTTCCATAGATAAAAATCGAATGAGAAAGAAGTGTTGCATTTTCTGATACGAAATGTCTTTGCCTGTCCAGCTTTCAATAGTTCTTTAAAATTAAGATAAATGAATCTTCCTTATATATTGAAATAGTATCCCTTTCCTTAACGGTTTCGAGAAGATAATAAGAAACCAATTTTCTTACGATCGTACAAATAATTTAAATTGATTTTCATTTTGTTTCTTTTCTTTATTTTCTTTAAAAAAGTTTGTTATTGTTGAAAAGAAAGTTTTCTTATGATTTTTCATGCATACAAATCTTACAAAAAAAAACGTGTGTCTTGGACTTTGGGCATAAACAATTTAATCTTGAAGGACATTTAAGGGGTTTTTATCGTTTGTATTTTTTATATTTGCTCATTGATTATTCATTTAAATTTTCGAATTGGACGGATGAATGAATAAAAATACAAATAAACAACAAAAATATTCATGAAAAAGATTTTTTAAGGATCTCATTTAAGATTGATTATATTCATTTTGTATATAAGTTTTGTATTTAATGGTTGTTTCTTTTTGTATTAGGGACAGTTTTGTATTAAATTATATTTGTTTGTTGCTTTTTCATTAATTTAAAATTACGGTAATACTGTGATTTTAAAATTTCGGAATTAAATTATGTATAATAATAGTTCATTTGGATACAGTAAAGGTTTGAATATTTATAAGGTGAGAACTGAGAATTGTACAAAATATTTCCAATAAGTTATTTATTGGAATAACAAGGAAATTTAAGGTTTATGTCTGTTTAAACGTTTTTTGGTTTATTTTTGGTTGTTGTTGGCATTGATTTTGTGAGAGAAGCAATAACACAATTGTAGTAGATTTTCGTCGAAAAAATAGCCAGATTATTTTTAGACCACATTAATTCTCAATTGGCTGAAAATGTTAAAGTTGCTAAATTATTAAATAGTGTACCGAAAGTTTCAAGAGGCAATATGCCACAAAAACTAGATAGCGTCTCACGTAATCCTACGTATGTGGTCTTTCATGGTTCTCTCAGAACTTCGTTGAATAGCTCGATTAGGTTGTTGTTACGGTTGTCTAAGATGCATCGTTTTTGTGCTATTCAGTTTGAGATGGATCTTATGGTTATAAACTTTTTCTATGAAATTATATTGCCGAGGCACGGCAAAATTAAATCGTATATTCAGTTGGCGTTAGCTCGAGTGGCTGGTTTGGCTACGGTAGATTAAAATTTATTTGGAAATTGATTTGTTTTAGAAAGAAAAATAATCGGCATCCTTCAGTTGAATACAATGTTTTTATATTGCATTTTACATTTAAGAAAAGTAGTGCTTTTCTCGTGCTGAATGAAGTATCGTGCTGAATGAAAGTAATGCTTTCAAAGGCTTGTTGACAATTTTAACGATTGTGTTGGAACCGTAACCATACTGAGGTGAGCTTATACAAAGTTTTTTCCTAATTTCGTAGAGTTTGGTAAACAGATTGTAACTCGTGGATTCACATCCCAGAAAACACATTTACGTAATTGTGATATCAAAATGACATCACGCTAGGGCACGTCTTATGTAAGATCTGGGTCATATATGAGTCATATGTATATCATTATTTCCCACTTGTTTACGTAAGAGCATGACATAACAATAATGATATAACTATGACATAAATGTGATGTCTGTGGAGATATTTATGACGTTGTTATGATATAACGTTGATATCATAGTAATATAATTTTTTTTGTGATGCATTATATTTTTAATTAAAAACAAATTTAACAACAATTGAAAAACAAATTTATAACAAAAACACTTACCCATCAGTCATTCATTGGTCATTACTCATTACGTACCTGCTAGGATTCTATAACCTGCTTGGAAGCAATAACTAACTATACGCAAAATTTTTCAAACTATATACAATTAAAATGGATACACCTCTAGTGAAATTTAACAAAATCATAATAAGGTCATATTTAAGTCCAAATTATGACATCATATCGAAGTCAAATTTAAGATCAGTGTGATGTCATGAAAGCATCATATAAATGATACCAGGATATAGTCATGACGAGTGTCATGTTTATGTCAAATTTACGTAACAACTACATCACATATATATGACGTTTGTGTGATGTCATATTTACGTCTTGTGTTCACTGGGATATAAACAACTTTGTTCTGTCAAAGATCGGAGTGTCGTTCTTTGCTTCAAGAAAAACTTTTTAACAATCCAAGAACATCAAATCACTAGAGCGCAGCTCGTTTTTATGTGCTTTTCTGTATAGAAAAACAAGAGCCAATACAAACTGTTCTTATTTGTACATTTTTGCAATGTGACGCCACGAAAACGTTTCGTCCAAGTTGTCCTCTAAATTCAAAAAATTCTTTGGCCAGTTAATAACGTCGCATACGAGGTGACTAATGAAGTTGAAAGTACGATCTGTCCTTGATTCTCAAGCCCGAAAGCCCAACATAGAGAGTTCATCAGGGTGTGAGCTGTTCCCACGACAGGTTGACATCCATTTCTTAATTTCGAATTTGAAATTTATGTTACATGATTAGTTTCATTTTCTTGCACTACCGCGCAGAGTTGTTCTTCGATTCTCTCGAAACGGCGGATATGTTCAATTAATTTGTTTCGTGTGGTATAATGCTTATTTTTGTTACTTCAATATCCAAATTTTTGTAGGTTCAACGGACATTGGTTTGACTTAGTCCATCTCAATAAACTAGCAAAGTCACGCCTGATTTAAGCCGTGTCCATCTGTATCACAGTTACGGATGTAAAGTCGGCTGTGAAGTCAAAGCAGTTGTTCAAAGTTCAAAACGAAAAGTCATCTAGATATTGCCGACGCCAAACAATTTCTGGGTTTAACAGAGTAAATTAACTACTGTTTGAACTTATCCTAAGTTCTAACTTAGCCTAAGGTGAAATTATGTCTTAATTACGGAGGCAGCCATAAAAATAGCCTTACCATAGACAAAGAATGGTGCTTTACACAGATTTGTGCAAGCTTGGGCTGAATGTTGTGTGAAAAATACTATGGCGGTTAAGAATTGCAGAAAACTTTGGACGAAAGTTAGAACAGTTTATGCAGCGTTCAAAGAAACGATATAGAAAAAGGGGATTTGTTGTCGAATCGTAAGGTGAATCCTCTGTTTAACCGATTGCTCACTGGAATACCAGTTTCAACAACGCAATCGGCGTGTTGAAGCTATTTCAAGAAATACGTTCATGTACAAAGCTGGTAAAAAGGCACAAGTGAATCCACATCGATTATCTGGGGCTTTTATCAACGCTAGGAACATTTTATGTGTTGGTCATCAGTTTCCTTAAATTCATATTATTGTATCTCACTACGGACATAACGCCGCGTTAAGGTGTTTGATCATCCGTGTTGTATTGTACACAATAGAGCGACCGCCTTTACTTCTATGGAATTTCATGACTATCGCAAGGAACCAAAGATCTGATCTGATGAGAATGAATTTCTCTAAGTATCGACACTATGCCCTTACTATGTTGGTGTATTTGATGAGAACATATTAGAAGATGTAGCGAAGGATATCCAAGTAGGGTACCTTGTTTCAATTTCAAAAGTGAGCATAATTTTGTCAGATTTAAATAAAACAAAATAAATTTTATATATTAAAAAATATATTTTAGTTTGTTTTTTATACAAATTAAAACAAATTGTTTTGTAGAAATAGGAATAAAAAAAGCTGTAAAATTAATAGGAATACAAACAGTATTTCTTACAATTATAACAAAAATGGGATTTAACTTAATTAATGTACGTTTTGCTGAAAATAAAATATGGTTAAAATAAAAAACTAACATTAAAAAACAATTAGTTATAGGCACTTTACAAAAATGACTAAGTTTAAATATTATTATTATTTTTCTTCTAATTTATAAAATCAAATGGCAGTTTCTAGTATTGTATATTGAAATAGGTTTATATATTAATACAGAATTTATTTTATTTTAATTAATTATTAATTATAATTTTCATTTAAATTAAATTTATTTTTAAACTTCCAATCTAACGTTTTTGAAACAACCTTCTGGTAATGCGTCCGCTATTTGTTTTACATTCTCAACTTCTTTTTCAAGTTCGTTTAATTCATTTTTATAATTTAAGATAAAAGAATTTTGAACATTTTTCAATTCTTTTAAATTATCTAAACGTGCTGATAGATTGGCATTCTTTAATTCGTCTTCAGCTGCTTGTAGCCTTTTATCTAATGTATCTAAATCTTGGATGTTTATATCCTGAAGATTTGATAGATCATCGATAATAACCTTAACTTCGTTAATGGCACGATCGACCTGATGTTTCGCCTCGTTAACATCAGCTTGAGCTTGACCGACCTAGAAAATAATATTTTGTTTATGTTTTGAAAAATTGAAACACAAAAAATTTAATTAAAATTTTATACTTTTGATTTAGCATCTTTAGCCTCTTCTTCGTCTTCCTTTGTTTTACTTTCAAGGTCTTCTATTCTATCAATTGTAGCAGCAACACGCCCAGCTAATTGATCAGCTTCCCCTCTTAATTTTTTAGCTTCTGCTTTTGTATCATTGGCTTTTTTCTGTATTAACTCAGCATCTTTGGACGCTTCTTCAGCATATTTCTTTTGTGCATCTTGTGCATTTATTTTAGCCTCATTTGCATTATTTTGAGCTCCAATCAAAGCCGCTTCTGCTTTCTGATTCAACTCTTTAGCCTTATTAATCTTTTCTTCAATAAACGTCACACTTTCTAAAGCTTTTTTGGCTTCATCTGATGAATTTTGAACTTGATTTTGGAAACCAGCTAACGTGTGATACGTGTTATTTGCTTCTTTCAGAATATTATCGCCTTTAACAACAGCTTCTTTAGCTAGTTCATAACTTTTGTTTGTTGATTGTAACATTTCAAGCGCATCCTCTTTCTGTAATGTATACCGGTCAAGTAAGATCTCAGCTAATTCCAAATTTTCATCAAAATCTGATAAAACTTTTACAGATGTATTAGTAGCAATTTCTAAATTATTTATTGCGTTCTGTCCTTCTGTTTTGCTTTCTTGTATTTCTTTTTTAATTTCATCAACATTAATTTCAGGTGGTGCCAATGCATTAACTGTTGCGAATTTGGTTAATGTTTGATCGTACGCTTTATTAGCTTCATCCAAAGCATTATTCACCAATCGAATTGTTACATTGAGATTTTCTCTTTGTTGATTAACACTTTGACTTACATTTGTCGCTAAATCCTCACTAATTTCATTTTGTCTTGTAATAACATCTTTAGCGATTTTAAATGCATCGTTTGATGTCTTAAGTGTTTGTGTAGCGATTTCTTTTAATTTAGCCGATTCGGCGATTATATCATCCGATTTTGTACGGGCAGCTTGTGATATTTTACCAATTTCACCAGATTGTTGTCCTAACTGATCGCTTTTTTCTTTAGCACTTTTCAACGCAGTTGTTCCTTCATTTTTCAGTAAATCTGAAGCACGTGCTAGTTCAGCGCTTGCTTCATCTATAATCCTTTTCGCTAATGTTACATTTCGTTCCGCTTCTTCTATATCAGCATCAGCAATTGCTTGTAAATCATTTGTTTCGTTTAAAATCGCTTGAACTTTTTTTAAACGATTAGCAAAGTCATCTAAACGTTCTTTTGGGGTTTTTTGATTAACTCCCGAACCAGCTTTTGCATCATCCGTTAAAACATTAATCTGTTCCTGTACGTACTTTAATTTGTATTCAAACTCAACATCATCGACAACAACCGGTTTTGATTCAATCTCTTGGAGAAGCTGTAAGCCGAAACATAAAATTATTTTAGTTCAACTTAAAATAAAACAGAATAACTTACTTTTGATAAATTCCGTAATTTCATACGGTGATCATCGGCTGCATTTTGCACCAAATTATAACAAGCTGGACAATCGACACATCCTTGATGACGATCGTATTTATTTTCTTTACAGCGATCACATCTTTGACCCTCTACATTATCATTGCAGGGACATTGACCAAATTCGTCACACTGTGCTCCTTTTGAACCACTACGATCACAATTACAAGCTTTACAACCATCATTAGCAAACCCGTAATAATTTGAAACACATTTATCACAACGTTGACCAGTTACACCAGGTTTACAATAACATTGTCCCGAGAAACGATCACACGATGAATTAAAACTGCCAACTGAATCACAATTACAACCTTCACATCCGTTTCCTGATCCGATATTGAAAAATCCATTTTTACACTCATTACAGTCACGTCCGACGATATTTGGTTTACATTCACAATCTCCTGTTACTTGCCTACAAATTGATACACCATCCTCAGTTTGCTCAGTTCCAGGTGGATAGCAAGAACATTCTTCACATTTTCCATGTGGTGTTGCAAGTGGATCACCAAAATGACCTAAAATTATAAATAAAGAAAAACTTAACAAGTATAAATATATTTTTATTATAACCTTTTGGACATATTCTTTGAGATTTTATAAATCCAAAAAGTAGAAAAATATTGATTAAAAATAAATATTTGCATGACATTTTGGTTATGTTGTAATTTTAGTTATCATTTATGATAAGAAAGATAATTTGTTTTATCGTTTTTTTTGGTAAATTTTAAATTAATTTTTATTATTGTTTATATGCTCACCCGGTAAACATTCATCACAACGTGCTCCAGCTGTGTTGTGAATACATTTCAGACATTCGCCAGTTGTTCGATTACAGTTTCCAACTGCATTAGGATCAACATTTCCGTTACAATCGCAAGCTTTGCATAACTTTACTCGCCCCAGAAGTCCAGTTGGATCACCAAAGTAGCCATCGGAACATAATTCACAACGTGAACCAAAGTAACCAGCTGGGCACTCAAGACAAATTACGGAATCATCAGCGATTTGCATACATGCTCCATCCTCTGGACATGGACACTTTTTACAATCGTATGGTGTTCCACTCAATGCATTACCATAATATCCGCGCACACATTGATCGCACGTGTCTCCGGCTGTGTTATGTTGACATATACAACGTCCGGTTTCTGAATCACAAATTTCCGCATGCTTATTACAATCACACGGAATACATGGCATAAATGGTCCTCCCAGTGCTGGACTATGGCGATATCCTGGAGCACAAGATTCACAGAATTGTCCTAAATATCCAGTTGGGCAAGTACACTGTTCGATCCATGTTGCTGGATGACCTGCTGCACCACGATGAGCAGTTTGTAACTCTACATCATCTAAATTAGCTTCACCACGATTTGAATAAGTAGCACGAATCTTAATTGAAGTTAAATTACTCAAAATAGACATAAAACCACGCGACGATTGACTAGGTTGCCATGAGTATTCAGGATTTTCATGTAAACGGAATAAATATTCTCGCACTTGCTGATCAGGCATACTATTGCTTTGAGCGAAAATCGGTAGTGAAATTCTTGTTCCAGCTCCTTCTAAAATAATATCCGTTGATGATGGATCGGGTCCTATTTGCCCAGACAACTGTAACTTAAATTTAAGCAATCGGTTGTAAGATGCTCGTTGATCGCCCAAAAACCTTTCGGGTGCGGTGAAGTAAATTCTTTCACCAGTTGGTTTAGTGGCGGTGGCAATACTTTGACTAAATTGATTATATCTCAAATCAACAATTTCATCTTGCTCATTAACCGCATTCCATTTTTCTTTATGTTTGTTGAAATTTGAACTTGTTGAAACTATTGAATATCCTGCGGCGCTTTGACACTCCGATGTATGTCCGTAACAGAAACATGGTGTGCAACCGAATCGATTTGGTTTATCCAAATTGAAAAATCCTGGTTTACATTCTCTGCATCTCCTTCCTTCAACATTTTCCTTACAAACACATTCTCCGCTTTCGGGATCACAAGAGGGAATATTATTCAATGATCCCCATTCGTTACAGTTACATTGTTGACATCCATGTTGTCCAAAATTATAGAAATTCTCTTCACAACGATCACATTTTTCTCCAGTTACTCCAGGCTTGCATTGACATTTCCCTTCAGTGTTACATTGTAACGAACGTGATCCAGTTGGGTCACAATTACAGTTGATACATGCACCATCTTCTCTCATGAAAAAATGTTCCCTACAACGTTCACAGTTTGCCCCATCACGATTTGCTAAACAATCCATACAGTGACCTCCATGTTTTGTTAAATTATATAAATGACGATCAAAGTAACATTTATTTGAAAATCCGTTACAGTTACATTCTGAAAAAAAAACAAGAATTATATAATTCTCCTTATATGATCATCATTCAGAACACGGAAGTGATATTTTTAATAAAATTTTCTTAAAACTCACGAATTACTCTAAACCAAGGATCAAATATTACAAGTTTATTATTGTTTTCATTCCAATACGATTCACATTCAAAAATTATTAAAATCAATATAAAAACAATATTTATATCCATAATAAATGTAGTATTGACTTAATTTTCTGCCAATCTTTTCAAGACAAATCTCAATCACAAACTAAATTTATTATTGATTTTTCATTTTATCAAAATATATCCAATTTTCCAATTCAATAAAACATGTTTTTCTTGTTCATTTTATTCTTCTTTTCTTACAATTCATACAATCATAATAATATAAAAAAAAATATATTTAAGATTGATTTGAAAAATACTTACGTTTACATTCATGTACATTTTGGGATGTTGCAATACCCCACGGTGCATCATTGTAAAATGGTAAACATTTTTCACAATCAGGACCATCGGTATTATGCCGGCATTGGCATACTGGAACTTTTCGTCCATCCAAACCGAAACTTTCGACACATTTATTTGCATGTCCATTACATTTACAACGAGCTCCTACTGCTATATCAGCGATTGCATAAAAATATGAGCGTAATACTTGCGGATCCCCAAATACTTCATCTCCAAATGTATTCAAACGTTGGAGAACAATTCGTATATCGGTCGCTGTTACGAAATTCTACATAAAATTTGAGAAATTTAATCTTAAATTAAATAAAATTATAATTAACTAATTACTTGTAATTCTGTGCTGTTTTCGAAAGTATAACCACTGGGACGTCCATCAAGGGTCGAGAAAACGATGTTACCATCTCGTAGTGGAGAGATATCACTGTATTCGCTTGTACACAAAGCTCGAGATTCATCTTCGTTTCGCTTGATTGCTAGTGAGTCTGGTAATCGATATGTATCACGACATGTTGCACTGAAATAAAAGAGTAGCGAGATTTCTAATTTTTTTTTTGACAAAGTTTGGACATTCGGATGATAAGGGAATCTTGATCGTCTATGATACTGTAACCTTATATCTTCGGTATTTGATGATCCGGAATCAGCAGGTTGTTTAAATACTGCACTTTTAAGATAAACGAATACCAGTTTTACTGATAACGGCAAAATGTTTTACTAGTCTTACACAATGAGCTTTTTATGTTAACTAGCACAGCTTGTCGACGAAAATATAGTTTATTAGCCGATGAAAATGGGTTTACTAGTTGATACTCTAGCAGCGTTGCTAATAGATAAAAGATACACATTTTAACGCTAACACGTACCGTTGCCTTCTACGTGCCTGGGTACGTTAAGGAAACAACGATCCAGATGCGAGGTGCGTTACGATAGAGCTTGAAACGCATCGGTGATGTCATGAAGTTGGTACTGAGGATCAGTCTGGTTGAAGACCAATTCAAATAGGCCAATTGAATACTTGCCACCCTCCGAGTATATGTTGCGTTGGCAAGTTATTCAATATGTCTTGGTTGACTGTTATTTCTTGTGATACTTGGGCGAGCAAAACATAAACTACAATAAAGTAATGTAAATTAAACTTTGAAGGTTCGAAGTAGACCGCTGCGTGTAAGGTGCAGACTTTTGGGAGCGCTGTCAGAGCGGGTAGCTATATAAATCCGAGAAGGGGGTGTGAAGCTTACCGTTGACAACCTACGGATCAACTAAGGACTTGACGACGGACTAAGACGAGAACAAGTAGTATGTGATACTTTAGATTAGGCTTCAGGCTTCTGAAAAAAGAAAACTTTGGAGCGAAAGAAGGATGCATGAACGGAGAAGATAAGATGAAGCGGACTAGAAAAACCACAACACCGCAGGATAACTCGGCGAAAGAGACCAGGGATTTATTAACAAAAGGATTTATTCAAATGAGAAGAAGCAACGCTGCCTAAAGTTAGGCACTAGCTATGTATTTGCACTACACTAAGCGCTAGGATGGCTTCACAAAATTGGGTTTAGTAGTATTTACTTCAAACCAAGGGCCCTCCCTATTCCCGAACACATAAATGTGAATTTGGACAATATTGTGGTTTGTATTGTGTAAAATTAAGCGGTAACGGTAACGATTTTACGAAAAACGAATTTCATAATATTGTCTAAATTAAATCTAGAAAAAAAAAAATAATGTGAAATTCGTGTTCCAGAAAATCGCTACCATTACCGTTTAATGTTATGTAGTACAAACTTCACAATATTGTCAAAGTTCACATTTATGTGTTCGGGAATAGGGCCCCAGTTTAAGTAGTGGTAGAGTGTGACGACGAGTATGCAGTTAACTGGCTCGTGACGGTACGATTATAAGAGGAATTAGGTATGCTTTCGCTTGTGGCGAGAGGCGAACCTAATGGCGCTTGTGGTTTTCCTCCCGAGAAGTGCTGGCCAAACATGCGAAAATACCTCGTCAAAGAAGCATAAAACTTACTTCGGTCTGAAAGACCTAAGTATTACATTCATGAGCCAAAAGTGAAATTTTTACCTCCACTTTTCTATGGCAACTGCAACGGTAAAAATATCTGCTTTAGTAGCAAAAATGGTTACGGGAGGCAGCGAAAGTCCAGACTCTCAACTTATTTGAGGAGGGCCCAAGAGACGGCTAACAGCAAGAAACAGTAAGAAGAATGGTTAACATTATACTACGCTGGAATAAGCGATAGCGGTAAACTTGAAAATAACTAAAGCGTTGGAACAGAAGTACGGAGACTCTTCAAGAGAGATAAACAATACAGAAACTGAGAAGTATGTTTTTCTTTTCTTATAATAAGGAAATCATGGGAGCTTAGAGAAATAGCTTCAGAGTCTAATAGCATCTCTGTATCGCTTGTAAAGGCTGGGATGCATAAGGCTCTAGCGAAAGACGGTGCTGATATAGAGACTTCGTTTAGAAGGCAGAATTGGAAGTTTACGGAAGAAAAGTACCAGATTGAGCTTTAATAATCACCATGGCTACACAGGGCGGGATCCTTTCATCGCCGCATCATTAGAGATGTTGTATTTCTTTTTTATTGGGTGGTTCCGAAGCTGAACTAATTAGTTAGCTAGTTTGAGTAGGACTGTGACCTAGAGATCTATTGTTGTTGTTGCTGTAGCGACGAGTTGTAGTGCTATTCGTGCTATAGCGACTTGGGGTGTCCATATGGGAGCAGCGTAATTTATGAAAGGCCTTCCTATTGCTTTATATGCCGTTAGTATTGTGTTTTTATCCTTACCCCACGAACTACCCGCTAGAGCTTTCAGACCGTTATTCCTGTTTTTAAGTTTTGTGTTTACTTGTTGAGCATGGGAGTTGAATTTCAGTAGTGGATCGAATGTTACCCCCAGCAGATTTGGATTTTTGACAGTAGGAATTAGCATGTTGTCAATGCAGATATTGAGTGCTGTATTTACCTCCTTCGTCCATGTGGTGAAAAGTGTGGAAGTGGACTTTTCAGTGGACAATTTCAATTTTTTGGTTTTAAACCATTCATTCAAGGTGTTGAGGTAGGTGTTTAGGACATTGGTGAGTTGTTCCAGGTTGTTTCCTGTTGCAAGCACCGTGCAGTCGTCTGCATATGACGTGATAGTTATTCCTTCCGGTGGTGCAGGTAAACTACTTAAGTAAGGGTTGAATAATGAAGGCGAGAGAACTCCACCTTGTGGAACTCCTTGTCTGAGCACTCATCTTAGATCTAGAGTTACGGAACTCTACATATGTTTGGCGGCCTCTTAGATAGGCACAACCAGCGCTTTATTAGACCTGGCAGATTGGTGTTGAATATGTCGTTCAGTAGTGCAACATGTGACACTGTGTCGAAAGCTTTTGACAGGTCAAGTGCATCTAAAATTGTTCTAGCACAGGGCTGTTTTTGGTTTAGACCATCGCTGATTTGGTTTTGGATTCTACGAAGCGCGGTGGTTCTACTGTGCGCTTTCTTAAAGCCATGTTGATGTGACGCCAATTTGCAAGATCCTGTTAACCAAGGTAGTGGTAGTGCTTCTATCAATTTTGCAACCGATGAGAGGATAGAGATCGGTCTATAGGATTCTCCCCTTTCTTCAGGCTTACCAGGTTTCAAAATGGGACTTATTCTAGCCGTTTTCCAGATATTTGGTATCTGGAGCGTATTTAGAGATGTGTTGAGTATGGTAGTGAGAAAGTTCAACCCTTTGGGTCCAATGTGTTTTAGCATGCTGGCTGAGATGCCGTCTGGTCCAATAGCTTTAGATGGTTTGGATTTCTTTATTGCGTTTCCAACATCTTCTTCGGAAACTATAATATCCTCGAAATTTTCAGTATTAAGTTTGCACATATGTCTTAAAACTGACCTAGTTTCTTTTTCATGTTTACTTTGCTTTTCTGTAAACTGCGTGTTGAATTTTGTTGCGCATTTTCTATGATTTTCGGTTGGGATATCATCGAAGGAGATCATGCGGTTGTTATGCGTTTGACGCGGATGTGTTAAACCCTTAATCACCTTCCACAGACTTTTATTTGTGCCAAAGTTTGACTTACTCACTAAATTTTTCCATTTGTTACGTTTGTGTTCTATTACTAGTTTATTTATCTGCTTGTTCACGCCCGGAATTCTAGAATCAGTTGAAGCTGTCTTACGGTTGTCATCTCTTTGGAAGGAAAGTACACAAGATTCTTGTGGGAAGTTTGGTTTGATTAATGTAAGTCATGTGTAATTAATTAATTAATGTAATTTAATTAATGTAAGTCATGTGTAATTAATGTTAAAATTAATGTAAGTCTTCTTCTCGGATTTCATTTCGTTTCAGGAACGGCTTAAGGTGATTATGATCGGCACATGGTCTGATCCCAATGCAATTTCAGTTCTCCATTCAGTGATTTGCATTAGTGACATGCTGGCCAGTGAAACATCTGGAGACGAGTATGAGTTATTTGTTACTCTTGTTGGTTGTGGTTCATTGAGGACTCCAAAGTTGGGGCCGTCAATTTGATCAGCAATATTTTCACCTCTTGAGTCAGTGTTCAGGTGTGAGTGCCATAAATCGTGGTGAGCATTCAAATCGCCAAGAATTAGACAGTCTTTGGTATAAAATAAATGTCCTAAGGACGGTTCATAACCTATATCACAGCTGCTTACTGGTGGAATATAAATATTGACTAAATTTATCTCCGTATTTCCGGATTTTATTGTAATACCCAGTTGTTCTAGGTGTTTATCAGTTCCCGGTACTGCTGGTAATGTGGTTGTACGGTAGATAATGGTTTTGTGTATGATAAAGGCAAGGCCATCACCTTTGTCCTTCCCTCTATCCAGTCTTATAATTCTATAATCACAGATACTATCACTAATCTTAGATCTAACATTTAATTTGGTTTCTTGTAAAACCGCGACTAGAATATTGTTTTTTAAACATAAGTTGATGATATCATCGATTTTGTTTAAGAGACCGTTACAATTTAGCTGCATTATTTTCACATCACTTGGGGTTTCCGGATGTGTGTTCATTCGCATTGCATTGTGTTCTGTTGCGAGCTCGTATTTGTATGTTGACTTGATGCATAGAAACATGGCGCTATGTAGTTTTTGGTCCATTGCTTATGTGTAGCAAGGCCTGAGCAGTTCTTGAGATGACACCATTCTTTACAGCTATTACACTGGACGGATGTAGTGTTTGCCCTTAAAATGTGTTTGCATATTGCACAATGCCATATTTTATTTGGTCCAGGATTTCTTTCAATGCCGGCCATTACGAGGAGGATCTGAAGCAGTGAGGCCAGTGACAACTGCTTCTTTATCCAAAAAATGGAGCGTCGGAGTAGCACCTTTCGTCGAAATTTTTGTGACGGTCCTAGGTCGGAACTGGGTTCCGAGTACTTCTGGGGCGTAGACCCGTCCATTTTGAGAGATCTATTGTGCATAACCCTGCTGTTTTTACAATGCAGATGACGTCGATGTCATTGCAGAATGTGCATTGGGTCGAATCCGAGCCCCTTAACATAGTTAATTAGCTGAATTGGACTAACGCTTTTTGGTAGAGGAAGTGCTAGTCTCCCTTGACCTAGTTTAATGTACCTGCGCCATGCAAATTCAGAGCAGTTACAGATAATGTGTTCCATGGTTTCTGCCTCCGAGTTGCAGAATCCGCATCTGTCGGAGGCAACAAGGCCCAATTTAGTAAGGTGGTGATTTATCAGACCGTGTCCTGTCACGTACCATGTTAATATCTCCAGAGACTCTCTCAAGATCGATTGTTTTAAGAGGGGTAACGGGGAGGTCGCCTAAAAACTTTTTTGCAGCAGACCTTCCCGCACCATAGTTGTTTATTTTGTTCCTGTTCCTAGCTTTGATAACACATTTGAGTAAACTCTTGGTTAATCCAAAGCACGGTTCTGGACCAATGAACTTTGTAGTGGCGCCCTTCTTGGCTAGCAAGTCTGCTACTGCATTGCCGTATACTCCTATACACCAGGTACCCACACAAGTGTAACGCGGTTAGTTTATGCAATTTTTTGTAGATTCTGGTAGCATTCCCATACTAGCTTTGAAATGAAGTGCACCGACTTCAGAGCCAATAGTCGCCGGACTATCAGAAACAATGTATATATCTGTGTTGCTGTATTCTCTTTCGGCACACAGCATTTCACAGTAGTTGATGACAAAGATTTTGGCTTGAAGTACTGTTGCAGAGACATTCAGTGCTAACGCCCCTTTGGCCCTGGGACCAAACATCCCTGTACCAGTGCCTTCATTGGTTTGAGATCCATCCGTATACCAGATGCTGGCATTGTATGGTAGTGCTTGTAGCTCTCGATTCCTTCCCTGGTCATTTCGGAAATGCACATTATCAAAGGCACCTTGTATGTCCATAAATGTGCATGCAAGTGCCTCCTTGCTCTCAATCTCTTTCAAGACTTTATGCAATGCCGTTTCCGTAGATTTCCCAGTTTGATATGCACGTTGGCATGATTTGGGAGGGGCTTGTTTAAGACACATGCCGAATGCTGTAGTCTATCACCCTTTCTAGCGTTTTCAGAAGAAAAGATGTAAGACTTATTGGCCTGTATGATTTGGCTTCGTTTGATTTCTTTCCTGGCTTGGGTATGAATACTACTCTAGCTTCTTTCCATAGCTGAGGAATGTGCGCAAGACTAAAACTTGCTATAAACAAACGCTCGAGGTATGGGATAATGGTAGTTAAACCTCTTTGCAGGAAGACCGGAAATATTCCGTCGCCTCCTGAGTATTTGAACGGTCCGAACAATTTGATTGTCCAAATCGTTCATTGGGTTAGAAAATTCTGTTGACTAGTTGGTCTGAAACCTTCCTAGTTTCAGGATCCAACGAACCATAGTTTGGTATATTTTCCTCTTCCAAGCTCACGCATGTAGAACGCGAGAAGTAGGTCTGTAACAGTATTTCTAGAGTCTCACTGCAGCTGGTAGTGTGTGTATCGTCCAGCCTGCAGATTGAACCCAGAGAGTTTGTGTGATCAGACGCAAGCAATTTTTGGAGTCGATCGGCAGCCAGTAAACGGTCAATTGTTCCGCAGAGCTCTCTCCAACTATCCTTTTTTGATCGTTTGAGTTTTTTGTTGTCCGTCCAGGTGTTTGTTCTTTTTGCTTTGTTGAAGAGCTTCCGAACTTTATTCCTCATCCTCTCTAAATTGCCATTCTCTCAAGGCACATTTCTGGTCCTTTTTGATTTAGCAATTGGAGAATTGCGGTGGTAAGCTTCGGTGATAACATCCTGCAGGTGGTTTGCCGCATAGTCGAGCTCCATTGTGGAGTTGATCCTGCCCCAATTGCCTGTTAATACCAATTCTACTGTATTTGCATGCATAGTGAGCGAAACCACCTGAGATTTAGTATCGTAGACGTAGGTTAGAAAAAGATCATCGAGAGAGGAACTGAAAATAGCTTTTTCTTACTTAAAGACAGAAGTTATGGCAACAAGTAGAGCGAATACCTCGGTTAAACTAGATCTAGACAGCGTCGCAGCAGCACGAGCTCGAAGAGTTTATTGGCTATGAAAATTCCCTATCCACGAGGTACTAAGCATATACTCATTTACGTACCCATATACCTCTTAAATGTGAAAAAGATTTACACTGATACTGTCGATATTGGGTACTTTCTTTTCTCAGCTGGTTTTGATAAGCTTGACTAATAAAAGTAAGTAACCTAATTGGCTACAAAGCTCGTCTTTGTGGTACTTCATGTCTTAATTTTAATAATTGTTATATTGTTGAGCGAGCATGAATGTAGATACTAGAATTGTATGATGATTTGTCTTATTTGATTTAATCTATTTTGATATGTATTGCTGATAAGCAAGTGGCATGATATGATTTTGACAAACCGGACGCAAAAGAAACTCTATTAGTTTTGCTATTGGTAACAATAACGAAATTGGCATGTATGATTTGGATTGGTCTCATTCTGTAGGTATACTACCTAAGCGGTTTAACAGATATGTAAGGTGTTATGGAAACTTCAGTTTATCCATAATATTTATTGCCAAAGATCTTCGTAGGCTTGATTCTCATGAAATTTATCTTGAATTTGGGAATGTAAGCTGTCGATTGAATTTGTCACCTTATTTTCTGCTATCCGTTATTGAAGTGACTGTGCTGTTAGTTAGACAACGCAAACAAGAAGTTGTGTTTTTCCATTAACATACATGTAGTCTGTTATATCGCAAGGAAGGATCAGTTTTTCAATATTCCATGATGATAGCACGCTATTGCTTGCTCGAAAAAACAAATTCTTCATATCAATCTTTATCTGGACTTAAATCATTGAAGAAGACAGTGCGTCACATGATCAAGGAATATACCAATAGCTGAATCAGCGGAATTCTAATTTTAGATTATTTGTTCGTGCAAATTTTTTAAATGGTTAAACTTGTTAAACTTATACACTAAATGATTGTTGTTGTGGAACCTTAATCTTAAAAGGTTTGTATGTGTTGTTGTGACATATATTGTAATTTCAAACCCTCAGCATATTTTTTCTAAAAAAAAGGCTATTATGCCAAATTTCTTTGGTGCCATTCTCTCTTGTCCTCACCATTGTAATTTACTTTAATCATTTGGTTTTATTGGTTGAGACTTGCTTGCAAAGTAGGTGTGGTGAGAAGAAAACCCTGAAAAACGATTTGACTCGCTTGGAGTTTCGCTCAATCTGACTAACAACTCTTCAATACCTAACCTTTATCAAGTATTACTGATAGACGAAAGTAGTCTTAGTTGTTTGATGAAAACCACCTCTTCAATTCAATGGCATCACGATCGCTCTTCGAGTAAAACCAACTTTCTAAAAATGGAAATCGTAGATCAATGGAAAGTGCTTTAATGGCGATATTAATTCTTTTTTAGGAATGAATTCATCCGTCGGCATCAAATCTGGCATAACTAAGAAAATTATAATTTATTTTTTCTAGAATGTTAAACTTTTTACAGATTATCCGATGAGTATTGTGCTCTTAGGTTAAAGTTGAAGTGATCATGTGAATTTGGAACAATGTTTTGGAATTAATTTTCTTTATTGAAAATAATTTGAGTGTATAGGTAAACCAAAAACAATCATAAACATTTCTTCTAGAATTAACTCTGTGCTCTATTTGTCAACTTTTACTATGAAAACAGAGTCTAATCTGCAAATTTTTTTATTTTTATTTTTCAGCTTATCAATTAATTTTTGAATCTTCGTCACTACCCTTTGTACCTAAGCTACATCAAAATAAAACCCACGCTACTAGGCGGTAAGAACTAATTTAGGTATTGATAGAAGTAAGTGTTGCTTGACGAGTGCTAGTCAAAAATTTAATGTTGATAATTGTGCGCTTTTGGGGACCGGCAACATGTTCTAATAATCAAGAAAAGCTATTTATGATTGTCACAGAGTACATAGTAATCAACGTAATAATTTAAAATAAAAGCAAGTAATTAAGGCATCTAGCGCAATGCTTTATTAATTATAATACACAGGAAACTAATTAAAAAACTAGAGAGGAAATCTAGAACTATAAAAATGATTTCATACGTAAACAACTGTAACGAATTCTACTAAAAATAATCTCATACTTAATATCACTAATACAAAAATGTGTTCTCATTTTTTTAAAAATTTCTATGATTATGAATTTTAAAATAAATATAAAAAATTATCTACCTATAATATTGATAAGGAACCCATGTACCATTTGTTGTTTGTCTTTTATAAATAGCAAACGATTCAGGACGTGGTGAAAAAAATACCAAACGAATATATGTTATATCGAATGATTTTCCTAAATTTAATGTTAAATTAACTTGATTTGGATATTGTATTGCATCAAACATTGTTTCAGATTGCCACCATGTTGGTTGAAGTGGATTATGTGCATCGGTTAAATAATCCGAACTATGTGATCCTTCTGTACAAACATCACAACTTTTTTTATTTGAAAATTGTGTTTGTATACAGTAATGTGTTTCCCCATATTCCCCGCATGTATTTGTTGCATCAATTCGTAAATTAAAAGCAGCATTTTCAAATTCTGGAAAACATCTCTGTGGAGACAAAATAAAAATTTAAATAAATAATTTTGTTATAATGATATGGAAATTTAATTGTCGTCATCATAACATTGTTTCTTATCATCATCTTTTAATTTCTGTCGTTTTTGTGATATTTAACTTCCGGCTTATGTTTTGATTTTTAATTTTATTAATAAAATTACATGATTTAATTTTTTTAAGTTATGAATTTTTATTTTTTCAAGATTTTTAAAGAGTAAATAAAAATCGATTGTGTTGAGGTTATGAATACATATAATGAAAACCAAATAAAATGAATTATTAAATATAGATAGATATTCACTTTTCTAATGATTATTCATTCATTCATCGTTCTGGTTATGTTTGTGGTTTAAAGATTATTGATAACATAAGAGGTAATTTTGGTTATATTGAAACCGGTGATCGCATCACATATCATCAATTTCATCCTTCAAAAAAAGAAAAACAAACAAATATATTTAAATTCAACACACAGTGAAAATCTGTGGAAATTGGTAATTTTATAAGAAACCAGGTCAGGTTTTTATATTTCGATAGGATATCATGTTTTTTTATCCACCCTAATAAATGGCAAACGTTTGAGATGAAAGGAAAATAAAGAAATTTGGTTTTGTATAAATAAACAATTAATTGATTGGAAATGTTTTGAATTAGGATTCATGCTGATTGTATTGTAATAGTAACTGAGGTAGAAAATTTTTGAACCAAATATTGTGATATAGAGGTTGAAAATAAAGAATTTGACCCGGTTTTGTTTATCTTTTATTTAAACTTAAAGGGGTTGAGGGTTGATTGTGAAATACTGACAGGAATGCAGCAAATGTTTTTTCCCAGGAGTTTCTAAACTACAAATTCAATTTTTTGATTTCAACAATACCGAGTACTGTTGTCAGTTTAGTTTGTGATCTCATAATCAAATCGTATCAAGTTCGAAAATTCAAAACTATCATAACGAAAACAATAGCACAATATTCCTAAAACCAAAGTTTTCGCTTAAGTCCAAAAAGAAGTATGCTTGCAATGGAGGAGACTAAATGGACACAAAATTTAGAATACTTACTTACCAAACAGGAATACAGTCTTACTTACGTCAAATAACATAAAAATAAACCCAAAACGGTTGTTGGTACAATGCAACATGTCTATACCTTGCTACAAAGCGTCGCACTTTCTATACACCTAGTCTCGCAAAATTTTTTTAAGCAAGAGTGCTCCGTTGATAATTCACGAACCGACGGAATTTCTAGTCGTCTCCTTTTTATAAATTGCTCCAACAAAAATTTTCGGCTTTTTTGTCATTACAACTTCCGGTAAAAAGTTTTTGTTGAATGTTTTTAAGGTCTTTAGCAAAACTACAGCTTACAGTTATAAACCGATTCTGATAAGACTTAAGGAAATGTTTCTGTCAACATAAGATACATTTAATTAGCCTGGAGTGTATAGTGGTCAAAGTGGCGACGTGTCTACCATACAACTACCGATTTTTTTGACTTTGTTTTTATATTTGGTCGCACAGTACACCTTATCTAGATAAAGTCACAGAATTTTCAATATGTTATTGGAACGGAGTAGACTTTAATCATCTCGTTAGTTTTAGACCATTCATTACCAGATACTTATTTTTAACTCACACAACTACATAGCGATTTCCAATTTTTATTTAAAGATTTGGTGCGACATATTAAACAAACAAAACCGACTGTGTATAACAGCACGGTAGACAATCGATGATGCCTCGCAGTGATTCTCTCACCAAATAGAGCTTCGCAAAATTTATCGCATCTCAATTGGTGGCCATCCCTTATTGATCTAAAAGATGCATTGGATAACAATAATCTGAGATCCATCATCATACTCGATCTGCACTTGACATATTCGAAATCGTCTAAGGCAGTTTCGAACATATACATATGAACCAGATTTGGTAATTGTCTCCATCAAATTTGTACCCATCTGCACAATAATCCATGGAGTAATGAGATTGCGTTTGCAAAGCGAAATCTAGTTTTTTAAGGTACGGGATTGTTCACTCAACAACATACATTCTTTTCTTTCCTTAAAATTATTTTTAAATTATTTTATTTGTAAGTGTAAAATAAAGTTCTAGATTCTATTTGAATTTTGAAAATATTTCTGTAATATACGAAAGACCATGTTTATCTGCATTAAACTGGTTTAGAATTTTTAATACTAGACATGAGTTTTGAATGGATATACGGGTTTCGGACGGGATTCGAGCCTATACCTCACCAGTGCCGTGATTCGAATCCTTTGGCAGACACGTTATCCACTATTAGTGTCTGTAAAAGCACACATATATTTTGTACTTATTTTAATTAAATGAATAAAAATACGACGCAGTTTAATGTAATACATGCTCTTTTTTTGTAAAATTCCAAAAGAACAACCAATAAATGAAGCACTTCTATTATATTATTAAGAAGTTATCGATTCACTATCAATTTAGTAATTATTATGATAATATATTCATACTTCCACATATTGGTGACCCCAGCCAGACGTGATCTAAACTACAACAACAGCAGACACAAAACAATCGACAACAAAATCATTAGTTACAACGGGGTAGTACTTAGTTATAGTACTTAGGATAGTACTTTTGCTTATCCATTTATGATTATTGATTACGTTTGGTGTTGGTTTTTTGGTTAACTGCTATTGAACAAAGCAAAATAATTGAACAAAATTTCATAAAACTTATTTATTTTTTGACGTTGAAAAGCATCAATTTTGAAGCAAAATTAAATCTGAGTATTTGAAAGAAAATATTAATTTCAATTTAGGAGCAAGAACGATATTTTATTATTTTCACTAAAGTATTTAGATGTGTTACTTTTTTTAAGTTGCTCGCTCTCAAAGAACGGAGTAAAGGTAATATAAGAAGGGTTTCAAACTCTGTTTTTTTTTGTATCTGTCAATAAATTTTACGTCACATATTCAAACAAATGCCTAGTGACGACAAGCAATCTATCTGAGATATTCCATCAATCATATCGCGCTTCAAACAAAAACTCTCTGGAAGAAGTATATAGAGCTTTGGCTTCGAGTTTTGAAAGGCAATTGATATTCGCAAATATCATGAAAGACTACATAAATTAAGTCTGAACATCTTCTTCAGTGTCTTTAGCCGAAACCGTAACTTTTCAAAAATAAGGAAACCAGTGAGTTCTTCAGCAAGATGAGATATGTTTTCGGCAAAAAATTTTCGAATGAATTACATATTATCAAAATCCTTTTTACGGATTGGCTCCCAAAATCAGTCCCGCTGATTTTGATTTTTAGCACAGAACCAGTTGACACATTCAATATTCAAGATGACAAAAGCTGGGAAACGCGGTGCAACTAGTCACAAGTTTTCTTTGTTCTCAGACTTCACTGAATATAATTTGAACATTGTGACAATCGATTTCTCGATGCTTAACCTAGTGTTTATCATATTTTTATCAAGTTATTATCAGTAATGTGACGATTATTGTGCAATTTTTTACATCAGCAATCAGCTAAATCAGCCCCGTACAGTATCATCTATTTACCATTTACTCCATTGATCTTGGTCGAGCATACCATATCAATATCACCTAGAGTTCATCATATTTTTATCTAAATTGGTTAATTTGTTTTTCAGTATAGTTTGAAAAAAACACAAAAATTTGTTTAACTTTTCATTTCTTTTATTAACAGATTCTTTTAGTTTTATACTCTGGAAATCTCAATATGTTCAAGTTACGTTTGTACAACTTACAAATTACAATATTCAACGATCGATCGACAGAAAAATGCTAAGTACAAGCATGAAAAAGAACATTGATCAGTGTTTAGTTGAAAATGGGGATAACAAGCCATAGGACTAGATGGCACCATTATAGTCAAACACATTGGAAAAAAATGTTTCAGTTATCTTATGTCAACATCTTCCTTAACACTTGCAAAACCTAGCAACTGGTATAATTAAAACATCGCGAAACAATATATAACATCGTGAAATAATCTAAAAAATTTACAATTAGAAGGCCAGATATAGTGCTACTTGCTAAGTTTTTGTTTGTTTGCTGGGTATGATTTGTTTTTTACACACTTGTTTTCAATGATTTATTTGTTTCCGAGATGTGTTGGCCTCAAGCCTAACAAATTCGCAGTTTTTCCTCAATATTTATTATTTAGCGTGATATAAATTTTAATAAGTTTAGTTTGTATAACGACGCACAGTGGGATTTTTTGTGCAATAAGTAATTTTTTCGACACATAAAATTTAAAAATGTAATGATGCAGTTTTGTAGAAAATTGATTCAGTATGAAGAATCCATAAATTGTATCCCAAAAAAAATTTTATTTGTCTTTGAAATAATGAAGTAAAGTCACATGTAAATTTTGGTCCAAAATATTGAAAATTGTTTAAGCACTTCTATAGTGTTTGTACGTAAGATAACTTTATTGCTTTAATTTAAATAGTGATTATTTTCAAATATACCCTTTTCTGCGTATTTAATAAAAAAATTATAAAGTTCGCTCATATGGTTTAAAAGATATGATAGAATAAAATTTGTTCTATAATGTGCCGTGATTGCAAACTTCCTTGGAAGAAAAAAAAGGTTGCTCGGTCGTGCTAGGTGCTCCCGCTATAATAAAATGAAAGGTAAGACTCCATACTATCAATTGAAAAAAAAAAAAGTTTAAATAATTAATAATCTTTTATAAAATCATAAAATTTATAAAATCATAAAATCATAAAATTTTGGGTTCTATGGGCGGTGGGTAGTGGGCGTGCCCAATTTTTATGAAACTTTATTTTATTCTTAATTGAGGTAATAAAAGGCTCTGTGCCAAATTTCAAAAACTTTGGGCATAAAAATAAATTTTGGGTTCTATGGGCGGTGAAAAGTGGGCGTGGCCAATTTTGATGACACTTAAAATTTTTCTTAATTGAGCTAACCAAAGGCTCAGAGCAAAATTTCAACATTCTACGAGCACTCCTTATATTTTTTGCCAAACATTGTATGAACAAATCCCACTGTGCGACGGCCTGGTTCAATTCTTGCCATAAAATGAGAATCAAAACTATCGACAAAACAACATCATCAAAATAATGCATTACTTCGATATATTGTAATGGATAGTCTGGGATAACATAGTATATTATGGTCGCAGTTTCCTTAGTTGTTGTTCCTTATATTAATCGGTACCACTTGTAATAGATTCTCATCCCTTTGTCATCAATAGTCATATTTCATGTAGTTTCCTTAACCCATAGTTTCCTTATGTTTCTCAAAATCTACTAAATCTGCAATAGCCGGACAAACGTATGGGAGAAAGAAAATTACACTGATTACCTTGAATTATTTATTCATTGATATAACACAGTATTGGTTAATTTGAATTAATTAATAATTTTCCTTAATCATCATCCGTATAATCACTAAAAATTAATCAGAATTTAATCTTACAACGCACTAAAATTGACGCGCGTTGTGCTTCCATTCGATTGTCCTCGCCTTACTACTTGAGTTTGAACTTTTTTTTGTTTCAAAACACAAACCGTAATGAAATAACGAAATTCTCAAAACCTCACAACAGCTACGTGTATTTTGTTCCCAATCGTCAACATACAACGAATTACTATTTCTGCTTGGTTAAACATTTGATTTGTCTTTGTATGAGTGTTTTGCTTTAAACAATCCTTCCGTGATTGATCTGAACTTCACGGTATTGATATTGCAGAATGTAGTTATTAAATGTCTAAACATCACTACATTGATCGAATCTGTATTTGATTCATTTTGAATTCAATTATACGTGTTATGAATGTGTCGGAAATATTGGGGATCCCAACCTTATTTTTAGTACAATATTATCAAGTAGCAAACGGTTTTGTGAACTATAATAAGTTCCCAATAATTTGAAAATCTGATGTAAATTAATTATCTCTCATCTAAATACTTTATTCGAGTTATTGCGAGATTAAAAATTTGACTATATAATGAGCACGGTAACTTATTCTCTCGCTTAGTTCTATTACATTTTTATTCGGGCGTTTGACGTCTCTTTGGATTTGGTGGAGATTGTCAATTTGCATGTTTTGTTTCGGGATATAAAAAGTTATCAAATGTTCTAAAGTTAAATTCGGTGTTAGTTCTTTGTTTTTTTTATGTGGGTACGTAGTCCTGCAATTATTTAGATAAAATTGTTAGATCGGTCGAATTAAAACAAGAAATATAGTGCTACGTGTGAATAAATGGTTGACTTCATTAGTCTCCGCCATAAGTGGAATTTAAACCACAAGAAAATATATTTTTATGTTTGTGCCGGTGTCATTGTCATTACCGTCTGTTTTTTTTGGTAATTTTGCTAAATTATAATTGTGTTTATTGTGATTTCACAAAGAAAGAAGCAAAACCACTCGCAGTTTGGTAATTAAATTATGATATGTGGAATGGTGGCCTTGCACGACAGGTTAGTGTAGCGGTACAACCGTTAGATTTTTACTTTGTATTAGTTTCAATAATTTTCTTTGGGCTGGAAACCTTCGTGTTACCAATAAAATTTATTTGATCATAAGAAACTAATACCGCCAATCAATTTTATGACGATCAGTGATCAGAATCCTAAAATATAATCCGAACTTGGGATGATTATGAATTAATTCCCGTTGGCATTACCGTTAATTATGAAACTAATTGGTTGAATCCAAGAAATAAAATAATAAAACGGATGACTACAGGCAACAATTGCAAAAAAACTTGCAAACCAAACATTATTAGTGGTAGATTTATCTACAATACCAAGGTCACAATATATTATATTTGTTTTGTTGTGTTCTCATATCCGAACTGATTTGTAATATCAATAATTATAATTATTTAAAATATAAACGTGAATCGTGTAAATAAAATATAATTAACATTATCCATTCTCAATTCAATATGCACAAAGGTGAACGTAAATAAAAATCAATAAAATTTTGTAAATGTTATATCTATCCTAGATGCATTAAATGATTTAATTTTATAAGCTGTAAGGAAAGTCATAGTATAAGAACCTATCGTAGAGAATAGATATATAATTCTTATCGATACTAATTAATCATATTAACGATTTAAATCAATAAAACTCTGTTAAATCTAACAAATGTTACTTTCTGTACATAATTTCTTTGTGATGGTTTAACCGAGATTACTGTGACTAAAAGGGAGGCTCGACAAACAATCTTGTGATCAACTGCATGTTTTTTTTTTGTTGGTAAACCACAGTTGCAAATACGAAGAAAATTAGTGCATGAACGATATCTATAGTGTTTTGCTAGACTCCAGCGAAAATTACCCTGCGATTGTGCGAACTAGTTTCTGGCCTTGTCTTGCAAATACTACATACACTGGAAACAAGGATTAGTACAATGTTCAATGTGATGGCTTGCTGTGTTGGGTTTCAATAATGAAGGGTAGCGGTTATTGATGATATTGGAAATACTGGAGAGTGAATTGAACATTTTTTTTTGATTTCATCACAGCTTGGTAATAATTATTTCAACACAACATGATATCAAATTTATGTTATTAATATACATTTTACCGAAACCTGGTATCAAATTTGTGCTATTACTAACCATTTCAACGCAACCTTGGTTTCAAATTTTCGGCTATTACTACTAGATCTCATACACCTTGCAACGCAACATAGATATTGAATTTTTGGCTGGTGCTGTCATATGTTATATTCGGGGTAACACATCATTTTATATCAAGTTTTGGGCTATTACTACTTGGTTCAGCGCAGCATTTGCGTCAAAATTTTGCTATTGTTGCCGTATGTTTGACATATTTCAACTTAATATTCGTATACAATTTTTGCTGATTCTACCGTATTTTCAACGCCCCATTTGTACCAAGTTTTGGATGTCATCACCGCATTGTAACGTATCATTTACATGCAATATTTGTTGTTACTACCGTATTTTCAACACAACATTTCTACCAAGTTTTGAACATTATCACCGTATAGCAACGCATTATTTATATACCGTTTTTGCTGATACTATCGTATTTTCAACACAACATTTTTACCAAATTTTGGCTATTACAACTGATTATTTATATACAATTTGTGCTGATATTATCGTATTTTCAACGCAACATTTTCACAATAGTTTGGGATATTTCAACTGATTATTTATGTACCATTTTTGCTGATATTATCGCATTTTCAACGCAACATTTTTGCAATATTTTGGGATATTGCAACTGATTATTTATATACAATTTTTGCTGATATTATCGTGTTTTCAACGCAACATTTTTACAATATTTTGGGATATTTCAACTGATTATTTATATACCAGTTTTTTTTTGCTGATACTATCGTATTTTCAACACAACATTTTTACCAAATTTTGGCTATTACAACCGATTATTTATATACAAGTTTTTTTGCTGATAATATCCTTTTTTTGCTGACACTATCGTATTTTCAACGCAACATTTTTACAATATTTTGGGATATTTCAACTGATTATTTATATACAATTTTTGCGGATATTATCGTATTTTCAACGCAACAATTTTTACCATATGTTGGGATATTTCAACTGATTATTTATATAAAATTTTTGCTGATATTATCGTAATTTTCAACGCAACATTTTTACAATATTTTGGGATATTGCAACTGATTATTTATATACAATTTTTGCTGATATTATCGTATTTTCAACGCAGCATTTTTACAAAATTTCGGAATATTGCAACTGATTATTTATATACAATTTTTGCTGATACTGTCATATTTTCAACTCCATATTTACACCAACTGGTTTGCTATTGCTGCCGAACTGACCACGCACCAGTGGATTATCCGTACATTTATTTTTGTAATACCATACCTGTTGGATGAATCATCACTGATGGAGGGCTAAGGCCGAAGGACTTGGACGACTGGAGGATTAATCATGGGGTGAGTGGACTTGTTTTATTACCTTTATTTTTTTTTTGTTGTCTAACGTAAAAGTGGGAATGTGTGTGAGAGGGCGAGTCAGTGATTGAATGTCCGGGTGAATGTTGGTATGTGTGAAGTGTGAATGTGTGGGCGAACGATAGTATGCGTGAAGTGTGAGTGTGTGAGCGTCTGAGGGTGATTGTGGGGGGGTTGGACGTGTTGATCGTGGGTCTTTCGCCAATGGGGTCGCCAGAGTCTCCTTTTTCACACTTGTATTTTTTTTTCTCATTTCTGCAAATTCTCGTAAATAGCGTACATTTCTGTATTTGTGCTGAAGTAGCAGGGTTACTTTATCGTTCCCATGGGCTGAAGCTAGTTTGGGGCTTGAAAATCAATCTCGCTAGGTACGCTTCCTGCTATGTCCTTCTCATTGGTTCGCCAGTGAGAAAGCGCTTCATTACAAATTGGCGCCCAACGTGGGGCTCCTCTAAGGGTCCCTACAGCAATGTAGGACTCTGGAGGAGTCCCTCCATAATTTCAAAAAATTCGAAAAATTTTTTTTTAAATTTTTTCTTCTAAATTAACTTTCATTCCCTCCAAACAATAGTAAAAGACTCTGGCGGCGTGGAAGCAGTTCCCTGCTTCATACGCGCAGGAGCGAAGGAGGTCTTAGATTCCTTAGACTTTTCTTCGATGGGGTTTTGCGTCCCCACGCCTCCAGCAATGTTTCTCCTTTCTATTTTTCTATGAAACGCAAGGGTGAGAATGATTCTACGGGATCATTCTCAATGGGCCTTACAAACCCACGGACCCTAGTAACGGCTGGGTTTCTTACTGGCACGGGGAATGCCAGAGGTGACCAGATGCCAGGATTAGATATTTGTGAAATGGTGTATACGCCTATCACATCCATCCTGGTCATCTGGTTATGCTCTGGGTTCGCCGTGGCAGCGAGATTCACAGCTGGGCTAACGACTCCATAACGTTAGAGTCCCCTCCCTGGAGCGTTAGCACCCTATGGTCTGGGTGGTCCGGTTCTCGCGAATGATACTGGGGAACATCTTCTAAAGCAGTTTGATATCAACTGCTGAGGGAAGATGTTCGCCCAGCCTTCATGTCGTGAGTTAATTGGATTAGCTCAGACCATAGCACCTTCCGTATGAGTTGGTGGTGTGGATCGCAGTTGGCGAGTGTTGTTGATTGAATGGTGGTTCAGAGGATTTATCTTCTGACCACCCCATCAGCACTCGTCCGCTGTGTGAGACACTACCAGCTCTTACCCAATCTCACTCCTTTCCCACCCTATCAATTCCCTTCCTTATACCTCCCTTCCTGCTCCCTTTCCCCTACCTTTTCCCATCCTTTAACGTAGGTAATTTTAACTTTTTCTTTGGTCCCACCACAATATAACAACAAATTATTAAGGAAAGACCGGCGATCACCACTTCCAACCCCAGTGTGATGAATAACCCTTGATTGGTCCGTCCGTCCTCTGTCCGTTGTTATTAATACGAATAAACGAATAAATAGAAAATAACTAAACAATTAAATAAATAATTGAATAAATAATTAAATAGCCGCTGATATTATCAGACACTAATCCGTTTCGTTTCATCAATTTTAGATCCAACCAAAAATAATAAATAAATAAAAATATTATACAACGAAAACAAACAAGAAATATAAAGAATAGACAAAAGAAGACCAAATAAATAAATCAAGAATTGCCAAGCAACCTGGAATATACTTACCAACGTGGAAGTCAGCCCGGAGCAGCAAATTAATATTAGCCATTAGGTTTACTATTATATTTTTTTATTACAATTGTTCATTGCATGTTAGTTTTAAGCACCTAGTTAAAATTTCTAAATTTTTTTGTTAATTTTAAGTATTTTCTTGCCGAACCGGTAGGCTTGCCGCACTGTTTTTTTTATTTTCGAGTTCTGGGAACTCCAGAGTCATCCGAAATCGATTCGGAAATTTTTGTTTATTCCACCGCCTACAATAGTGTAGTATCTTAATTTTCCCGCAGGTTGATTCATAAATTTTGTTCTCCATTTACATCGTCAATAATAGTATAGCTTACTCGTTTTTTTTTTCTCGCACTTCATTTTTTCGCGTTTGTTTGATCACCAGATTAAACTGCTATCCGTTAAAACCAGTAAACTTTCTTTAGCTTGACATCGTCTGTCCTGGGATCGTCGGATTTGCCCAGCCCCAATTGAGTCCGAAATTTGTATTTATCAATCCACTTTGTGTCTCCATAGCCTTAGAATACCGATTTAATCTCCAAGGTCCATTGTTTTGTTCGCTTTGTCGTAAGTGAGAAAGTCAGACGAAGCATTCTATTTTCTTAGTTTGCCTTTTTTTTCTCTTCTCTTAGATTCGAGTCCGGAAACCCCCAGATCTGCCCGGAATTGGGTCTGGAAAATTTTCATAATTGCCATCTTCTGCCATATTTGTAGTATACTTACTTTCTCTCCAATCTCACCGTTTATTTTTGTTCTGTTCATATTTCAGCATCTTGGAAAACAATTGTAAATAGTAGTGAAATAATATCAAGACAATAATAAATCTTATTTAATATAATTGACGAATTGGTCAAACATTGCGCAGCTGTTTGAGGTTTGAATCGCTAAATTTCCATACAATTTTTTTTTTAAAATTCTACTTTAAAATATTCAAAGTACTCAAATATTGGAATAAAATAATCTTTTCTGTTGATAATTAAATTGTTTATTTGGATTCAACGTTCACATCGATAGTGTAATAATTTTCGGTTCGCTCTCCATATACGTGCATTTATTGATCTGGTCCTGTGCGACGGTTTGAGTATTCATAATGTCTGCCACTGATAAGATTGACGTTCTGGATAGGTCCAGCTCTTGTGCTGTTTGTCAACACGAAATAGTGCCGGCCGACGTAAAACTTCTCACTCGGTGTAACCATCTCTTTCATGACATCTGCCTCAACGACTGGTTGTTGCAGAATCACACCTGCCCAATTTGTCGAGCCGCTTGTGAGCGTGCAGAATTACAGAGGTTGCCTCGAGGGATAGATAAAAATAATTATACAATAGTGCCACCCCCACCGCGACCTGTGACTCGATCTGTTACCGCAGGTTGGCAACGTCGTTCCAGTACCGGAAATCAGCCCTCGTCCACGCCTTTGGCAAACCGTCTTCCACCATCTCGACTCGCCGATGAAGTGCGAGTGAATATAGCTCAACGATCTCCCATATATGGTGCCGCTGCAGCGGAAGATCAAGGTTTTCAGGAAGCAGTAAATGCTCACATCGATCAGGAAATTTCGAGAATTAATCACTCAATGATGCAATCACGTGCTCCAGCACCTGAAGTGTTACTACCCCTAGCGCATAATGTAATCTCGCCCACCACCCCGAGACATCAATCGGTTCATCCCGGAAATTATACACCAGTAAATGCGTATGTACGGAATAACGTACCGGTACCACCAATGTTTGCTGAACCTCCTCCTGCTCTTGCTCCGGCTAGATTACGAACACATCTCGATCAGCACTCTACCACAGTTAGAAATTGGAACGTTACGTTCTCAGGCAGACCCGATGGTCTGGATGTTGAAGCGTTCATCTTCAGAATAGAGCGGCTGACAGAGATGTGTTTAAATAACGATTTTACTATTGTCACCCGCTGTCTGTACCTGTTGTTCACAGATCGTGCCGCTGATTGGTTCTGGAGATATTTTCGCCAGAACCGACAGCTTATTTGGACTGACTTATGTCATGCTCTTCGAATAGAATTTCAAGACAGGCAGACGGACGAAGAGGTAAAGGAGCGGATGAGGGCCAGGAAACAGCGGCCCACCGAATTGTTTGATGAATTCTTACAATCAATTTATCGACTAGGCGATAAACTACGAGTACCGATGCCGGATGTGGAGTTGTTCTCCTTGATTCGCAACAACTTACGATTGGAAATTAGAAGGGAGCTACTTTATGTCACCATCTATGGACTGGAACATCTGCGCCAGCTCTGCCGTGACCGCGAAAAATTATGGGCCGAGTCAATAACCAGACCGCGCGATTATAACATTAGACCATCGAGACCGGTGTCTGAGGTGGATTTAGATCGTGAATTTTCACAAATACAAATTAACGAATTGCCAACTGAATCGTTACCAATTACATCCAACGAACTTGCGGCAATACAGCCTGCCCCTAATATGAGACGAATAACCAGTTCAACTATTTGTTGGAACTGCAAACGATCTGGTCATCGGTGGCACGATTGTCGTGAATCACAGCGATTGTTTTGTTGGGGATGTGGGAAGGACGATGTGTTGTGTCCTAATTGTGAAAATTGTCAGGGAAACCGAAGGGGGGGCCAGAATCCCAACACCTTTTCTCGCTCCCAAGACCTGTCTTAGATTCATCTAAGACCAAATTTAATTTGTCTCCTGATCCTTCAGATGTTTCATCTACCAATCCCAATAACTTATTGGTACACGATACACTATTGAGCCGAGCTTCAACATCCACTCTTATAGAACACCCGTTGAACACTGCTTCTGATACACTGGTATCCACCCATGATATCAATGTAACATTATTGAAACGAACACCCGCTCATACTGAACCACCTCCATTATGGACCAAAATCAAATCGTTCCAACAACGATTGAACGAATACCTGAAAATACGCTCAAACCTATTTGTCGATTCATTATCATCTTTGAAACTTCCATCGCGCTCTGCGCTCCGTTCTCGTATTTATTGGCAACAACGTCATTTGTTTAAAACTAAAACCATTTCCTCTATTGTGAAATTGGCCAACGATGTGAGATCTTATGCCACCGTGTCAATATTGGGTAAACAACATACTGGACTGTTGGATAGTGGAGCGTCCTTGACTGTAATTGGTGGTGATTTTGCTAAGGAAATCGTGCAAACCCCAGACCT
This sequence comes from Diogma glabrata, assembly GCA_963693315.1. Taxonomy (NCBI): domain Eukaryota; kingdom Metazoa; phylum Arthropoda; class Insecta; order Diptera; family Cylindrotomidae; genus Diogma; species Diogma glabrata. Next base: position 411,562,932 of record OY856186.1, read on the forward strand.
TCTGACTTATTCATCTGCGGTAGTCCGTACTGCAGATGGCCAAAGGCAGAAGATCTTGGGTTTGATAAGAACCAAGATTTCATTTATGAACCAAGTCAGAACCTTGGATGTCTACATTATCCCGTCTTTGACACAGAATCTATACTTGGGTATTGATTTCTTTAACGCGTTTGGCTTATTTAACCCGTTGCTTAATTTACCTACATTACCGACTACGGAGTCAGTGCTATCCGAGTTGTCTATGGACGATCAAGCCCGTCTACAAAACACTGTTCAGCTTCTACCATCATTTTCAAAAATGGGTCTGGGTCGAACACATTTGTTGGAACACGTTATTGATGTGGGGACTGCAGCTCCCATCAAGCAACGACACTATCCGATATCGCCCGCCATTGAGAGACTGATGGGAGAAGAACTGGATAGGATGTTGTCTCTGGGTATTATAGAGGTTTCAAACAGCCCATGGTCAAGTCCTGTGGTCTTAATTCGCAAACCCGGGAAGAATCGTCTTTGTTTGGATAGCCGAAAGGTCAATACCGTCACTAAAAAGGATGCTTACCCCCTTCCACAGATAGATGGAATCTTGAGTCGTCTGCCACAGAGTAATTTCATTTCCAGTTTGGATCTGAAAGACGCTTTCTGGCAGATACCTCTGGAAAAACACTCCCGAGAGAAAACTGCTTTTACGGTCCCAGGGCGGCCATTGTACCAGTTCGTAAGAATGCCTTTCGGACTGTGCAATGCGCCGCAAACGATGACTAAATTGATGGACCAAGTAATCCCTCCTCATCTCAAGTCGTGCGTCTTCGTATACTTGGATGATCTTCTAATAGTTACAGATACCTTTGAGGCCCATCTGAAACTGTTAGAAGATATCTCCCAGTGTCTTAGACGTGCGAACTTGACGATAAACGTGGAAAAAAGTAAGTTTCTCTTGCCGGAGGTGAAATATTTGGGATATGTTGTGGGAGGTGGTACGTTGAAAATTGATCCTGATAAAACTCTAGCTATTTCTGAATTTCCTACACCGCGTACGTCCAAACAGATTCGACGTTTCCTGGGTATGGCGGGTTATTATCGCCGTTTTATATCTGATTTCTCTGCTATGTCCTCCCCGATATCAGATTTGTTGAAGAAAAATTCTACTAAATTCGTATGGACCCCAGAAGCTGAAACAGCATTTGTAAATCTCAAAAATGCTCTCATATCAGCACCAGTTCTCATAAATCCCGACTACACTAAACCCTTTACTCTCCAGTGCGACGCTAGCAATGACGGTATAGGTTGTGTATTACTACAGTGTGACATGGACGGTATGGAACATCCCATAGCGTACATGTCCAAGAAACTAAATTCTGCGCAACGCAATTACTCCACTAGTGAGAAAGAGTGTCTAGCCGCCGTACTGGGAGTAAAGAAATTTAGAGCGTATGTCGAGGGCCAGGCCTTTAAGATCATAACTGACCATGCCTCATTAAAATGGTTAATGCAACAAAAAGACCTGTCTGGTCGATTGGCTCGTTGGAGCTTGAAATTGCAGGGTTATGTCTTTGATATTGAGTACCGAAAAGGAAATTTAAACATAGTTCCAGACACTCTATCAAGACGTGACTCTGTTGACGTCATTTCTGAGTTATGTCCAGTGCCTGAATTAGATCTTAATTCCCCTTTCTTCAACACTTCTCGATATTTGGAGTTGGTAAATCTGGTTACCGAAGCAGACGGTACATTGCCTGATCTGAAAGTAATTTCTGGTCGGGTTTATAAACGAACGGCTTGTCTAGATCTTGATATTCCTTCAGAGGGTGAGGTTTGGAAATTGTGGTTACCTGAGGAATACACTGACGAGTGTATTGCAAGGGCCCACAATCCTCCTACCTCATCTCATGGAGGTCTAGCGAAAACCTTGTTTAATATTCGTAAATTTTACTATTGGCCTCGTATGTATACCCAGGTTAAATCGTACATAGGAAATTGTAAGACCTGCAAAGAAATTAAAGCAACTAATGTTCCACTTCGTGCTCCCATGGTGTCTCAGATGAAAACAGAACGAATTGGTCAGCGACTGTATATCGATATTCTTGGCCCTTATCCTCGTTCAAAGGCCGGGAATATCGCTATTCTTGTAGTATTGGATCATGTTACGAAATATCCTTTTTTGTTTCCCTTACGGAAACTAACTGCTGAACCAATTTGTCATCTATTGGCTACCAATGTCTTTCACGTATTTGGTTGTCCCGAAGTTATTGTGTCCGATAATGGGACGCAGTTTAAGTCTAAACTATTTGAAGATTTCTTGGCGAAGCACGGAGTGAAACATTCATTACTAGCGTTATATTCACCTCAAGCTAACGCTTCTGAACGGGTGAATAGAAGTGTTTTATCTGGTATTAGAGCCTACTTAAAGGAGGAGCATTCTAAATGGGATCTGCACTTGAGCGAGATCGCTTGTGCACTACGTTGTTCCCTGCATCAAACACTTCAATGTTCCCCTTATTACGCAATGTTTGGAATACCTATGGTGACTCATGGTTCGTCATATGAACAGCTGAGACGACTGAATAGTCTTCTTGAGCCAGGTGAAACGATTCTGCGACCGGATTATCTTAATAAGATTCGAATTCGAATTCTTGATTTAACTGCCGAAGCATTTGTCAAAAGTGCGGAAAGATACAATTTACGAGCTCGGTTAACTTTGTTTAAACCAGGTGATACGGTGTTCCGAAGGAACTTTATCTTGAGTGACGCCGATAAGAAGTTATCTGCTAAACTTGCACAGAAGTTTATTGAGACCAGAGTAATAAGGTTGGTAGGTGGTTCCGCCTACGAACTGGAGGACCTGGTTTCTAAACGTAGAGGTGTTTATCACTCCAAGGACATTCGTGCCTAACATCGGCAATAATTTTTTTCTGTCAGTATGATAGTAACTTACGTGCGTGTTTCACCGCCATGGTAAGTCAAGATTATCGACGACCATAAAGTATGAGGGTAGTTTCATCTTGAATTCACAGTTCAGCGAGGGTGTATCAACTTTGGTGTTCGGGTCTTGGTTCAAAATTTTTTTTGTGTAGACTATTTGCCAGCGAAAATACCGTGATCGAATGTATTGAATGTGGCTCAATTAGTTGCTTTGAACCTATGTGAACGGCTTTTTTTTTTCTCAGCCTTCAGAGTCACTGGGACGGAAGCGTACAACAGTGTGGCCCGGCTAGCTCAGTCGGAGAAGTATGAGACTCGTGTTAGTTCAGGTGTGGGTTGCGAGCCTGCATAACGCAAAGACGAAATTGTGTCGGACGTTTCATTAAAGGAGTCGGTCCAATGGTGTTTTTTTTCTTTTCGATCTATAGCAGATTGAATAAATTTTTTTTGTGACTTTAGAGTCTCGGGAACCCCCAGATCTGCCCGAAATTGGGTCTGGAAGAAGTTAGTTATCCACCGCTTGCAATAGAGTAGAATACTGATTTTATCGATACCCCTCCCAAAAGTTTTTTATATTTTTAGATACTTTGTTACTTTGTTTCTGCTAAGACTGAGTTTGTAATACTGATCGCATTGACTGCTAATCTGTGGTACGTCGAGGTGCTTCACCAAGCTAATATGTATATGCAAGGTCTATTGGCGACCAGCCTATGCCTTTTTCAACTTCCTTTTGGTCGTAGGTGTTCGTCCAAAAAGCACTTGTTCTGTAATGGATAGTCTGGGATAACATAGTATATTATGGTCGCAGTTTCCTTAGTTGTTGTTCCTTATATTAATCGGTACCACTTGTAATAGATTCTCATCCCTTTGTCATCAATAGTCATATTTCATGTAGTTTCCTTAACCCATAGTTTCCTTATGTTTCTCAAAATCTACTAAATCTGCAATAGCCGGACAAACGTATGGGAGAAAGAAAATTACACTGATTACCTTGAATTATTTATTCATTGATATAACACAGTATTGGTTAATTTGAATTAATTAATAATTTTCCTTAATCATCATCCGTATAATCACTAAAAATTAATCAGAATTTAATCTTACAACGCACTAAAATTGACGCGCGTTGTGCTTCCATTCGATTGTCCTCGCCTTACTACTTGAGTTTGAACTTTTTTTTGTTTCAAAACACAAACCGTAATGAAATAACGAAATTCTCAAAACCTCACAACAGCTACGTGTATTTTGTTCCCAATCGTCAACATACAACGAATTACTATTTCTGCTTGGTTAAACATTTGATTTGTCTTTGTATGAGTGTTTTGCTTTAAACAATCCTTCCGTGATTGATCTGAACTTCACGGTATTGATATTGCAGAATGTAGTTATTAAATGTCTAAACATCACTACATTGATCGAATCTGTATTTGATTCATTTTGAATTCAATTATACGTGTTATGAATGTGTCGGAAATATTGGGGATCCCAACCTTATTTTTAGTACAATATTATCAAGTAGCAAACGGTTTTGTGAACTATAATAAGTTCCCAATAATTTGAAAATCTGATGTAAATTAATTATCTCTCATCTAAATACTTTATTCGAGTTATTGCGAGATTAAAAATTTGACTATATAATGAGCACGGTAACTTATTCTCTCGCTTAGTTCTATTACATTTTTATTCGGGCGTTTGACGTCTCTTTGGATTTGGTGGAGATTGTCAATTTGCATGTTTTGTTTCGGGATATAAAAAGTTATCAAATGTTCTAAAGTTAAATTCGGTGTTAGTTCTTTGTTTTTTTTATGTGGGTACGTAGTCCTGCAATTATTTAGATAAAATTGTTAGATCGGTCGAATTAAAACAAGAAATATAGTGCTACGTGTGAATAAATGGTTGACTTCATTAGTCTCCGCCATAAGTGGAATTTAAACCACAAGAAAATATATTTTTATGTTTGTGCCGGTGTCATTGTCATTACCGTCTGTTTTTTTTGGTAATTTTGCTAAATTATAATTGTGTTTATTGTGATTTCACAAAGAAAGAAGCAAAACCACTCGCAGTTTGGTAATTAAATTATGATATGTGGAATGGTGGCCTTGCACGACAGGTTAGTGTAGCGGTACAACCGTTAGATTTTTACTTTGTATTAGTTTCAATAATTTTCTTTGGGCTGGAAACCTTCGTGTTACCAATAAAATTTATTTGATCATAAGAAACTAATACCGCCAATCAATTTTATGACGATCAGTGATCAGAATCCTAAAATATAATCCGAACTTGGGATGATTATGAATTAATTCCCGTTGGCATTACCGTTAATTATGAAACTAATTGGTTGAATCCAAGAAATAAAATAATAAAACGGATGACTACAGGCAACAATTGCAAAAAAACTTGCAAACCAAACATTATTAGTGGTAGATTTATCTACAATACCAAGGTCACAATATATTATATTTGTTTTGTTGTGTTCTCATATCCGAACTGATTTGTAATATCAATAATTATAATTATTTAAAATATAAACGTGAATCGTGTAAATAAAATATAATTAACATTATCCATTCTCAATTCAATATGCACAAAGGTGAACGTAAATAAAAATCAATAAAATTTTGTAAATGTTATATCTATCCTAGATGCATTAAATGATTTAATTTTATAAGCTGTAAGGAAAGTCATAGTATAAGAACCTATCGTAGAGAATAGATATATAATTCTTATCGATACTAATTAATCATATTAACGATTTAAATCAATAAAACTCTGTTAAATCTAACAAATGTTACTTTCTGTACATAATTTCTTTGTGATGGTTTAACCGAGATTACTGTGACTAAAAGGGAGGCTCGACAAACAATCTTGTGATCAACTGCATGTTTTTTTTTTGTTGGTAAACCACAGTTGCAAATACGAAGAAAATTAGTGCATGAACGATATCTATAGTGTTTTGCTAGACTCCAGCGAAAATTACCCTGCGATTGTGCGAACTAGTTTCTGGCCTTGTCTTGCAAATACTACATACACTGGAAACAAGGATTAGTACAATGTTCAATGTTATTTTAAATATTTTATTTTACTTGTTATAAGTTTCGCAATAAATACAAATTATAATTATTGTTTTATTTTTATTTTTATTTAAACAAAATATATATGTATATATATATTTTTGCTCGATTAATTTCGGTTGTTACACCATTATCAAGAGCTTGAAAAATATATACTAAAGAAAAATGATTAACAAAAATATAAAACAAAACAGTTTTTGAAGCTACTCAAATTCGAAAAAATTAAACATAAAATAATTCAATGAACAAGTAATAATTTAACAATAAACAATTCAAATTCAAATTAGAAAAAATCTTTATAAAAATTAGTATCAAAATAGCTAATGAAGGCAATACCACTGTGTAAATAAAGTTTATAAAAATTTTTTGAAAAAACATTGAAACATGGGAGATTTTAAATTAAATAAACAAATCTGGGCAAGTTAACGGTGAATAAATTATATCAGTTTGGGCGTTCAATAAATTTTGATTATAAAACTGAGCTTTTCTAATTTCAAAAGATTCCAAAATATTTAGTCTTAAACCTTTGTTTTCAAAATGAAGAATTTTTAGATTACTATTATTACTAAATGTACTATTATGGTTTTCGGATATTAAATGATTAGCAAACGTGGAATTAGAATGTCCCAATCTTAAGGCTCGAAAGTGTTCTGATAAACGTTCAGAAAAACTACGACCAGTTTGTCCGATATAGATTGCATTACAATCATCACAGGACAATTGGTAAACTCCACTGTTTGTAAATTTATTTTGCTGATTTAATTTATTGTTAACCAAAAGACTGTGTAAATTTTTGTTATTATAAAAAGAACAACTTAAATTTGTATGTTTAGTAATAATGTTTCCTAGTTTTGGGCTTATTTTATCATGATAATTAATTTTACAATAATGTTTTAGAATAGGTGGTGAAACTGGATAAATTTGGATATAAGCAAGACGTTTGAGCTTCTTGTGTAGTATTTTATAAACTAAATCAGGATTGAAACCATTGGTGTTTGATATAGTTAAAATTGTATTTAGTTCTTTGTTAAAATTAAAAGAAGAAAGTGGGATTTTAATTAATCTGTCAATTAGCGAATATAGAGCTGAATGTTTAGCATTTCTAGAGTGATTAGAGTTAGAATTTATAATTGTATCTGTACAAGTGGGCTTTCTATAAATATCAAAATCAAATTTATGGTTAACATGGTTGATACTAATATCAAGGAAATTAATAGATTTATCTATTTCTTTCTCAATAGTAAATTTAATTGAAATACATTTGCTATTAAGTATTTGAAGAAAACAGTCTAACTGTCGATCAGTCCCACTCCAAAGACAAATAATATCATCTACATATCTATACCAGAATAAGATATGTTTTGATAAAGGTAGTGATACATCTAATATTTGTTTCTCAAACCAATCCATGAAAATATCAGCGAGGAGAGGAGATAATGGGGAGCCCATAGGTAGACCATCAGAAAATTTGTAATATTTATCATCAAAAACAAAATAATTCTGTGTAACACAAGTTTTATAAAGGAGGCTTAGTTCATTTTGAATTTGAAGTGACGGAACTGAATCATTGATAATTTTTGAAACAATATCATTTAAAACATTAATGGGTATAGAAGTGAACAAACTTGAAACGTCAAAAGAAATTAATTTTGAATTATGGGGAACAATAACATCCTTGATCTTATTTATCAAGTCAATAGAATTTTTAACTGCATATTTAGAATAAAAGCCTGTAATTTCTAAGAAAATTTTGTTAAATTTTTTACATAATTTGTAGGCAGGAGCACTACGATAAGAAACAATAGGTCTTATTGGTAAATTTTCTTTATGTAATTTTGGTAGTCCGTACAGGACAGGTGCTGAAGGGTTCATTTGCTTAAAAATAAATGAAGTATGAGTAGGAATTAAAGAATTACAAAATGATAAACATTCAGTTACAGATAATTTAAATTTTTTGGTTGGATCTGAATGTAAAAGCTCTGCACCACTATCAATGATAAAATCATAAACTTTTTCCATATATAAAGTTTTAGGTAAAATGGTGATGGTATTGCCTTTATCAGCTTTACAAAGGATACTATCATTGGTATTTAATTTTGATTTAATATTTTTGACTAAATGTAACTCTTTATTAAATATACCTATATTATTGTTGTTTGAAGATCTAATTTCTTCAACACAGATGGCCTTAAGATTATTAATGTTGATATTACATTCTATTGTACTTCTTGATAAAGCTACATCAACATCGATAGCTACATTTAAAAGATTTTTTGAGATGTTCGTGTCCATTGGAGCATATTTTAATCCTTTATTTAAAAGTTGCATTTCATCAGGTGAAAAGATTATATTTGAAAAATTTTCAATTTTATTATAAAATGTATGTGATGGAGGTGGTGGTTCAGGATAATTTATTGTTAACAAGATATTTAGTTTTTTCTTTTGATTCAAATATTTTTTATAAGCAAGTTCACTAATTTCTTCACGTAGACTAATATCTAGAACATCGAATTCAAAAGCATGTAATCTACTTGTTAATTCAGTGTGAGCAATTTTTAAATGTGTACATAAATTATTTCTAGTAGCATATAGATAAATAATTTCAGCTTTAAGCCATGTTTCTTCTGCAATTTTAATGGCTTTTAAAGCTCGTGAATTGGAGAGTGTTGCAGTTATTTTGATATAATTCGGTATAATTTTGAATTTTTTACACTGGGTATTAAACCATAAATGATTTTGTGTTAGTTCCTTTTTCTTTAGTAATCTTTTATAAATAAATAACAGCTAAACTGGCTAAATCTGCCGTTTTAATATACATAATTGAAGACGCTGTAGGCACTTGGCGAAACATTTTAATATTATTTTAAATATTTTATTTTACTTGTTATAAGTTTCGCAATAAATACAAATTATAATTATTGTTTTATTTTTATTTTTATTTAAACAAAATATATATGTATATATATATTTTTGCTCGATTAATTTCGGTTGTTACACCATTATCAAGAGCTTGAAAAATATATACTAAAGAAAAATGATTAACAAAAATATAAAACAAAACAGTTTTTGAAGCTACTCAAATTCGAAAAAATTAAACATAAAATAATTCAATGAACAAGTAATAATTTAACAATAAACAATTCAAATTCAAATTAGAAAAAATCTTTATAAAAATTAGTATCAAAATAGCTAATGAAGGCAATACCACTGTGTAAATAAAGTTTATAAAAATTTTTTGAAAAAACATTGAAACATGGGAGATTTTAAATTAAATAAACAAATCTGGGCAAGTTAACGGTGAATAAATTATATCAGTTTGGGCGTTCAATAAATTTTGATTATAAAACTGAGCTTTTCTAATTTCAAAAGATTCCAAAATATTTAGTCTTAAACCTTTGTTTTCAAAATGAAGAATTTTTAGATTACTATTATTACTAAATGTACTATTATGGTTTTCGGATATTAAATGATTAGCAAACGTGGAATTAGAATGTCCCAATCTTAAGGCTCGAAAGTGTTCTGATAAACGTTCAGAAAAACTACGACCAGTTTGTCCGATATAGATTGCATTACAATCATCACAGGACAATTGGTAAACTCCACTGTTTGTAAATTTATTTTGCTGATTTAATTTATTGTTAACCAAAAGACTGTGTAAATTTTTGTTATTATAAAAAGAACAACTTAAATTTGTATGTTTAGTAATAATGTTTCCTAGTTTTGGGCTTATTTTATCATGATAATTAATTTTACAATAATGTTTTAGAATAGGTGGTGAAACTGGATAAATTTGGATATAAGCAAGACGTTTGAGCTTCTTGTGTAGTATTTTATAAACTAAATCAGGATTGAAACCATTGGTGTTTGATATAGTTAAAATTGTATTTAGTTCTTTGTTAAAATTAAAAGAAGAAAGTGGGATTTTAATTAATCTGTCAATTAGCGAATATAGAGCTGAATGTTTAGCATTTCTAGAGTGATTAGAGTTAGAATTTATAATTGTATCTGTACAAGTGGGCTTTCTATAAATATCAAAATCAAATTTATGGTTAACATGGTTGATACTAATATCAAGGAAATTAAGAGATTTATCTATTTCTTTCTCAATAGTAAATTTAATTGAAATACATTTGCTATTAAGTATTTGAAGAAAACAGTCTAACTGTCGATCAGTCCCACTCCAAAGACAAATAATATCATCTACATATCTATACCAGAATAAGATATGTTTTGATAAAGGTAGTGATACATCTAATATTTGTTTCTCAAACCAATCCATGAAAATATCAGCGAGGAGAGGAGATAATGGGGAGCCCATAGGTAGACCATCAGAAAATTTGTAATATTTATCATCAAAAACAAAATAATTCTGTGTAACACAAGTTTTATAAAGGAGGCTTAGTTCATTTTGAATTTGAAGTGACGGAACTGAATCATTGATAATTTTTGAAACAATATCATTTAAAACATTAATGGGTATAGAAGTGAACAAACTTGAAACGTCAAAAGAAATTAATTTTGAATTATGGGGAACAATAACATCCTTGATCTTATTTATCAAGTCAATAGAATTTTTAACTGCATATTTAGAATAAAAGCCTGTAATTTCTAAGAAAATTTTGTTAAATTTTTTACATAATTTGTAGGCAGGAGCACTACGATAAGAAACAATAGGTCTTATTGGTAAATTTTCTTTATGTAATTTTGGTAGTCCGTACAGGACAGGTGCTGAAGGGTTCATTTGCTTAAAAATAAATGAAGTATGAGTAGGAATTAAAGAATTACAAAATGATAAACATTCAGTTACAGATAATTTAAATTTTTTGGTTGGATCTGAATGTAAAAGCTCTGCACCACTATCAATGATAAAATCATAAACTTTTTCCATATATAAAGTTTTAGGTAAAATGGTGATGGTATTGCCTTTATCAGCTTTATCAATGTTCAATGTGATGGCTTGCTGTGTTGGGTTTCAATAATGAAGGGTAGCGGTTATTGATGATATTGGAAATACTGGAGAGTGAATTGAACATTTTTTTTTGATTTCATCACAGCTTGGTAATAATTATTTCAACACAACATGATATCAAATTTATGTTATTAATATACATTTTACCGAAACCTGGTATCAAATTTGTGCTATTACTAACCATTTCAACGCAACCTTGGTTTCAAATTTTCGGCTATTACTACTAGATCTCATACACCTTGCAACGCAACATAGATATTGAATTTTTGGCTGGTGCTGTCATATGTTATATTCGGGGTAACACATCATTTTATATCAAGTTTTGGGCTATTACTACTTGGTTCAGCGCAGCATTTGCGTCAAAATTTTGCTATTGTTGCCGTATGTTTGACATATTTCAACTTAATATTCGTATACAATTTTTGCTGATTCTACCGTATTTTCAACGCCCCATTTGTACCAAGTTTTGGATGTCATCACCGCATTGTAACGTATCATTTACATGCAATATTTGTTGTTACTACCGTATTTTCAACACAACATTTCTACCAAGTTTTGAACATTATCACCGTATAGCAACGCATTATTTATATACCGTTTTTGCTGATACTATCGTATTTTCAACACAACATTTTTACCAAATTTTGGCTATTACAACTGATTATTTATATACAATTTGTGCTGATATTATCGTATTTTCAACGCAACATTTTCACAATAGTTTGGGATATTTCAACTGATTATTTATGTACCATTTTTGCTGATATTATCGCATTTTCAACGCAACATTTTTGCAATATTTTGGGATATTGCAACTGATTATTTATATACAATTTTTGCTGATATTATCGTGTTTTCAACGCAACATTTTTACAATATTTTGGGATATTTCAACTGATTATTTATATACCAGTTTTTTTTTGCTGATACTATCGTATTTTCAACACAACATTTTTACCAAATTTTGGCTATTACAACCGATTATTTATATACAAGTTTTTTTGCTGATAATATCCTTTTTTTGCTGACACTATCGTATTTTCAACGCAACATTTTTACAATATTTTGGGATATTTCAACTGATTATTTATATACAATTTTTGCGGATATTATCGTATTTTCAACGCAACAATTTTTACCATATGTTGGGATATTTCAACTGATTATTTATATAAAATTTTTGCTGATATTATCGTAATTTTCAACGCAACATTTTTACAATATTTTGGGATATTGCAACTGATTATTTATATACAATTTTTGCTGATATTATCGTATTTTCAACGCAGCATTTTTACAAAATTTCGGAATATTGCAACTGATTATTTATATACAATTTTTGCTGATACTGTCATATTTTCAACTCCATATTTACACCAACTGGTTTGCTATTGCTGCCGAACTGACCACGCACCAGTGGATTATCCGTACATTTATTTTTGTAATACCATACCTGTTGGATGAATCATCACTGATGGAGGGCTAAGGCCGAAGGACTTGGACGACTGGAGGATTAATCATGGGGTGAGTGGACTTGTTTTATTACCTTTATTTTTTTTTTGTTGTCTAACGTAAAAGTGGGAATGTGTGTGAGAGGGCGAGTCAGTGATTGAATGTCCGGGTGAATGTTGGTATGTGTGAAGTGTGAATGTGTGGGCGAACGATAGTATGCGTGAAGTGTGAGTGTGTGAGCGTCTGAGGGTGATTGTGGGGGGGTTGGACGTGTTGATCGTGGGTCTTTCGCCAATGGGGTCGCCAGAGTCTCCTTTTTCACACTTGTATTTTTTTTTCTCATTTCTGCAAATTCTCGTAAATAGCGTACATTTCTGTATTTGTGCTGAAGTAGCAGGGTTACTTTATCGTTCCCATGGGCTGAAGCTAGTTTGGGGCTTGAAAATCAATCTCGCTAGGTACGCTTCCTGCTATGTCCTTCTCATTGGTTCGCCAGTGAGAAAGCGCTTCATTACAATATATTCATAGCCCGATTTTTTGACACCATATGCAAAAAACACTGAACCTGAACATGAAAACATATACAAAAAAAAGATGAGTGTTTTTGATTAATTTTTTTTATACTGAGTTTTACTTCGGTCTGAAAGACCTAAGTATTACACTCATGAGCTAAAAGTGAAATTCTTCAATTCGTGTGTCAAACAAAGAAATATGCATATTTTTTGCTTAAAAAACGTTCATTTTAAGTGATAATGAGTAGGAACAAAGAATGTGGAGAAATCTGGATGATCGGGATCGGTATGTGAGATCAAGAACTAGATTATTGCATTAAAAGTTTGTCAAAAAATGGTGTCTTTTGACACAAAGAAAGATTTTTATTTATTTTTTTACCCAATTTCTTGGAAAAAATAAAATTAATTAATTATTTGTTTGAGATGAAATTTTATTAGTTAATTTTTTATTTAAATTAGTGAAATTAGTGAAATTTTATTATTATTATTGAGATTTATGGCATTATAAATTTATAAAAAAAATGTTGTCAAGTGTGTCAAAAGAAAGATTTTTATTTATTTTTTACCCCAATTTTTTGGGACAAAATAAAATTAATTATTTGTCTGACATGAAATTTTATTATTATTATTGAAAATTATGGGATTATAATTTTGTCAAAAATATGTTGTCAAGTGTGTCAAAAAAAAGATTTTTATTAAAAAAATAAAATTAATTATTTGTATGACATGAAAATTTATTATTATTATAGAGAATTATGGCATTATAAGTTTGTCAAAAAAATAATGTCAAGTGTGTCAAAAAATGATTTCATTTATTTTTTTAGCCAATTTTTTGGGAAAAAAATGTAGCTGTTTTTATGACGTAAATGTAATTGAAAATGAAATTGGACATTGAAATTTTTTAATTTGTTAGTTTTTGAAATTTTGAAAAAAGTTTTAATTTTTGATTTTGTAAGAATTTTTGGAATATTTTTAGAATTATAATTTTTGGAATTTTGAAAAAGTTTCAATTTTTGATTTTGTAATAATTTTTGGAATATTTTTAGAATTTTAAAAAAAGTTTGATTTTATTTAATTTTTACAAAATTTTTAGAATTATGGAACGTTTTGGAGTAGTTTGCTGATTGTATCATATTTTCAGTTTCATCAAGATCCCATGTTCATTTGTCACTCACCCCAATAATGATAAATAAAATAAACGGTATAATTTATCAAAGACATACACAATTTATCAAAAACACAAAATTTATTAAAGACACATTAAATGGTATACAGGAAAAAATTGGAGAAATAGAGAAATAAATAACCCTAAAACTGTTATATGTATTTTGGCGGTTTTTTCACTATTTTCTTCCATACATTACTTCGGTCTGAAAGACCTAACTATTACATTCATGAGCTAAAAGTGAAATTCTTGCCCCCACCATTTTTTTGGCATTTCTCGACGTTTTAGGACCCTCTGATTCTAAAAAAGCAAAAAAAAATGTATGTCTGTCTGCCGGCCGTCCGTCCGTCCGTCCCAACCGACGAAATCTAGAAAACGGTTGAAGGGATTTGATAAATTTTGAATTCTAAAAATAGGTACACTTACTGGTAAGAGTCGAAAGGACGATGTGCTCGATAACTGAACCGGAAGTGTGTCAAAAAAATCGTCAAGTGTGTCAAAACAAAGATATATGCATATTTTTTGCTTAAAAAACGATCATTTTAAGTGATAATGAGTAGGAACAAAGAATGTGGAGGGATCTGGATCGCCAGGATTGGTATGTGAGATCAAAAACTAGATCATTGCATTATAAGTTTGTCAAAAAAATGCTGTCAAGTGTGTCAAAAGAAAGATTTTTATTTATTTTTTTTACCCAATTTTTTGGAAAAAAATAAAATTAATTATTTGTTTGAAATGAAATTTTATTATTATTATTGAGAATTATTGCATTATAAGTTTGTAATGTAAAAATAATGTCAAGTGTATGATTGATTTCTTTTATTTTCATGATTTCTTTTATTTTTATGCCAATTTTTTGGAAAAAAAAGTAGCTGTTTTTATGACGTAAATGCAGTGTTGCAAAACGAAAAAAAAATTCGTAACGTTATGCATTTTGTTTTTATAACATTAAATTTATTTTTTCGGTACGTTATTTCGTTATGAAACGGAAAAATATTATATTTCGTTATGTTATAACGTTATAGTTACGTTATTTTAAAATTAAATTTTATGTTTAAAACTATAACCTATTTAAATGTACAAAAATCAAAAATCTAATGAACAGTTACTTTTTGCATGCAAAATTAGACAAATAAAATAATAATATAATAGTACATTATGATGCAAGGAAGCAAAGCTAAAGATTTTGGACGTATGTGGAGTTTGCAAATCGAGGCGCTAGCCGAGATTTGCACCCACATTAAGTCGAAAATAGCTTACCTCCGTGCATCATATGCTGTTTTTTATTCGCCGCAAGCAAAATATTTAAAAAAAATGTTTTTTCGAAATTAATATTATACATTTGCATAAATTTTGAAATAAAAATATGTGGAACAAGTTACCTTTGACAAAATATTTGTTATCTTTTCCAAATTATTGTATAACAATGACAACAAATGATAACAACTATTTAATTGGATAATGAAGTTTTGAATTTAAGGGTTGCTTTGATAAAAATTTATATTCTATATAGAATTTAAACAAATACAATTGTTTTTTGCTTTTTTAAACGTAGCTATGACAACAAAATATATGGTTAAAAAGGGACACTTTAAGGCCGCAAGTCACAGTAATAAAGCATAACTTTAATACATAGACGAATAAAAAATTAATACTTTTTCAAATTTTACATGCAAAAAGTAGTAAATCGTAGTAAAATAAAATTAAATAACTAAATACATGAAAAAAATTTTCATCCAGCTTAAATATATGCCTTCTTAAAATTATTCAAAACACCTGTGATGCAGAAACGGCTAGTGCAGACTTGAAATATACATAAAATTTTACAAAATGTTTATTATTTTGTTACTGATATCAAACAATTTTATAATTACCAAAACCTTCAGTTCAAGCGTCCACAGAAATTGAAAAAGAGCAGATAAGTTGGATTTTATAAAACCGATTTTTGCGCTTTTATTTCCATATAATTATACAAAGTATACCAAAAACACGATATAAAATATAACGTTATCGTTACGTTTTACGTTATTGTAACGCAATTTAATTTTTAAAACGTTAGGAAAGTAATTATTACTAATAACGCTACTTCATTTCGTTATTTCGTTTTTGCGTTACGTTTCGAGTAACGTTTTGCAACACTGCGTAAATGTAATTGAAAATGGAAATTTTTGAATTTGTTATAGTTTTTGAAATATTTTTGGAATTTTATTTTGAAAAATGTTTGAATGTTTGATTTTGTAATAATTTTTGCAATATTTTTAGAATTTTCGAAAAAGTTTTAATTTTTGATTTTGTAAGAATTTTTGGAACATTTTTAGAATTATGAAAAATTTTAAATTTTTGATTTTATTATAGTTTTTGGAATTTTGAAAAAAATTTCAATTTTTGATTTAGTTGAAAAATTATTTTTTGCAATATTTTTAGAATTTTGGAAAAAGTTTGAATTTTTAAGAATTTTTGGAATATTATTGGAATTTAGAAAAAATTAAAATATTTGATTTAATTCTAATTTTTGGAATATTTTTGGAATTTTGAAAAAAGTTTGATTTTATTTAATTTTTACAATATTTTTGGAATTTTGAAAGAAATTTGTGATTTTGTAATATTTTCTCGAAATGCTGTATGGAGAGGTTTTTGAGTAGTTTGCTGAGTGTATCATCTTTTCACTAAATTGTGTTAATTTATGATCTGTTATAATTTTCCGGCAACGTATTGATGTTTCTTGTTAGTTTTGTAATAAATTTCAAAACAGAGTTATAAAAATACTTGTACTTTAACAAAGAGTTATGTTTGATATACATCGCTGCCCACAGCTAAAAACCATGTCCTCATAAAAGTTTTTTGCCGAAAACTTTATCAAAATCCTTAACCCAGACCGAAGTCTTGATATCTCAGAGCTGTGAGATTTCGGCCCCTCCATATTTGTATTTATATGTTTACGATTTTTTTCTGTGCTAAAAAACAATCAGGCTTACAATATGGAGGGTTTTGAGCCATGTCAACAAACATAAAAACATTTATGGGTACTACAAGTCAATCAACCAATTTTAACATTTTCTCACTTAATTGTTTTGTTGCGTCACACAAGCAGTAATACATATTTTTATCTACATAAATAATAAAAAATGGTTTAGGTAGAGCTTTTGTCATAATGTTATATGTAGATAACATAACTATACGGTTGTTCAAATTTATAAAAAGTAGAATGGTGGTCTGTAGTTGTAAATGAGAATATTTTCTCGTTTGACTGGAATTTTATATTGAGATGTTATCGATTGGCAAGTGGTAGATTAAATGTGTCTGATAAATGTATATTTAGAAAATAAATATACTTCACACAAAAACGAACGTTTTTTAGAAACCTATTATTGATAATTTTTTGTGCAAATTTTGAATTTTTTTGATGTGTTAAAAAATGTTTTGTTATACTTTCTCTAATATGGTATGCCTAAAAAGCCATCCATGGGACTTTACGTGTTATCATTTACAGGTGGTGATATGTCGCATATGTCTTAGGATATGCGATCGCCCGACAGATTGGGCTTGGCCTCCTCTTCTCTTCTAAAGAGTTTTGGGGTGTGGAAGAGTGGTTACCTTCGTGACAGCATATATTTTGACTCATTTGACCTCAAACTTTTTCAATCAAGTGAAGTGGGGTCCAATTCCAATATTTTCTGATTGGGACTTGGCCCTTTACAATATACAATGTATTTCATATTATTTTCATTTTATTCCAATAGTAACTTACCCCTCACATTAAATTGTTTGTATATAATTTTTTGTTATAAGAGATCTTCTCGTTTTAGATTCGCTTAGGTACAGGTTCGCATTTTAAATATATATTTCAATTATTATTAGTGTGATAAAAGTACACTGCTACAAGATCAGCAGTGATTCTCAGGCTTCGCCATCGGGCTCCAAACAACCCTTATGAGAAAAAATTGCACTTTGATCTCTGCCTTGGTGTATAATCTACTATTATTCTAAATTTTATTGAATGCATATTTCTTATATAAGAAAGGCAATGTTTTTGTAGATTGTATATTATTACATCAGTGACTGATCCCATTGAGGGAATTATCCGGCTATTCCAACCTGGGCCTAGTAGGGAAAAGGCGTTACGATCAGGACCCAATCTGGCTACCCTTTCTATGCCAGATCGAATGCAAACTTGATCAGGCCCTATTTAAGCTCTGACAAATTTCTGCTCGGGTGTCTTAGTTTATTCTGTTTGTTAATGTAATCTGGGACACTTATGTATTAAAAATTCAAACAAGTTGTAGCACTGCTCGAAGTTTTTGCATAATAATAGAGGACTTGTATTAATGTTGCTGTTGGTAAAGCTTTGTCGTATTCTTTACTTATGTTAGTTAGTATTTATGTTAGAGTATCTCTCTAATTCCATCTCTCTAATTGATTATCTCTCTAACTCCATCACCACAAGATTCCAGTTGGAAGTTAGAAAATGAAAACTGAAAACTATGATACAGAAAAAGGGTTCATTAAATTCTGGTTTAATTAGTTTTAGACGGATAACCAACTGTTTCTTATTTGTTTTATGTAAAACAATGGTATAAGATTGCAATTTGTTCTTTACCAACTCGTCCTATATGCTAGTTCTAATAATAAACTAAAACCATATATAGTTTATATCACCATTTATCTGTAAATTGTTTAAAGTTGATTACACCAACTACTTTGTGTTTTATTAAAGATACCGTAAGGAAATGTGCAAAAGAAAGCTACCAATCAATTATGTATACTAATCTAATGTGTGAATTTTATTTAGAAAAAGTTTGTTCGGTTCCGATGTGTGTTAATGAACGTGTGTTAATTACGATTTGTTTTATTTATTTTATTTTGTTTTTTTATCATCTTCTATCCATTCCAGTTCAAAAATTCAAAATAATAATAAAATAATAAAATAAAATTTAATTTAAAAAAAAATTACCTGTGCTCTTCCATAGAGATCATAACAATCTGATGACTTTACATTTGTTGATAAATATTCGTTTGCAAATATTGGTAAAATATTTATTCCAAATAATATAAAACAATTCACCATAAAACGATGAACAATATTTCTTCTACGATCATCCATTGTTTAATTTTTAAAATTAATTTAAAAATAAAACTTTAATTAAAATTGTTATTTCAGTAACACATTTGGGATAATTTTTTGTTTACTAGAAGTTTTTGAATTTATTTTCTATTTTTTGGTGTCTGTTGTTGTTGAACGTCAAAATATTATCTACTTGTTTTTGAGATTCGAAGGAAAATCTGTAAAACAAAAAAAAATTGGTTATATTATTTATTGTTGGTTAGTTTTTATAATTATTTATTTTGACCTAATTGTAAGATAAAAACAAACAAACAAAAATTAATTATTCAAATAACAATTTTATAAAACTCGATAGTTTTTTGATTGCTCTAAGTTTTTCTTATGGAGTTAAAGTTTATTACTGATAAAACTCTATTATACACCTATTATGATAAGAGAATTAAAAAATGAAATTATACTTGTGTTTTTAATTGTTACTTTTATACAAAACTGTAATTCTATTGTTCTTCGTTTTTGCTTTAGGAAGTTTAGTTATATCATTTGGAACAAGAAATATTAAAATAAATGATCAAATCGTTAGACAAAATTCGCCTACAAAATTTTATTGTTATAATTTTACACACGTATATTTGTGTACGATATGAGACATATAATTGTATTTCTGTAAAAATTATGTAAGTTTTATGAAATTTAATATTACTTTTGTTTCGCGGTATGTATTACATCACTGCATTTTATTTTAAGTGTTTTAATTTAGTATGAAAAAATAATAGCATATAATGTTTATTTATAAACTGCAGATGTTTTTGTGGTTGATACATTTTTGAAAAGTTATGTGTTATTGGTCATCGATTAAAGAGCGAAAGAAATCTTAATCTCTTCTCACGAACCACAAATCGAGAAATTTTCCTGGTCTCTGATTCAGTTCGGAAATTGAATGTTATCGTTTCCTAGGTTATTGAAATTTGTTTGAACTAAACGTATGACGAAACAAGTTTTAATCTTAAATTTCGGTTACATGTAACGCAAGATTTTCTGAACTGTCCAAAAGGATAAAAATGGAAAAAAAACGTAGTGTCATGAACTTGACAACAATACTCCAATCCGGGCGACTATTAATTTTTGCATTCATTGAGGAGCCCGATTTTAGTACGATTAACGTGGAATAATTGATATGTGGGGTAAAATGAGTTTATATAGATCGTACGATATTTGAGGTCTTTTAAACTGGTGAGTTGATCTCTTTAAATTCGATAAGATTAACAACATCCAGTGTAAAATTGATCATCATTATCCATACCAAAGACGATGTTGAATATCAGATGTTAACGAAAAAGGTGAATAATTCTCTCTATCTTTGATTCGATAATCGATTGATGTTACAAACAGCTTCGCATAGAGTATTGTGACCAAACAACCTTCTACAAGGTAAAAAAAATTTTTTTTGATGCATGCCGGAAATGTTTTTTAAGGACTACGGTAAAAGTTATCTTTTTGTCAAAGTTTGGATATTTATGCTCAAAGATACCGTTTTGAAGTAACATGCTAGAGGTTGTTAACATCATCATTATGTTTATTGTTTATAACGGATGAGCCGAGACTGTTTATAAGTACCGTTTGACATAACGGCTTTACTGTGTTGGAGATACAAGATGAAAAGTGACTTGAGGCAACTCTCCAATGACCAGGATTTGATCTAGAGTGGGTTTTACTCATACTTGTGATTACATGAAGTTACACCAATAACCATTTTGAAAGTTTGATTTTAATTAAAAATCATTGAATATTTGGAAAAATTGTAAATATTGTTGACGCTCCTAATGGAATCTATGTATATATGAGTTGCATATCTCGTACCATACGGCATTCAAAGGAATTTGATGAAGCAAAAATCGACAGCTAGCACAGTTTTCAATAGATCTTACGCAGCAATTTGTATAACATGATAAGTGCGGACAAGGCAGATTGTAAAAACATTATGCATTCGTTAAGATTCGTGGAATAATCCTGTATGTGTGAGACTAGTGAAATGTAGTTGAGGGGTATGTTTTAAGGATCACTTATTGGCTACAGATTCCTTTCAGTTTGAAAAACGTAGTGATAAAGTGTTAACTCAGCACGAGTGTGGAAAATGAGTGTTATACTTCTCGGCGGAGACCCAAATGTATATTCAGTAATTTTATGCTATGTATCTGGATCTTAAATTTATTGACGGCTGTCAAGAAATTGTGTTCGTCTTGCACTAATTTCGAAAAGCAACCGTAGGGGAGGGGCTTGTGTCGAGCTTTGATTAGATCAGATCACCAACTATAGTGGTTGAGGGTTCACCTCATCATCTCTGTAAAAAACAATAATTTTATGGCAGTGGCACGGTGGTTTCAGGTGGTACTCTGAATTAGTCCTTAAAACTTTTTCGTAACGAGGGTTGGAACCCTTCGATCTTCTTCACCACGGATTAATTCGTTTTGATCTCGGTCTGCCTAGAATCCAAGTGCATCCAAATACTGGTGTATTTGGCTTCCTCAACTATATTCAAACTGCCCCTGACTTTTTTTTTTTTATAAAATGCGTTGTGTAGTAGGAATTACAATATGTGTCACAATAACACATAAACCCCTTTTAAGACCAAGGTCCCACAACAACATACGTTCAAAGGTGTTGATGGACGTAAATCTTTCTTATTTGTTTTTTTATATTTTTAGTTAAAGAATGGATAACTAAACAAAAAATCCTATCACTGACAAAATATGACATAGGCCAATATTTTATGATAGAATAGAGAAAATAAAAGTCAATTAAAAAGCAAATATTTTACAAAAATTTGCTGAAACAAAACAAAAATGTAGTTGCCAATAATCCAGCCGGTTGCATATTCCTTGATCCTGTGACGCACTGTCTTTCTTGAGGATTAAAGCCCACACATAGTTATATGAAGGCTCGTTTCCTCAAGGAAGCAATAGCGTCTTATCATCAAGGATTTTTTCACATCTAAGATTGAGGGTGCTACCGTTGATTGAATACAGTTCATCCGCCACCACCCCTAAGATGTCACCTTGGCTAGTGATATCTCACTGCTATTGCCAGTGGTATGTGATATCTCACGTTAACTCGTATGTCAATAGCAGGGACTGGAGTACGCGGGATTGTCACATCCGTAGATCAAAAATAAAAAAATTTTCAAAACAATAAAAAATGATTCCTCCATGCGGAGGATTGCGGCAATGAATTGCGTCAAATCATAGAAGAGTGTTCTATTAGCTGGATTATTATGACCACGCTATTTGAGATTTGTTTTTTATTTCTCACATGTTATCATTAAATATTGGCATATGTTATATTTTATTATATGATAGGATTTATTGTTTGGTTATTGATACAATAAACATAAAATTTGCGTTCATCAGCGCCTCGGAACGAAAAGTATTGAAGTGAAATATATTTTAATACCTTCCACACAACACTTTATTAACAAAAAAATTTGAAAAATTTAAAGAGAGGATTCGGAGGATGCGAACTAACATATCAATAATGTTTAATTGATCTTGTTATCACTAAAGTTTCACTGTATATCCCTAAATATTCGGATCTAGAAAATTGGTTTACGAATACATTGTTTTGCCATAAATAATTTTTGATAAATTGTTTAATTTTTATCAAGATAAAATTTATGAAATAGATGTTTATGTGTTTACTTTTGTATAATGTCGATTAAATTACACTATTTAGATAAAACATACAAAATTAATACGAAAATCCAAATTCTAGGGGCTAAAAAAGGCCACACGGACGATAATATTAACATAAATAAGAAGAAATTGTTTTTATTTTTGCCTTTTATTGAAGGTGAATAAATGTTGTGATCCATATAAACTATTGATAAAAAGTTCTATGAAACTCGTCGAAGATGTACCAAGCTCTTTAAGAATGCAAACAAAACTAAGACCGTTTCGTACCAGAAAACCTTTAGCAGTCCTTAAATCAAATATATAATGAGTATGGGGAAAACGACTCCTGGCGACGCTATAGTAATGAGATACAGGAGTCCTCTAAGTCATCCAGACTTCGGAAAGTATATTATCAACTAGTCCCATTAATTAGAGGTATAAAGAACTGTATAACCCCTTTTTTAGATCTCGGTCATATAAGACCTGTTGCAAAACTTGGATGGGCGAAGCTTTAACGCAATTGTTTATGCTTATGATATTTCTATTGGGCGTCATCGATAAATACTATCTTATACTATCAAGGATTGAATGCAAAGTGCTCTTTGAATCCTTACCAAATGACTAGATAACTGATGACTTGCAGTGTCAATTCATAAAAATGAGAATTGTTTCGGGATTGTTCTGTAAACTATTTCACCCAAATTTAGTCTTGTTCTTTTTAATCAAAAAATGAGGTTTATTAGAACAAAAAATTAATCGGAAAAAATATTCCCTCTTTCGTTTTAATGGATTCATATCTATTTGATGGATTCATATCTATATGATACACATCTATATGAGCTCTTTGATTACACTAAAATAAATTTCGTTTCGAAAATCTAATTTATTCCCTCAACATTTTACTTTGAAATAAAATTAATTGAACGAAACGAACGAGAATGACTTGAATATGCTTCAACGTTTGTTTATTTTTTAATCAATGTTGTACACAACAAATATTTTAAATAGATATCTAATATTTTAAATAGATATCTAATAAAAGTAAATGTGAATTATTCTTTTCAATTAGAAATCAGAATATATTCCAAAAATAAAATATAATTTAAATTTGTTAAATTATCTTTTGATTTTGGTTTTACTAACTGAGCTATTAAAAAAAATTTATTTATAAACATGACCAAGTGTTACAGTTATGTACTAAAAGCAAGGCCAAAAGTGAGAATAAAAGATGAGACCCAAGCTAAGGTGATACACTGCACAGAGGGATTTCCATCCGCCATTGTACTACTCTATCTAAATTAGTTATTAAATAGATAGTAATAGAATAGAGATGAGATGAGAAGATATTTCTGCAATCGCATTATTGAAACCAAAAAATAGCTGTGCACCTTGTTTGACTTTAGGACCATACTTGATTTATCAGTACACTCTGAGTCCAACAACACAAATATAAAGGAAGCTAAACAACTAATGGAAGTTGTGTCCAAATTATTCTGCAAAGGTCAGAAACTGCCTCAACTCATTTGAACCACTTTATTCAACAAGATGCTTATGATTTTCCATTTATGCAGCAACCGGCAGACAGCAAAATGATAAAACGTCTACCGAGTAGCAAAAATACAAATCAGACAAACTACTCAGAGCTACAGAGACTGAAAACCGTGATTCTTTTTAACAAACGCCATTTATTGCAAACAGAAGTAGTGATTCAACCTTTAAATAAAAAGCGAGTTTGATGACTATTCTAACTAACATAGATACTGAAAACCATATTAGGAATACCCATGTCTCGAAGAAAACTTATATGTCTGATCAAGCCTGTTTTAACATTACATACTACCCGAAGAGCGTCTAGTATTTAAGTCAACCAGTACCTTAAACTAAATTTACAACAACATTTAGACAACTTACCTTCAGAATAAACTTAATTCTTGTGGCTGAACCAACTACGCAATGCTGTTTGCCTTCGAAGCAAATAACATGTAAAAATTATCACTATGAAATATATAACTTTAACATTCCAACTTAATTCAAAATCGCTAGAGATTAACTCTGGTGTAATGGAAACTAGGAGACAAAAAGGAATAAAGTTTTAGAATTTTAAAAAATTAAAAGTTAGCTTTTTATTAGAGCAAAAAGAAAAAACAATTGGATAAAACGCTAAGCGATTCCTATCAATAATAACATTGAACTAAGATAATCTAAAAGGAGCACCAGGAGCTGTATAGTACAATAGTTTTCCTACTGCAACTCGACTCCAAAAATTAATGTATTCTGACCTTGAAACTTCTTTAGGCTCAATCTACAAACCGGATGGTATGTACACGACTAATTGAATTTGGACCTAAGATACGCATATAATATTTGGTGGCGGGGAAAGAGATTGAGGACATTTTTCCCTCTCTTCTGGTAAAAAGTTCGAGGACTATACTTTCATGTCTAATGAGTTTGTTCAAAGCAAGTTTCAATCTTGCCAACATTTCCTAGATATGAAGATAACCAGAGTCGGGTTTATACCCAGGTCAGGAAAAAATTCGAATGAAACATACTCATAGAAAATTAGTCTTACATATTTTCTACTAACAAAAATAGACAAGATTTTAAACAAGTGTTGTCGTTTTTACAAATAGGAAGCTTCAATTCAAATTCTTGTTCTTAATGGGTAGCTCAAATAATAATAAGCCAACTTTGATATTCCAATTCAGGTGCATCTTTTTTCTTTCCACCTAAAAGCGGAAATATTTGTTGCACGCAAAAAATAAATGTTACACATCAAAATATTTATAAAAAAATTTTTTGATTTGAATATATTTTAATTACAAACAAAGCAGCCATCTTCAATGTGAGATTTTTACTAAAATGTATTAATAAAACATGAAGGGACTGAAATCTCACAACTCTGAGATATCAAGACTTCGGTCTGGGTTAAGGATTTGGATATAGTTTTCGGCAAAAAACTTTTATGAGTACATGGTTTTTAGTTTTGGGCAGCGATGTATATCAAACATAACTTTTTGTCTCTGTTTAGAAATTTATTACAAAACTAACACGAAACATCAATACGTTGTTGGAAAATTATAACAGACCATAAATTAACATAATTTAGTGAAAAGATCCTCTCCATTTAGCGTTTCGAGAAAATATTACAAAATCCCAAATTCATATTTCTTTCAAAATCTCAAAAATATTTCAAAAATTATTACAAAATCAAAAATTAACACTTTTTTTCCAAAATTCTAAAGATATTGCAAAAATTATAACAAAATCAAAAATTGCAACTTTTTCAAAATCTAAAAATATTCCAAAAATTATATTAAAATCAAACATTTTCACTTTAAACTTTTTCTAAATTCTAATAATATTCCAAAAATACAAAAATTGAAACTTTTTCCAAAATTCTAAAAATATTGCAAAAATTATAACAATATCAAAAATTGAAACTTTTTCCAAAATTATAAAAGTTATAATAAAATCAAAAATTTAAAATTTTTCCAAATTCTAAAAATATTCCAAAAATTCTTACAAAATCAAAACTTGAAACTTTTTTCAAAATTCTAAAAATATATATAATTTCTATTATTTTTTCAAAATTCTAAAAATATTGCAAAAATTATAATAAAATCAAAAATTAAAACTATTTCTAAAATTCTAAAAATATTGCAAAAATTGTAACTGTTTTCAAAATTCCTAAATTTATAAAAAAATCAAAAATTTTTAATTTTTCAAAATTCAAAAATTATTCCGAAAATTCTTACAATATCAAAAATTGAAACTGTTTTCAAAATTCTAAAAATATAAATAAACTCTATTTTTTTTTCAAAATTCTAAAAATATTGCAAAAATTATGACAAAATCAAAACTTAAAACTTTTCCCAAAATTCTAAAAATATTGCAAAAACTATTGCAAAAATTGTAACTTTTTTCAAAATTCCAAAAATTATAATAAAATATTCCAAAAATTCTTACAAAAACAAAAATTGAAACTTTTTTCAAAATTCTAAAAATATATATAAATTCTATTTTTTCAAAATTCTAAAAATATTGCAAAAATTATAACAAAATCAAAAATTCAAGCTTTATCCAAAGTTCTAAAAATATTGCAAAAATTGAAACTTTTTTCAAAATTCTAAAATTCCCATTTATTCTTATAATAAAATCAAAAATTTTAAGTTTTTAAAATTTTAAAAATATTCCAAAAATTCTTACAAAATCAAAAATTGAAACGTTTTTCAAAATTCTAAAATTATATATAAAAGAATTCTAATTTTTTTTTCAAAATTCTAAAACTATTGCAAAAATTAAAACAAAAACAAAAATTAAAACTTTTTCCAAAATTCTAAAAATATTTCAAAAATTATTACAAAATCAAAAATACAAACTTTTTTCAAAATTCTAAAAATATTTCAAAAACTATAACAAATTCAAAAATTTCTATGTCCAATTTCATTTTCAATTACATTTACGTCATAAAAACGGCTAAATTTTTTTTCCAAAAAATTGGCTAAAAAACTAAATGAGATCGTTTTTTTGACACACTTAAAGAGATTTGTTTGACAAACTTATAATGCCATAATTCTCAATAATAATAATAAAATTTCATGTCATATAAATAATTAATTTTATTTTTTTCCAAAAACTGGGTAAAAAAAAAATAAAAATCTTTCTTTTGACACACTTGACAACATTTTTTTGACAAACTTCTGATGCAGTAATATAGTTTTTGATCTCTCATACCAATCCCTACCATCAAGATTTCTGCGAATTCAATGTTCCTGCTCGTAATCACTTAAAATTAACGATTTTTAAGCCAAAATCTGCAAATTTCTTTGTTTTCACACACTTGACGATTTTTTCGACACACTTCCGGGACAGCTATCGAACACATCGTCCTTATGGCTCTTACCATTGAATATAACTATTTTTAGAAACAAAAATTTTTGAAATCCCTAAAACGGTTTTTTAGATTTTGTCGGTTGTGACGGACGGCCGGCCGGCAGACAGACATCATACATTTTTTTTTGCTTTTTTAGAATCAGTAGGTCCTAAAACGTCGAGAAATGCCAAAACAAGTGGGGGTAAAAATTTCACTTTTGGCTCATGAATGTAATACTTAGGCCTTTCAGACCGAAGTAATTGTTTATTTTTATAGTACTAGATTTTCAAAAAATATTCGCAAAAGGTTATTGGTTTCCAAAATTATCACATTAAAATACAAAATTGAACTTGAGAGGAATTAATTTAGCTAAATTAATACGAATAGATATAATGGACCAACGTGTGTTCATAGTAGCCATGTTTATCTTTTTAGACTGTTTTATATGGATGACTATGTTTATTTTTTAAAAATTGGAAGAATATATTACAGTTAATAGATGGCGCCTTTTATAGTCGCTATGTTTATTGCCTGATTACTATGTTTATATTTTTAATTATAATATTATTTATAAGTAGAAAAATAATGAAATTCTTAAATCATAAAAAAGTAAATAACCGTCAAAACCCAAGTTCAATTTATCTGATCTTTTATAAAAGTGTGTAAAAACATAAAAATAAACGGGGATATCACCCTCTATAACTTTTTTTTAAATTTGTTATAATAAATTATTAGAAATTGTAACTGTAATTGTTTTTAACAAAAAGTTTCTACCAAAAACTCATTTTCACCATTAAAACAAAAAATTTTTAGAAATCCGTCAAATAGTTCTTGAGATACATTTTATGGGCATTACAATGCTTTTTGAGGTTATGTTATGTAACCATAGGTTCAGACGCTGCAGAACACGATATTCAAGACAAAATAATTATTTAGATAAAAATCATTTATAGAAAATTTGGAAGAAAATATGAGATACTGATGATAGAGTTTATGATGAAAAAGGTGTTATAACTTCGGTCTGAAAGACCTAAGTATTACATTCATGAGCCAAAAGTGAAATTCTTACCCTCACTTTTTTTGGCATTTCTCGACGTTTTAGGACCTACTGATTCTAAAAGAGCAAAAAAAAAAATGTATGTCTGTCTGCCGGCCGGCCGGCCGTCCGTCATTACCTACGAAATCTAGAAAACCGCTGGAGGGATTTCAAATTTTTTTTCTAAAAATAGGTAAACTCAAGAGACAGGTAAGAAAGGACGCTGTGTTCGATAACTGTACCGGAAGTGTTTCAAAAAAATCATTATGTGTGTCAAAAATAGCAAATTTTCATATTTTTAGCTTAAAAAACGTTCATTTTAAGTGATTACGAGTAGGAACATTGAATTTGGAGAAATCTTGATGGTAGGGATTGGTATGTGAGATCAAAAACTATATTACTGCAGTATAAGTTTGTCAAAAAAATGTTGTCAAGTGTGCCAAAAGAAAGATTTTTATTTATTTTTTTACCCAATTTTTTGGAAAAAAATAAAATTAATTATTTGTTTGAAAAGAAATTTTATTATTATTATTGAGAATTATGACATTTTAAGTTTGTCAAAAAAATAATGTCAAGTGTGTCAAAAAATGATTTCATTATTTTTTTAGCCAATTTTTTGCGAAAAAAATGTAGCTGTTTTCATGACGTAAATGTAATTGAAAATGAAATTGCACATGGAAATTTTTGAATTTGTTATAGTTTTTGAAATATTTTTAGAATTTTGAAAAAAGTTTGTATTTTTGATTTTGTAATAATTTTTGCAATATTTTTAGAATTTTGAAAAAGTTTTAATATTTGATTTTGTAAGAATTTTTGGAATATTTTTAGAATTTTGAAAAATTTTAAATATGTATTTGATTTTATTATAATTTTTGGAATTTTGAAAAAAATTTCAATTTTTGATTTTGTAATAATTTTTGCAATATTTTTAGAATTTTGGAAAAAGTTTGAATTTTTAAGAATTTTTGGAATATTATTGGAATTTAGAAAAAGTTTAAATGTTTGATTTTATTCTAATTTTTGGAATATTTTTGGAATTTTGAAAAAAGTTTCAATTTTTGATTTTGTTATAATTTTTGCAATATTTCTAGAATTTTGAAAAAAATAGAATTTTTGAATTTTATATATATCTTTAGAATTTTGAAAAAAGTTTCAATTTTTGATTTTGTAAGAATTTTTGGAATATTTTTAGAATTTAGAAAAATTTTAAATATTTGATTTTATTATAATTTTTGGAATTTTAAAAAAGTTTGAATTTTTGATTTTGTAGTAATTTTTGGAATATTTCTAGAATTTAGGAAAAAGTTTGAATTTTTGGAATATTATTGGAATTTAGAAAAAGTTTAAATATTTTATTTTATTCTAATTTGTGAAGTTTTGAAAAAAGTTTGATTTTATTTAGTTTTTACAATATTTTTTGAATTTTGAAAGACATATGAATTTGTGATTTTGTAATATTTTCTCGAAACGTTAAATGGAGGTTTTTGAGTAGTTAGCTGAGTGTATCATCTTTTTACTAAATTATGTTAATTTGATAATGATTATAAGATTCACGACATTAACCAACTGGATATTTACTCTCGGAGTAAATAGATTGTTAAGTTACTCAACTTTGCCTTATATTTTTTTATTTAATTCTATTATTGTTATTATTTATAATTTTTGTTGTTTTAATCGAATATTTAGATTTTTTTTGTTGATATTATTTTATTAATTTTTGTTTTTCTGTTTTTAGATTTAAGATGTGATAGCATTATCAATATGCAAGTTCATATAGTGATAGTTCTGTTTTATGTTCTAATTCAACATGTGCTTTGCTTTTTCTTCTTTTGGACGACTAGTGGTCTTGGGTTGTGGTTAGGCGGGTAATGGTACCAAATATGAACTTTGTGAATGAACAAACTTTATCTTTGGAAAACTTCATTAACTCGAAAGTGAAACAATCAAAATTTAATATTGACTTTGCCCAGCTAAATATGCGAAGCATTCCTAAGCATTACGATGAATTAGCTCATCTGTTAGCAAATACGTCTATGGATGTCATAGCTGTCTCAGAAACTTGGCTTAAATCTAAAACTCCAGCTGCTCTCTACAATATTTCTGGTTTCAAATTCTACCGTAACGATCGTTTTAGACGGGTTGGTGGTGGTGTGGGTATATTTGTGCGGAATGGCCTCACAAGCAAGATTATTTTCACTTCATCAGCTGATGACAAATTAGAAAACATTTTCATCGAGGTTCAAATTTGTGGAGGTAAAATTTTAGTTGGTTGCATCTACAATCCCCCACCTAGCACAAATGCAAATATTGACAGCCTAAATGATATTTTTTGTCGGTTTAGTGGTACTTACAATCGCTTTGTTATTATGGGGGACTTGAATTTTAACCTAATAAATGATAGTTGCCCGTTAAAAAACTTATTGTCCTCTCTTTCTTTGTTTCATATCCCGTTTGGTGCTACACGTGGCAATTCACTCTTAGACCTTGCTATTCTACCAAGCCATGAGTCCAGTAAGGTAGTTAAATTTTGGTCAATCACCTACTATTTTTTCTGACCATGACGTGATATTTTTTAGTTTGAAATGTCGCAGACCGCCACCAATCAACAAGTACACCACAATTAATGATTTTTCTTCAATTAACATAAATGAGCTTTTTTATGAGGCGTCGTTGCTTCCGTGGAACCAGATTTGGTACCTCTCAAATGTCAACGATCAGTTAAGTGTAATAAATTCACTAATATTATATGCCCTTGAAAGGTTTGTTCCAAAAAAAAAAAGTTCTGTTTCGCGATCCTTTAACTCCATGGATGAATTCTAAGATTTTAGACGCCATTGCCCAGCGGAACTCTGCATATCATCTTCATCGGGTAACGAAACTGCCAGAGGATAAAAGAATATTCTGTAATTTGCGTAACTACGTCATTAAGCTTATTAGAGAGGCAAATTAGACTTTTATCGTAACAAGTTAGATACAAAACTACCACCCAAAACCTTGTGGAGAAACATTATATCAAATGGTATCGTGGATACATCAAATGGCATAGAAACCTCTGTAAACGCCACCGATTTTGTTAATCATATTTCTAAGGGGGTTATGAAGGAAGTAGTGCTTCCTTTGCCGTTTCAAAATTTCAATTCTGATAAAGGTTTCAGTTTCACTGCAATTAATGAGTGTAATACTATATCTGCGATTAACGCCATCAAATCTAATGCGACCGGAGCTGATAACATTTCTTTGCGGTTTATAAAGTTGCTGGAGCATGTCCTTGTGCCATATCTCACATATTTCCAAGGTTGGCAAATATCATGATATTTATATAAATATCAAAATATCCGATATATATCAGATATATATCCGATATATATCTAGTTCTGATATTTATTTTGAATAAGTTGTTTATCTTAAATATTATACAATATATGGCCGTTTCCACACTTGTATGCAGTGCAATGCATCACTCCCTCGTTTCTTACCTCTTCGCCTATAAAATAAATTCAAATATGGCAACTCCAATTTAGTTTATAGGCAATTTATCAAGCCTATTCATCTATATCTTCGACTACACAAGTCCAAATGACGAATACGGTCGCTCGTTTTGTCTTGTTTATTTGGTCAAGTTGCATCATCACTACCCACCCATAGAAGGTTGTAAAAACGGTCCAGTAATGGTCCATTACTGGCAACCAGTAATGCAGGAATGTTCGAGTGGCAACCATAACTGGACCATTAACATAATGTTACTGGATGGTAACATCGAACAATAAATGACTGTCCTTCAAGGGCAGAATAAAAGTCAGCAATGGCCCATACAAGGTTATACAACTAGTCCAGTAATGGTCAATTACTGGCGACCAGTAATTCAACAATGGCCGGGTACTCGAAACCATGACTCATAGTACTGGTAACTACGACTCGGCCATTAACATAATTTTGCTTGTTGATAACTTCGGACAATAAATAGGTGCCATTCATTTGCCAAAGGAAAAAAAGCAATGGCACATACAAGGTTGTACAGACCCAGTAACAGACTAATAATGATGACCAGTATTGCAGCAATGGCCGAGTACTGGCAATCATGACAGTTCCAATAAAAAAATATAAAATATCATATGTAAATTTAAATAAATGAAATACAAAATAATTAAAATAAGTAAAAATGAAAAAGTGAATTTTTCAAAATACATATTCCTAAAATGGATAATACTCTAGTGAATTTTTTACCAAATAACAAAGATCGCCCAATTCATGGTTCAATGCAGCGCAATGGTTCAGAGCACTGGCGCAATAACAATAGCCAATTATTGTTAACTATTAACGTGCCATTACTTGGCCATTTAAAGTAAACCCCACTGATTAATTTCTATAAACCGTAGATTGGTCGCGTCATGGATACAGTAATGGTCCTACAACAATAGCCAAATATTGTTTACCATTCATGGGGAAGTGCTTGGCCATTCTAAAGGTAATGGCCATTCAAAGGTAACTAGGCCATTCAAAGGTATCTAAATACTGGCTCGGTCGATGAATCGTTCTTGTACTGGCCCAATAACAGAAGTCAAGTACTGTAAACCTGATTAGCTGATTATTTTGGCAACGCTACTACAGGGAGCATAAACGCAGAAAAAAAGTACTGTTAAGTTAACCATTAAAGGGCCAGTGCTTGCCGAATTTCAAATTCTGGAAAACCTGCTTGGGCGGTCATTTCATTCCACCATGTTATTGGTGGTGTATTTCTAAACTGATATTGATATACATATTTTTGAAATGGTGTAGATTCAGTTGAAAGCGCCATTGCAAATGGAATGAAGTCTGAAATAATTATATTTTAATATGAAAGTATATGCTTCTTCTCTTTGGTGGTTGTTCAAACGTTTACCTTTTACCTTAAAATCGATGGTCAAGCATCAATTAGCTAGGTGATGATGTGCATTTAAAGCAATGTCTCTCCTTCGATCAAAAAGTTTTTTAACTTCTAAAGGATGCTCTATTTTAAAATGGACTTCCAGTTTATGCCAAATTTCTACTACAACGGAAATAGTCGTTTTATCTCTTTGAGGTCTTTCTAAAGCAAATGCTATTCTCTTTAGATAACAAAGCATATGTTTAGCATTCCTTAAAATATTTATGTCATAAATTTAGTTATGTCAGGATCCTTGTCATCTTTAAGGGCATGGCTGAACTAGGTAATATCGATTTGGCATACGTTTTGCAGGCAGTGCTGTGACAGCTAACAGTTTGTTCCAAATTTAAGGTAGGAATAGTTAATTAATTCTTTTTTATAAATATCATGATATATATCAGAGAATAAATAACGTGATATATATCAATGATATATATCGGATATATATCATTGATATATATCATGCCAACCTTGCATATTTCTTCAACAACTGTATTACAACTTCTGTTTTTCCTGAGCTATGGAAACGTGCTAGTGTCACTCCTGTACCTAAGTCTGCTAGTCCAAAATCCGTTGAAGATTACAGGTCCATTAGCATCCTTCCAGTCCTTTCTAAAGTTTTTGAAAGCATTTTAAAGACGCAAATCGAGCAATACTTAGGTAGTATTAATTTGATCAGTCCTCTTCAGTTAGGGTTCAGAGCTAAACATAGTACCATAACTGCATTATTAAAAATATCCAGTGATATATCTAAAGCTCTTGATTTGTCATTGTTTACGGTTCTTACGCTCCCCGACTATTCTAAAGCTTTTGAATCAGTACACCACAAGCAACTTCTCCAAAAACTGAAACTTTATTTTGGTTTCTCCGACGTTGCTGTCCGGCTCATTTTCTCTTATTTATCTGGAAGAACTCAGTTTGTACGTGTCGGTGAATCAATCTCTGCAGATGTGGAAGTTGTAAATGGAGTACCACAGG
This sequence comes from Diogma glabrata, assembly GCA_963693315.1. Taxonomy (NCBI): domain Eukaryota; kingdom Metazoa; phylum Arthropoda; class Insecta; order Diptera; family Cylindrotomidae; genus Diogma; species Diogma glabrata. Next base: position 411,597,537 of record OY856186.1, read on the forward strand.
GATCTATTCTGGGACCAGTTATTTTCTATATTTATTAATGATCTTCCAAACTGTCTTAAACACTCCAGTTTCCATCTCTATGCTGATGACAGTCAACTCTATACTTCTGGGCCACTTAACAACATTTCAGCCATATTTGATCTCATTAACAGCGATTTGAGTAGGCTGTCGCTTTAGAGTTCAAGGAATGGATTATCACTTAACAGCAAGAAAACTAAGGTTCTTTTCATCAATCGGTGTAGCAATATCAACTTTACGTTACCTGATCTATTTCTGGACGGCAACAATCTGGAGTTTGTTAGGACAGCGCGAAATCTTGGGGTAATATTTAACAATACTCTGACCATATTACTCGTCTGTGTGGCAACATCCACTACAAACTTTACACTTTGAAGCTCACTAGCCAGTTTATTCCACAGGCAACTAAACTACATCTTGTCAAATCATTGATTGTTCCTCTCTTTCTCTATGGAGATGTAATATTCTACCAATCTGACTGTATATCTAAGAATAAGCATCGTGTTGCATTCAATTCATGCCTTAGGTATATATTCAATCTCGGTTTTAGAGACCATGTGACACCTTACTCTAAGTGCATTCTAGGTTGTTCACTTTCAGTTTATTTCGCGTTTCGCGTTGCGTGTCAAATATTTAAAATAATTACTAATGAATGTCCTCTCTATTTGTTTGAAGAATTTTCATTTGGAAGCTCACAACGGATGTCCTTCCTTAATGTACCTCGGTTTAGCTGTCAGCAAAGAAGAAGAAGTATGTTTGTTCATGGTGTTTCCCTTATTTGGAATAAACTCTCGTATTCTATCATATACCAATAATTCTATTATAAGTTTCATACATAAATACTTTGAGAAGACATTTGATTTTAATTTTATGTAAATGAATCGCTTTAAACAAATAAATAAATAAAATAAATAAAATAATCTAGAACTGTAAAATGTAATTAAATAAATAAATAAAATTAAAAAAAATTTATGATCTGTTATAATTTTCCGGCAACGTATTGATGTTTCGTGTTAGTTTTGTAATAAATTTCTAAACAGAGATAAAAAAATACTTTTACTTTAACAAAGAGTTATGTTTGATATACATCATATACAGACCGAAGTCTTGATATCTCAGAGCTGTGAGATTTCAACCCCTCCATATTTTAATGTTAGGTTATGGGCTTTTTGAGTTTTATAGCTAGTAATTTAAAACCTGTTTATGGAATTTATAATATACGTCCCTAAAAACATAATAGTGAAAGTTTACTAATGTTCTAATTAAATTATTACGAATTTTTCGACGCCATTTTCAATTTGTCAAAGTAGCAGATGAACAATTTAACAATTTAAGCCCAAACAGATATTTTAGGTTGCTTCAAATTTTGGCCATCCAGATATACCGGTTGACGTGGAACGTCCCATAGATAGGTTTGTTGGTATTTATTAGAATTTTTGTTCAAAAGTCAATAGCCGAGGCGATTTGTCTAATAAGGCAAAATTAAACTTATATTAAAAACGGGAGTTTTGATAAAGGCTTTAGGAAATATGCAAATTATTTAAGTGCTTGCTCTTTGAAATGACACCCACTCGATTAGGTTTTTGAAATAATATATTAAAATCTTATCCTTTACCCCTCTCTTCCTCCCGTTTATTCCTAAAAAAATGCAATTATTAAATTAAACACACCGTTATATTTTTTGTTCAAGTTTTCCTAATTTTCTATCATTTTAAATTTTTCTGTCCATGAAGCTCGGAACTAAACGAGGGAAGAACACAGAAAATCGCATATTCAAAACTAGAGGAAAAACAGAGGTTTAAAGTTCTATAAAATAAATGTTTAAGGAATTGTTAATTATCTATGCCCTTTCATTTAGGGAAAAACCGACTTGTTTGGAAAAACGTAGTTCACTTAAGGTCGCACATCACATCACATGGTAACCGACTCAAATAAATTAAAACAATTTTATTTATTTTTGGCCTCGTCACAATCATGAATGAGTTGCAAGCAAATTTTTCAGTTCAAAATAATTTATGGTTTATGAGATAATTGATGGTATATCGCACAGAAGGACAGACAGATACCGTACACTCACCAATATGGTTATATAATTTTATAAACTTTGATGTATACGACAGCGCTCCAAATATGTAATTCTATTTATTTTTATTCAAAGAACAAATTTATTTTTATTTAATGTTTGATAAAACTTGAACTCTTGATAGTGGAGTTAAAATATGAATTTATTCTTAAATTAGAAAAAAAACTAAACTTACAAAAATAAAAATGGAATTAGAATTTGAATAAAATAAAAAATAAGAAGAAGAAGAAAAATAGATCATGATGTTTGAAAAGTAGTTTCTTATTTTTAAATGTTTGGTGAAATTTTCGAATAATTGTGATTTTTAATTAGTATTTGTACTCATATTTAACCAGATGCTGATAAAATAAAAATTAAAGATCGCAAGATCATCTCATATAAAACATATACATACAAGACTACAGATACCACATGTTAATATGTTCTATTAAAAGTTTCATATTTACTTAAGTTAGTTATGTTAGTTTTATAATTTTAAATTATAAATAATTACATCACTATATTATAATTATATATCAAGTGTTAATTCTGACTGAATACATGTATTTTAGATAAAGAAATATGTTTTGTTTATATTATAGTTAAACCACGATACGTATCTATTGTATGCATAACGAAAATAGCAAAAATGGATATACTAACATTTCGGTTTATATAATATAATTAAAATTATTTAGATTTTTTGATTATTAATAATTTCAAGGACGTAATTAAAAGTTTTAAGGATTAAACATAAGTTTGCAAAAACTAGTAATAATATGACTCATTCTACAAGTTGACATAGCCAAAAAGGAAAATAATTAGAGAAATTTAAGAAAATGGATAAAAATCGGAGAAGGGCGAAGAAGAGTTAGTTGATCTTTCAGTTCTTGTTTAATTAAAGGGCGTAGGCGTGTCAAAATTTAACGCTGAATATGGGACAAGCAAGGGAATGGGCATGCAGAGGAAATGTCTTATTGTTAGAGTTAGTATTGATGAAAAAAATATTTCATTACATTGGATACCGGCGCAACGAGTACAATTGTCCGGACGAATGACCGAATTAATTCGTAGCTGATGCTGGAAAAAGGACTACTTATGTAGGGAAACGTCAAGTTTCCATTCCAGTTTAATGGTGAAGAATCAAAAGCCAGTCGCATAACAATTTTAGATCACAAGGATAAACTACAACCCAATTTGGAAACAATCTTTTGAAAAAATTGAAAGGCAGTTTTATGTGACCCAGGTTGTGGAAGAACAGAGAAGAAGAAATGCAAAAAGACATCGTTATAGGCAACGCCTTAGGGAGATTAAAATTAAACTTCAAAATATCCGTAAAAGCTTTAAATTTGTCAAACAAACCGAAAATATTAAAGAAAGGATCAACTGTAGGACAATGCAAAGGAGCCACAATTATAAAATATGAGAATAAAAGTATCAAGAGCTAGGCCAACACAAAAGAACTGAAGGCGAAAATTAAGAAAAAAGACTCATTCAGAAATTGACTAGGAAATAAAACGTACTTGCAGGAAAAGGGTTCGAAGAGCTCAGAACAAATTGTGTTCAAGACCAATTCTTGCACATCCTAAACCTCACGTGAGGTTTATTTTTGACACCAATAGTAGGTTGAATCGAACCTTTACAAGCATACGATTTTGAGATCGAATATCAAATGGGTATTGCACCTGAGAATTCTGATGTCATTACAAAAAGACCATGCCAGGTAAAACGCAAGAATTGTAGCCAACAGAAGTAATAAAAACGGTAACCTACCAATCTAAACACTGTGCTAATAAAACAATAATAATAACAAAAATTGAAAGAGTGATGGTAACATTCCAGCATAGAGAGACATTATAGATAAAACTAAGAACTTGAATGCGAACTCAATAAAATGAGATAGTTTGCATCTAAAAGATGAGAACCTGACACGGATATAAGAGTGTTTAGATAAGAAGATTAAGCAATACCTCACTAGTGGAAGGAACCCACCGACAAATTGTAAAGTGATATTAGAAATTCATCCATGGTGCGACTGTTTCCAGCTTATAATATAATGGACTATTTCAGTAAAATGCTGGCAGTGTTCGATATCAAATTAGGAAATATCCGCCATTGCTGAAACTGGAATAAATGATTGAATTAATCGCTTTGTAGTTCCTACTGAGATTCACACATGTCATAAAGAAACTGTGTGCCAAACGTGATCTTCTTTGGGCAGTCTGCTGGATGCGGCACCAGGGCGACGGGTTCGCATTAACAGTTAGATATTATGGTTGGGAAATTCAACGCAATGTTGAAGGTATTTCTGACTAAAGGGGTTAGTAATAATCAACACGATTGGGAATAACATATGCCTCTATGTTTGATGTCGTACAGAGTGGCAAATCATAGGACGATAACGATATCAGTTCGAAATATTTTTGGCATCGACCCAATCAGAACATTCTCAATATGTATATTATTATTACATTTATAATTATTGAATGTCCTTGATTATTTCTCTAAAGTTGTATTGCTCAAACCTCTTTGGAACGCAACATCACCTAAGGTAAACACGCCTTCTTGAAGAGTGATGTGTTTTGGGGATACATGTACTAGAGTTTCTACACAGCCACAATGGTAAACAATGGCTGAGTAAATCATTTCAGAGTTTATTATCGGATTTTTATATACAACAAGTGTGAATTCTAGAGTCTACAGTCCTTGGAGTAATGCTTCGGAAAGGGGGAATAGATTGGTCCTCGCTGCCATTTGAGACCACGTGAACGTTCAACACACTACATGGGATTCTCATCTGGGAAGATAGCCTATGCTTTGCGAGCTACTGTGCCTAGTGTCACTCAATGCTCTCCGTATTACTTGTTGTTTGGACAACATCCAGTCTCAGATGGGAAGACATTTCAACTTTTGAAATCCTTTCACATTCTCGATGTAACGGTTTACGAAGGGCTGGATCGTTCGGATCATCTGGCCATACTTACAACTCGTATTCAAGTCAACCTTAAATCTGCAATCACAACATCAATATAATTTTCGAACCCGGTTTTACCTCAACAGCGTGTCGTCGTTTGGCAGCATCACTTGAGTGACGCGACTAATAAATTCTCCCCAAAACTAGCAACAAAATTTATGCCGGCAATAATTGAATCCGGGCATAGGCAACGTATTGTACAAAACGAATGTCAAAACCTGGATGGTAAAAGCATCGGGGTTTATCATACTATAAGGATGATAAGGATAATCTTTTTGCACTGCTTCCAATAACATTCTTTGTTTCTTTTTCGTTCATTGTGGTTCACTTTGCATCTGGTTTAGGTCTGGGGTCGGACAATGCTGATGAACATGTGAAGCTCAGCGTTTCATGACAATATTGCTCGAGATTTGACGTTTCCTGAAACTAGGTAATCGTCCTGTTCAAGCTGATTCAGTGTTTTCGAGATTCTTCCTCATGTTGTCGTTCCCTCTGACTTAAATTTCAAATAATCAATGTTTTACTTTATAATTTGTATTTAACTAAGTTGGTTTTAACGACACATTTTTGCAAATAATTGGATTAACATTTATACTGAGCCATGAACCAATAGGTGAATGTAAAAACATTCGTTTATTGGTTATTCACAGTTTCAAATGACCTCCTCTGGAACGATTATGTAATGGTGATGGCAAAAAGCGCGTCTAGAAAACTCGGTGTCCTAAATAGATTCAAAAAAACTTTCACTCCATACCAATTGCTTCATGTTTATAAGTCCTATATTCGTCTCTGTATGGAGTACTGTTGTCAAGTTTGGGGTGCTGCTCTGTTTCCATCTTGGCTCTCTTAGACTCTGTTCAAAAGCGGGCTATACGAATTGTGGGTGATCGAGATCTGTCATCAAGACTTGATTCCCCACAACATCGTCGCACTGTTGCTGACCTCGGTTTTTACAAATCCTCATCAACAGTGCTCAGATGAAATCAGCAGCATCATGCCTCAAACTTATTCTTACCCTCGTCTCACTTGGCAATCGGCTAGCGCAACCAGTCAAATGGTCGAGATCCCACGCTGTCATACTGGCTTTGTCCGAACTGCATACAAATGGAATAGTTTGACGGAATCCATCGTCTCAGGCGGTTTCAATCCGCAGAGGTTTAAAAAAAGCGTTCATCAACACCTTAGAGCACAAGTTGTTGTGGGACCTACGTCTTAAACGGTATTTAAGAAAACCCTATAACACAAAACTTTTTATTTAAAAAAAAAACTCTCGAGTAAACATTTCATATGATCTCGAGTCTCGACTGCAAATGTTTTGTAATAATGAAATAATGTGTAAATCGGCTTTTATTTTTCGAACATCGAATTTGTTGTAAAACAAAGAACTAATGAAAAAGGGAGAAAAATATATTTCGGAGTTGATATCCTCCATGATGTGAAAAAGAAAATTAAATTTAAGATTAGCTTTGAGATTAAAACAAATAGCAGTCAATGAGTCTCTACTCTCTACTAGTCGATAGAATAATGTAGGTAAGGGTAGTCGGCAAATTAGATCCGTAACTTCGGGATAAGGATTGAGATGGCTCAGGCTTGATTGGGATGTAATAATTTTTGTTAAAAAATATAAAACTAAACAATGTTATTACAATTAATTCAGTAAATTATTTGTGATATAACATCACCCCGATGGAAAATCTCCCATCAAGAATAATATAAGAACTGAATCTAAAAAATTATGGTGCAAATTATGAAACTTTTTGCAATCCATACAATTTTAGAGCGATCTAGTTTCGAACCAATGAGAAAATTTTAAACTTTAAAAAAGTTTATCATTCTCATCAGGGCTAGCCGACTAGATAAACTCTACCAAAAAATGTCAACGCTAATGAATATAAACTAAAAATTATCATGTGTCAATAGACACAAGTGAAGACTAGTCATCTTCCTCTCACCGATACAAGTTTGTTATTCAATACTAGAATGTCTAGAGTATAACAAAACAGTGATCACCAGAGAAATTAATTGACTAAACCTGAATTTATTAAATGTATGTTTATGTAAATTTTTTGTTTTTACACTTCGCTAGAGTTGTAACCTAATTTTTAGTTTATATTCATTAGCGTTGACATTTTTTGGTAGAGTTTATCTAGTCGGCTAGCCCTGATGAGAGTGATAAACTTTTTTAAAGTTTAAAATTTTCTCATTGGTTCGAAACTAGATCGCTCTAAAATTGTATGGATTGCAAAAAGTTTCATAATTTGCACCATAATTTTTTAGATTCAGTTCTTATAAAATGTTATTACAGTTAAAATAATTGATAAAATTTTAAAGTATATAAATTATTAACGATGGGTGGTTAAGTTATAACCAAAAGCAATATTTATTGGTAATATTTATGTTGATCATGGTAGTTTAATTTTAATAAATTAACACTTTTTAGGCATATTTGTTGTAATCGTTTTTTATATTAACGATTTGAGCGATCAAAGGATACTTTCGACTTATAACAGTGCATGCACAATGAAATTACTTTTACTCATGAGATTCAAGTTTGTATGAAAATTTATTTTGAAAAAAAAAAAATTATATTTGAAATATATTTTTCTCAATGAAAAAGTTAAAGATTTCTTCACTTGTATCTCATGATTGATAGAGAATGAACCTAGCTACATTTTAAAGCTTGTGCTACTATATTGAAAAATAATAATAAAAAGTTGCTCAAATCTCATGAGCAAAAGTAATTTCATTGTGCCTGCACTGTTAATATAGATAGTCTATTAGGCGGAATACTAGACGTTCAGTGATAATTAGCAATTTTGCTTGCCCTAAACATTACTATTATTTAACGAAAGTAATCAAGCAGGAATACCATAGGAGTGTCAAAAGAAAAAATTATTTGAAAGAGGGATTACCTCAAAGAGAATTGTTTGAAAGAGGGCTTACATTAAGAAATAATTGCTTGGAAAATGGATTGTTCAAGGAAGGAATTGGCTGGAGAGGGAGGTTTGCATATACCTGTAAGTGTAATATTAATTTTATCTTTTTCATGTCTTTCTTAATTTTTGTTCGTATTATGGCATTTAGCGATGTGAGTTAATTTTTTTTGTTTGTTTGAGAATCTACCCCACATTTTTTGTCTCTCTATATAAGTAGCATTGGTGTACAAAAATTTAGAGGCACTAGGGTATCCAATTTCGATTTTCATGTTAACGGATACCCTAGTATTTTTGGCTTTTTGAACACTCGACTACCCGGGACTATAAAATTTTGATTTTTAACAAGCAATCAAAAGATTTCTTAGCTTGAATTAATATTAATTGGGACAAAGAACATAGGACCCTTTAACAATTAATGGGACCTAGGATTTAAGAAAACTATGTGTTGTTGTGACTCATATTATAGGTCCTACTACGCAACACATTTTATTAAAAATAAGCATCAGTCAAAAGTAAATTCAAGCAATTCAAACCGAGCGAACAGCATTTAGGCAAAATGTTAAATTTTATTCCTTTGAATGAAAATCTTGTACCTGTGTGTCTGATATTGTAAGGAAATATAGAATCAAATTTGTTGTTTAGGATATTGAACGATATGATAAAAATGATCATGCAGAAAATGTTGGTATACAAAACAATGTGTAATTAATAACTTTAATGAGAATTCCTCCCTCCTAGACACCTGATAACGGTAGCTCAAAGTTTTTTGATAAAATAATAGAATTATTAATGAAGAAATTTCTTAAATTTACCGATGCTAAGTAATTGGAATCATTCCTATTAATGTTTGACCATAGGTGCAATTTTTCAATAGCTTCTTTTATTATTTTGAGTATTTTCTTTTGGTTGTGATATAAGACTGATGACATCTAATAGAGTTTTTTAACAATCGCATTACCAGTATTGAGTATTTTCCTTAAAACATTTTGACAGATAAAATAGTTGATTTTAAATCCGGAGGGCCAAAGATATTCCATAAATTTATGTTTAATCGATGTTTTTGGTTGCCCGTAGTGATGTTTAGTTACTGGAAAATCTACAGTTTTATTTATGAAAAGTGCCAAAAAATAATTTAAAATGGTTAAATAATAAACTAAACTACAAATTAATAATAATATTAGAACAAGTGGTGTGTATAAATTTGTGAAATATATTTAATAAATTTATGTGAAAATCAATGTTATATTGCTGTATCTGTCGTTACGTCGTTACATTTCTGTATGTAACATGTCGTTACGTCGTTATAATTTGTCTAATGATAATTAGAAATCAGTAATTATGTATTAAAATTTACTGCAAAACCAATAATAATGCAAATATATTAAAAACAACTTAAAGACAACGCAAAACGTCTTGATTTGCAAGAAATAACAATTATTTAAGGTTTTCGAATTACAAATCAGCTGATCACATGTCAAGTTTTTTGTCACATGTCAAGTTTTTTTCGGGAAAAAAGGTTTACTATAAACAAAAAATATTGACTTTAACATAATTTATTGAATATATTTAAACAGTTTAAACATTCCCCTTGTATTAATATTATTATTAACCTTTTTTTTTTTTTTATTTTAAAAAGAACTTTTGTCCTTATCGACCTATTTGTTTTAATAACTTTTGGTTTTGTCTCTTTTTTTGTACAGAGCACCAGATTCAAGTTCGTCAGATTTACAGAAATTAATTAAAAAACACTTTTATTTCTTTTTTCTGCAATATTTCGAAAATTTTTTATTTTCATCCTCAGGCAATGATTTTTTGAAGTTTTTAGAGTCCAGTTAAACATAACAACAAAATTAACATAAAAAATAAAAATAAATATCAGTGAAGATAAAAACTTCAAAAAATCATTGCCTGAGGATGAAAATAAAAAGTTTTCGAAATATTGCAGAAAAAAGAAATAAAAGTGTTTTTTAATTAATTTCTGTAAATCTGACGAACTTGAATCTGGTGCTCTGTACCAAAAAAGAGACAAAACCAAAAGTTGTTATTATTAACTTGTAGTTTAGTTTATTCTTTAACTAGTTTAAATTGTTTTTTGACTCTTTTCATACACAAAACTGAAGATTTTGTACTAACTAAACATCACTACGGGCAACTAAAAACATTGTGTTAACACAAATATATGAAATATCTTTAACCACTTCATACATACTACTTGTAATAAATGTTATTAACAATTCGTAGTTAAATTTTTGAATTAGTTTTTAACACTTTTCATTCAAAAACTAAAAATTTTGTATTAACACAAATTCACTTTGGCCGTCCGGATATTTCTAAATATTTTTGACATTTTATTTTGACGTTTAAGTAAAAAGGTCAATTGTCGATGTTGCTAGTATAAAAAACATTGTATTGAATGTTCTAGTCTCTGTACTGACTGAAATTCAATTATTTATAAAACAAATTTCCCAAAACTAATTGTTGCATTGAAAAACCTTCAATTTATTTGATTTGGCTTCGTAAAAGCTAATTAACCAAAGAAACTTAAATATTTATATTAACCCTACATGGCTGCACCCTCCTCCTCCCCACCATACCTTAACTATTCTAGACATATTTTATTTCTTTTTCTACTGGACTACCCGGGTACTTGCAAAGTCGAGTAATTTGGATACCTTATAGGTACAACACCTTGTCGATCTCAAGTTTGGCGTGACTCTATCACAACATTCATAATACGTTTAGCAAATCAGATGAGGGATAATTAGTTTGTATATACAACCTAATGACTTGGTTATGGGATTTACAAAGGTCAGCGAGGTAAGACTGAGGTTGTACTTGCCGTTCATAAACGAGATACATAAATTGGTGATATATCTTCATAACATGAAAGACGGAGTTAAATAGAAAACACTTGAAACAATTTTACATCTTCAATAAGTTGTCCTAGAAACTTTTCGAAGATTATTCTAAATCATTTATTTTATGCTTAAATGTATATAAGCAAGGAACATATTATATAATAACCGTTTGTATTTTATAGCAGAATTCAAGAATTAAGTTTCTACGTAACTTAAATAATTGCAGTTTTTTGCCGAGCATGTGGTTGATCGAGCATGTGGTTGATCTAATGGTAGAAATTAATGGAAATACAGAAAAAATTAATGAAAGAATTTTTAAAACAGAGCATGTAAAAGTTTGTCAAAAATTTCAAGCGTTGGAATCAAAGGTGCAAATTACGAACAATACACAAATACAGATACAGAGAAGTGTTATATCAGTTAATAGAAACAGAATCTTGGGAATAAGAATAAACTGAAACTAACAGGCAAAGATGATCATAGGTAAGAAATTTCATAGTTCAAAAGAGGTATAAATGTACACAGCTTACAGCAAGAGTGGCAGGATAAATAAAGAACCGATATAAATTTTGTTGAAGAAAATAAAGTTGCTTGAAAAGTGTAGTGTTACGATTCTAAACAAATCGTTTTATTCTAAGATATAAAACATTAAAATTAACTCTTAGTGGATATAAACATTTCAAAATATTGATGTTAAATTAAAATTAGATGATTAGAAACAGGAAATTCTAACAACAATGAAATTTATATTACAGAGCAATGGTAGGCAAAGTTACACTGATGATGTTAATGTAAAAAAACGTTTAGAATGATAAATCTAGTATAGACTGTCTAGTGTAGACATGATTAGATTAAAACTATTAGTTAGTGACAATCAAGGTCGTTAGGTCTGCACTTTAGCAGTCTATGTTAGACATAGCTTACTTCTAGAATGACCCCTTACCGTTTATCTTATTTGTCGTTCTGGGATTCCTAACGGCCTGTAGAATATAACCAAACTAGCTAATATGTTGAATCCGAAGCCACCTATTATATCAGTTTCTAGGAGTTGTCTAATATATTTATAAATTAATATTTATAAATTAATTAATTTTTTTTCGACTATTATTTTATTAATTAATTTTATATAAATTTTATTTCTATCTATTCCGACTGATAAGGGCAAATGCACATTTTTCTTTTTTTATTAAAACAGTAAAAAAACATAAGTCGACTTCGATTTGACTGAAGTAACTGTATTATCTGAAAAAACTATCGCTTTGTTGTTGTTTTTTTGTAAACTAAGCTATTTTATATTCATATCGACCTCACTTATTTTCGTACATATTTTATTAACCAAACTAAACCAAAAGAAAAGAAAAACAAAAAAATTATTATAAAAAAAATTTCTGAGAGCATTATATTTATTTTTTTCAAATAACTATCAGCCAACAAAATCTTTTCTCGTAAATTTTTATTTTACCTATAAAGAGTTTTTTGTAAATTTTTTAATATTATCCTAAGTGCAAGAGCGAAAAATAAATTATAAAAATAAAGCCCGCATGGTTTTATTTTTAAAATAAGTGCGAGCGCCCTTAAAAAATAAAAATCTGATCACTGGTTACAAGATAAGGACTTTAACAACTCAGGTAGAACCTCGATAATATTTATGTATAGAACACGGATAAAGAGAGAGCCACCTTTACATAGGCCATAAAAGTCCTAAAATTACGCCGAGAGAACTTCCCGTAAGTGTTGTATCCAAAATACAAAATCACATAAGGAAGCTCAAAAGGTTGTTAAAAATCAAAGTTTCAGGTTATAGAAACCCTTTCTCATTTATATCCTTTATCCCATCTCTAACAATTACCGTCGTTTAACGTAGTTTCATTTTTCTCCTTTACTACATCTGGCGCCCAAAGTGGGACTCTTACGATAGTATTCTCTAATCATTATTTTAAAATATGCGTATGCCATAGTTATTTTATTCCATTCGAGCTAAAATTATTTTTAAAACTTATTGAAATTTTATTAAGAATAAACGAATGACAAGTTTTTTATTTTTAATGACCCTGTCTGTATCTTAATTCCAAGTTCATGCGTTTTTCATCTTTAAGAAATGGTTTTATTAAGAAATGGTTGAACAGTCTGGGGGTCTGCAATGATGAAGAAGAGAACTAAATGGTTTTTCTATGTAGAGCATAGGTTGTCATATATGCTTAAATTAATTCCTATCAGAAACATTTTTCCACTCGTCCAACACATGCGACTATGTAGAGTATGAATTAAATAAAAAGCAACAAAGGGTTTTATAAATCTGGTTCGTGATAATTCAAGGATTTTATTTCTAGATCGCGACCTACTTAACATTTTCGGAAGTAAAAATACTAAACCGATCTTTGTCGTAGACTGATTAAAACCTCTTTTTTTCTCTTATCATGTCCATAAAAAAAATTTAACAATTCATTTTATATGAACTTCATGCAACGTGGTAAGTGAAATAGGATTTGTGAATCAAAATCTCAGAAACTATATAATTGTACGGTTATCTCAGTAATTAAATTAAACAGACACAGCACTAAGTTAAACTTTTATAATTAATTCTCATTTAACGATTGTAACAGTTCTCTTAATGATTTGTATAATTTTCACACATTAACAGTATTTACAGATAATAACTTCCGGACAAACGAATTGTTAACAAACACATTTCAGCGATCCACTTTTTACAATCGTTAGTGTATTTAAAAAACAACATCCCAACATAAGATTACTTATTGTGCTCCGACTGTAAAATCTAATAAAACTTTATACATACATCTTTTTTAAAGAGAAATAAAATATTAATAAAAAAAATCAAACATTTGATCACCAAAGTAAATAAAAACATGAATTGATTTGCAATAATGTAAACAAAAAATAGTAATACCAAACTTGAATCAAATAGTTTTTTTTAAATTCTTATAAACATAAAACACTTTCTTACAATTTTTTTTTGTTTTAATTAAGAAAATTTAAATCTTCAGAAAAACTCACTATAAATAGGAATATGATTTTTAATTTATGTGTTTAAAACAGTAAGCACAATTAATGCATTGTCAACATATTTTATATATTTTAGATTTGCATAAAAAATAACTTTGAGAAAAACTTAAAATAGAAAGAAAAACTTTTGTATTCCAAAAAAAAAAAACAAACACTAAACAAAATATTTTATAATTTTACACCATAAAATATAAATAATAAATCACAAAACTTTAAAAAGAAGAAAATGATTTTATTACTTTTGTTTAATTATTGAAGAAAAATTTTCTTCTTTCAAAATCTCAATCGAGTTTTTTATGAGACGAGATTATCCAAAATTCCAAATGCAACTAATTTAAAAATTAAATTTTTCTTTTCTTTACATTAAAAAAAAAGTTATAAGAACTTAAATGTGAATATATTTGTGTTTATTTTAATTATATGATCTTCAATCTTTCTTTATCGCCGATCTTCTATTGTTATTTGTAGGTGTGGTAGTCGGTTATTATAAGTTTTTTTTATTTATGTAAGAAAGAGAGAAAGCATAAATGAGAGCATAAAGTGTGTGAATTTTATAGATCGTTACTATTCCATAGTATTTGAATTATTGAATGAATGTAATGTGGAGAGAAACGTAGAAATTAATTTGACATGCTCTCGTTTGGTTGTTGTCTTTGGTTTGTTTATTCTATGTTTAGAAATTTGGTTCGAATTACAGGTGTTGATCTTCGCTCGTTTTTTTTTTTTTTTTTTTATTAATTAGTTAGACATGTTTAGCACACTAAATATGAAATATTCATTATTTAGACTCTTAGAATATCCGAAGATACCATGTCAACTATAAAGGAAGGAGATGAGGAAAATGGAAAGAATGGGGATATAGGGATAACTATACTAATTTTTTTAAATGATGATGGACATTTTCTTTAAATGCCTGAGGGGAAAATTCAGGGTTCCGTTTTTTGTACGGAACACTATTGGTGAGAGTAAAACGTGTTTTTCACATTATATCGATTATCTCGTAAACTATAAATGCTATGGACTTGAAATTTGGCATGCGTATAAAACTAACCTGTCCACATGAAATGACGGATACAAATAAAACTAAAGTGGTTTTCGTTTGGTTTACAGGGCTGAGATGTGAGACCTTTGAGAAAATACATTTCTTTATAGATTCAAGTAGGGTATCATATGAAAGGGCTTTATTTCAGTATTCCATAAAAATTTATTTTGGAATTTTACACCTCACCCTTTTTCGTATAATTTTGAATAATGACGTTTTTTTCGCGTTTTCTTACCTCGATTAGCTCCGAACCTATCTGATCGAAAATTTTCAAATGTACTTGGAATGATAGAAAAATTAGTACGTTTTTAATAAACAATATAAAAAAGTGTCATATTTCCATACTTAGATTTATTAAGGGGGTGGAAATGAGGAGGGGTAAAAACACTATTTAAAATGTGGTCAAGTGGGGTGTCATTTGAAAGAGCACTTAATTTAAAAAACAAAGCAATTTTTTTTAGAATTTTGCGATGCCCAGGTTTTGAGTTATAGTAAAAAAAGTGCGAATTTAGACCGTTCCCCCCCCTACGTTTCGACACTGATTGACAGAAAAATTTGTAAAAATTCACAGAGTTAGGAAGTTTGCTAAATTTTGTACGAAAACTATAGCGAAGTCTCCAATAATTATATTTCTGTGTGTTTAGAGGACCGGGGTAGAGGGGGTAAAAAAAAACTTTTTTTGACCCAAGCGAGGGGGTGTCATTTGATAGAGCACCTCATTTGGAATTCGCTGCAATTTTTTTTAGAATTTTGCGATGGCCAGTTTTTGAGTTATTGTCGAAAAAGTGCAAAGTCCAGACCGTTCCCCCCCCCCATGCGTTTCGACACTGATTGACAGAAAAATTTGTAAAAATTCATAGAGCTAGGAAATTTGCTAAATTTTGTACGAAAACTATAGCGAAGTCTCCAATAATTATATTTCTGTGAGTTTAGAGGACCGGGGTAGAGGGGGTAAAAAAAACTTTTTTTGACCCAAGCGAGTGGGGTGTCATTTGAAAGAGCACCTAATTTGGAATTCGTTGCAGTTTTGAAGTGCCCAGTTTTTGAGATATTGGGCCATATGTATAAAACCTAGTAACTAGGTTTTTTAAGTGTTTACTAGTTTTCGTATGCATAAAAAAGTATTCGAAACTTTACTTTACTAGCTTGCTAAAAAAAAAAACATCGAATTGTTTTGTTTTTGAGTGTTTGCTATGTTTGGTATGCATAAAAACCAAAATTTGCTGGATCTATGCTGGTATATACTATAATCAAACCTAGTGTCTTATTTACCACACTAAAACTATTACTAGGTTGTTAATTTATAGTTTTTTCTTTTTGAGATGTGATATGAATTCGAAAACAAGACAAATGTATTGAATTTATTGGTTTTTTATTTTGATTTGGAAGATGAAATATGTTTTCGTGCATGTAGAGTTTACAAATTGCGTAAACCGGGTGAAGGAAAAGTAAATTTTAGACACCTTTAGAAATAGTAAACTTTTAAGACATAGTAATTTACTCTTCTTGAAATAGCTGAAGCAGAATCGACTCAATCTTGCACGTTTTTTTCCAAATTTTATGAACCTATACACTTTGGCTTATCGTTCAAGTGTCGGCGGAATTCGGAACATGCAAAATGATTAGCAAATGAGACGGATGAAGGTTTAACGCGACCCATGCCAATAAGAAGTGATTTACGTAAAAATTTTTGGTCAAAATTGTCACATACAAAATATGCCTACATGCTGATATTTCCGAGAAAAAAAATCATAAAGTTTTAAAACTGCGTGAAAACTGTGTTTTTTGCCTAGAGTGCGATACTACTTCCATCACGCGGTAAGAATTAATTAAAAGTGTATATTTTGAAATAAATTTAAAAAAATCGGAAAATCGATTTTAAAATTTTTAAAAATTAAAACTAAGGGAGAAAGCTACCCTTAAAATTTTTAACAAATATTTTTGTCATGTGAAAATCGTGAATATTTCTAACGCATTGATATTTTTGAAAAAAATTTGCTACGAATAAAAAGATAAACGTATTCGAGGATTATTCGATATATACGTGTTCGAGGATTTTTTTTTGGAAAATATAGTGGTTCCAAATATCGAGAATTTCGTGATTTTTGGCTAGTCGAGTTAGTTTTAAAAAATTCATAAATTCGGTTCTATTAAAGATAAAAACTTCTAGTTTGTTGTATGTTAAAGTTAAAAGATTTATCAGAGCTTTGCAGTTTTCAATGATTGTACAATACCGACGTTTTATACCAGAATTTGATTATATTGCTAAGAGCCTACATAAGCTTCCAAGAAAAGATAAAGCATTTGAATAGACCGAAAAGCAAGACGATGCGATTATGGAACTTTAATTAAGGTTATGATCTGCACCAGTTCTGGTTTATCCTATGCAATCTTAAATTTATATTAAATACTGATACCAGCAATGATGGTATAGGAGGAGGGGAAAAGAAATCGATGAAATTGATGGGAAAGAGAAAGTAATACCTTATTACTCAAAGACACTGTCCAAGCGAGAAAGGGATCATTGTGCAACCCACAAAGAATTGCTGGCTATAGTGCTATGGGTGAAACATTTCCACAAACACTTGTAATTCCATTTGAGTAGTGATCATGGAGCATTGAGTTGTTTATTACAATTTAAATACCCAGCGGGGTAGGGAGCACGATGGATCAAACGTTTACAGGCTTATGGTTTTGACATTAAACATCGAACAGGAAATGCACATGGAAATGTTAACGAATGCCAGTAGAATGCAAGCACTGTAACCGGGCCGAAAGCTAGGAAAACATTATTGACGTGAGGCTTACGTAAGTGAAAAAGGAGAAACGCCTAGACAGTGTCATATTTGTCATAATGGAACAGCCTCTGTAAGCAGTGCTCGGATGAAATCAGGTCCATAATGCCTCAGACATATGTTTTTCCCCGTTTTACTCGTCAATCGGTTTGTGCGGGCGGTCGAACTGTTGAGATTACTCACTGTCATAGTAATAGAATGCAAAGAGATTTCGTTGTGCGTACATCGTACACATGGAATGCTTTGTCCGAATCAATAGTCTCGAGTGCCTTCAATTCACAAAGATTTAAAAAAAGCGTCCACCTATACCTCAAGACGCATGTTGTTGTGGGACCTACGTCTTAAAAGGTATCTATGTGTTGTTGTGACACATTTTGTAATTCCTACTACACAACACTTCTTATTAAAAAAAAAAAAAAAAAAAGTTCTAAGGGTACAGTTAAAGAATCAATGTTAGTAGTAGTCCCAAAAATAAAAATGCCTCAAGTTTTTAAAAAAATGTTATGGAGGACCAGTGGCGGTCACCTGGGTATTAACAAAACCCTTGACAAAGTACGACGTAGATTTTATTGGTCAGGAGCATGTCTATTGGTAGTGGAATGGTGTCGCAGAATAGCTACTGCAAAAGGACCTATACGAAGAAGTTATGGTAATATGAGGCAGTATAATATGGGAGCGCCATTTGAGAAAATTGCAATGAATGTAGCTGGACCATTTCCGGCTACTGATAGCATCAACAAATATGTGCTAGTCATAATGAATAATTTTAGCAAGTGGCCAGAGGTGTGTGTCCAATACCAATCAGGAATCAAGAACCATAATAACTGAAGCAGCAATAAGCAATTAGATTCATACAGATCAATAAAGGAATTTTGAATCTACAATATTTCAAAAATCTATCAGATGCTTGGAATCAATAAATCCAGAACAACTGCTTCATATCCCTATAGCTGAGTCAAAGAGTTGATTTTCATGTTATCTGTTGATCTAGCACATTAAAGGGTAGATTATGGAGAAGCATTACTGGGTTGAAGCATTAGAAATTGCAGTCCAGCATATGATCACACCGTACATTAAGGGTCTGATCACCGACATGTAAAACCATTGGAATATGTGAGGTGCAAGATTCCATATTTTTCCATGGCTTTATTACATGAGTATAGATAGTGCTACTGTAACTTTTTTGGCGCCTTCTGTGATATTTGATTTCCAGGTGAGTCCACCTAGGTATTCAGCACGAACATAGGTATTTTGCTAGTTCTGCAAGTGCAAGATCACTTCGCTCCAAAGCAATGGAGCCAATATCAGGGATCCTCTGCTTTCTGGTAAAAAGAATCACTACTGTTTTTGCAGGATTATTTTCTAACCCATATTTTTGGCCCATGTCAATGTTATTGCAAGGGTAGTTGGGACTGGCTCGTCTAATGTACTTTGACTAGAATCGCCACTTGATTATTTTATTCAATGCCAACTCCCCCAAGTTATTTGTTAAAGAAACCTAAATGGCAAGGTGACGAAGATTTATATCAAGATAAAGATATGAAAGATGTAAAACAAAATCAAATCAAGAAAAACAAAGCATATGAAAGCATATGAAAGCAAATGAAAGCGTAAAAATTCTAAAATTTTCATAAGAACTACTCTGATATAAGAACCACTCTAATATAAGAACACCTCAAACTCATCTTCTTTTCTCCCGTTCTAGTGTGGCCCAAAGCACATTCAATGTGTTAAGTTTTCGCACTTGATAAACTCTAGATTGTTTTCGAAAGCATAGTTCTTAAACAGTAAAAGTTCTTTTCGTTTATCGTTCTCAAGAAACGTTTTTCGCTAATTTTGGAGTTTTAAATCCCCTTGTGTCTTTAAAATATTCAATAGCAACAAAAATAAAAGCCGGATACCAAATTATAACAGGAAAAATACTAAACGTAACAATTGCATTTCCTTATAGTTTAACTGTAACGAATACAAATTAATCCAAATATAAATATTAATGCTGAGAACTACATGTTATTTGCAAGAATTATGATAGAACAGAGGAGTAATTCTTGTATTCAATAGTCATTAGTGATGTCAACTATTTAGTCAACACACATTTGGTTATACTCCCGGCAGCCTGTTGCACCAAGCCACGAGGCATCAATTTATCAAAACAAATGTTTCTAGCATAATTCGATGTACTCATCGCCAAGGCATACCATCGCTAGTAAGAGGAGCACCTTCGATTATCACACATTTGTAATAAGCTCATTAAATAAGACAAAACAGTGTGTTGCTTGAGCGGTGGAACCAATGATTCATCGCAAAAATAAAAGACTGTGTAAGCCGCAGTTTCAAATCAGAAACGTAATAAAAACGATTCACGGCATGCCCACGACTAATAATAAGAAATACGCCAACGAATTCAATCAGTTAGTTTTACACCCCAAAACATTGGAAAAACGTATAGGAAAATCTCAAAAACAATACACAAATTGCCATCTGATAGCTGAAAGCAATCTACAAAAGATTACGTATCAAATCTACGAAAACCTTCAAAGCTCTTATGACAAATAGTCTATCGCCAATTGTTCTGAAAAGAAATTGGGCTGCATCTTCATTCTTGCATGTCTGACTAATGGAAGATCAAACATAAAAGGTTTCGAAGTTTTAGAAGAAATTTTTACTTAAATACGGGTTCTGAATAAAGATTTTTTTTCTTCAATAAAACAACTTATTTCACTTCCATGTAAACAAACACAAAAATATAAAATAAGACGAATATTTTAATATTGAACTTCTTCTTATAATTATTAACATAAAATTCTACAAATTTACTAAATAAATAGATAAACTGAAAATATATACGCAGATATATAACAAATAAGTTATTTATTTGACAACTCAAAAAAGTTTGTTATTTAAATTCCTAGTAAACTCCATAGCAACAACCTAGTGCGATGTTTTTTAATACTATCCTCCTAGTTTAGTTCATACTCAAACCAATTTTTTACTATACTAGCAATTTTGTATTAAACTAGATAGTAAAGTTTAACTAGTGTTTACTAGTTTTTATACATATCGCCCATTGTCGAAAAAGTGCAAAGTCCAGACCGTTCCCCCCCATGCGTTTCGACACTGATTGACAGAAAAATTTGTAAAAATTCACAGAGTTAGGAAATTTGCTAAATTTTGTAGGAAAACCATAGCGAAGTCTCCAATAATTATATTTCTGTGTGTTTAGAGGACCGGGGTAGAGGGGGTAAAAAAAAACTTTTTTTACCCAAGCGAGTGGGGTGTCATTTGAAAGAGCACTTAATTTGGAGTTCGTTGCAGTTTTTTTTAGAATTTTGTGGGGCCCAGCTTTTGAGATATTATCGAAAAAGTGCAAAGTCCTGACCGTTCCCCCCCATGCGTTTCGACACTGATTGAGAGAAAAATTTGTAAAAATTCACAGAGTTAGGAAATTTGCTAAATTTTGTACGAAAACTATAGCGAAGTCTCCAATAATTATATTTCTGTGTGTTTAGAGGACCGGGGTAGAGGGGGTAAAAAAAAAACTTTTTTGGACCCAAGCGAGTGGGGTGTCATTTGAAAGAGCACTTAATTTGGAATTCGTTGCAGTTTTTTTTAGAATTTTGCGGTGCCCAGTTTTTGAGATATTATCGAAAAAGTGCAAAGTCCTGACCGTTCCCCCCCATGCGTTTCGACACTGATTGACAGAAAAATTTGTAAAAATTCACAAACTTTTTTACCCAAGCGAGTGGGGTGTCATTTGAATGAGCACCTAATTTGGAATTCGCTGCAATTTTTTTTAGAATTTTGCGATGCCCAGTTTTTGAGATAATGTCAAAAAAGAGCCAAATTCATACCGTTCCCCCCCCCATTCGTTTCGACACTGATTGACAGAAAAATTTGTAAAAATTCACAGAGTTAGGAAATTTGCTAAATTTTGTATGAAAACTATAGCGAAGTCTCCAATAATTATATTTCTGTGTGTTTAGAGGACCGGGGTAGAGGGGGCAAAAAAAATTTTTTTTTGACCCAAGCGAGTCATTTGAAAGGACATCTAATTTAGAATTCGTTGCAATTTTTTTAGAATTTTTCGGTGCCCAGTTTTTGAGTTATTGTGAAAAAAGTGCAAAATTCACACCGTTCCCCCCCATACGTTTCGACATTGGTAAAGAAAAATTTGTCAAAATTCACAGAGTTAGGTAATTTGGTAAATTTTGTACAAAAACTATAGCGAAGTCTCCAATAATTATATTTCTGTGTGTTTAGAAAGAGCACTTAATTTAAGAAATGTTACAATTTTTTTAGAATTTTGCAGTGCAGAGTTTTTGTGTTATTAAAAAAAAAATATTTTTAGTATGTACCCTTTCCACACCCCTAAATTTCAACACTCGATTGACCGAAAAAATAATCAAATTTAATCCATTTACAAGCTGGTGTAATTGAATCTTTTTTAAGTTACCAAAAACATCTATGGATAATATTTAACCTGAATTAACATTTTTTTTGCCATTTTTGATCAATGTAGATTTGATTGTAATTTACTATTGACATTTACAATTTAACATTTATTTTGTTATGTGTCTATGGTCTGAAAATATAAGGACATTACAACACAACTTTTTGTCAATAATTTTTGATATTGTGTTCTTTTACATTCACGGAACCCTTGACGAGCGAATTTTATTCGCACTTGTCTGACTTTTTTTAAAAATTAACAAAGTAAAGTTGTATCTAACAGAAACAAAACAAAAAGCTGTGTGTGACATGCGATATAGCATGTCATACGCGTAACTGCTAAATAGCAAGCTAGAATACTATTTAATTTTTACTTGTTGAGTATTTTCCAATTTTCTCTCTATCTGAGAAATTATTAAAAAAGGGGTAAGCATGTTTTGTTATTCAATTAAATTGCAAAAAAAAAAAAAAACAAATTGTATGTTTAAAAAAATCACTAAATATTACACTAAGTTCCGTATTTGTTCCAGTTACAGAATAGGGAACGGACAACGAAAAAGATACTAATACAGAATGTTTCAGTTTTATACAACTTGTTGATAAACAGCAAGATAAATTTGATCTCCTAACAATGCACGTCGCAATCTCGATGATTGGAGAAACATTTCTGCTTTACGTCATGCGTATTTGGAAAACCATTTAAACTTTCGAGGTCAGAGAAATAATTTTTTCAGTTGTTATTAGATATTTTTGGGAAGTAGAACTTATGTTAAAATTTGAGTGGATATTTAAAAAAAAAATATCGAATGTTTTAATTCATTAGGTATAGTCTTGCGCACTCATACAAATTTGACCACCTTCGCAATTCAGCTACAAAGTATGTATACAGAAATTTCCATGGAAAAATTTTGTACCTCTCCTTTTATCATTTCCTGGCACAATAACATAAAAATAATTCAAATTTAAAAATGCGCAGCGAAAACTTCTAACTGATAATATAATTATTTTCGAATACATAAAAAATATTGTTCCATGGCTCTTCTGTTTATTTCCTTTAGTGCAAAACACTTCTACGTGTAGCACTTTGGAAATATTTTTATAACTTTTATTAATTTTTTTTTGTTACATAAAATCATTGACACAACAAACGTTTTGTAATATTTTATGTCCTATATAGTTGTAAGCTTTTTTTTGATTTTTATGATTTTATTAGAAAAAAAACTTTATTGCCGTATTGCAGCATTTAATTGATGTAATAAAAATAAATTTTTTTTTGGAAAAACTATATCTATACTGCATTATCGAAAATGATTTAAGAAAATATAGATAAATAGTTTTTCTAGAAGTTTTTAGTTTTTTTCTGATAAGTAAAGAATGTGTAGAATATTAATGAGAAACGGAAGGATATTATATAAATTTCGTAATAAGTTTGAAATAATTCATTACATCAATAATGTTGTGTTGCGATTTCTAATGATGTCAAGCTTCAAAAAAACGCTTTGGTTAATTCATTGTGATAAAATGAAAACTTCTTCAAGCTTCATTTTCTTTATTTGACGCTTTTGGCTTGGGTGGCCGTGGGCACAATAACTCAATGTCATGATGATACACTTACATCAGTTAGATGTATTGTGATACAACGGATCTCCTCTTTCTGAACTTTTAAAATGTATGAAACAATCTAGTATAGTCGACACATAATTAATTAAATGAATCTTAGCTCTTAATCTTATTTTAAAAAGAGTTTTGTTAAGATCTCCATGAATACATACCAGAATACAACTGCAGCCCTGAATCCGTGAATACACTAAATGTAATTATTAAACATAAATTATTAAATACATAACTGTATGTGCTTTTTTCTGATTTATTCGTCATAATTATTAAAACAACCACCTACAAATTCAGAAGTGTTATAAAAATCAAGTAAGATTGAGTTTTAAAATGGTGACCTTTGAAAAAAATATAAATAGTTTAACAAAATAATTTTTTAATCGAGAATGTGCTACAAGGAACTTTGACGTAGAGGGTACACGAGCAAAACTAATCTCCCAGATTTGAAGTTAATTTATTAATCAATAATAGTTAATTAAATCAATAATTAGCAAATATTGTAAAACCGTAGAATATTACATATTCGGAATTAATTTTAAAAGGAGATTGTAATGATAAAAATGAACAAAGCTTTAGAAAATCTAAATAACGATGTTCGTACCCTTAACGAAATTAGACAAAAAGCTATAGCGCGAAACGAAAAATTTCTAAATTATGATAAGCAATACGATAATAAGTAAACTAAAAGTGAACGTCAACAAAAAACGTAAACAAGCAAAATTATATGATATCAAGGAAGTTATTAAAAATTATATTAGCACGCCCGGCATTTCAAAGAATTTATTTACTATAAAGATAAAGGACCGCACAAAATTTTGAAATTGTCAGAAAACAATTCTTATGTGGCCAAAGATATATTATCCAAGCAGAAATTTGTTAGGGCACAAATATGGGCCTATTCAGGTTTGCCTTAGTTCGATAGAACCCTGAACATGAGTCCAACGCTTTTGCTCAATCAGACCCTGATTAGGATAGTTGGATCAGGCCCTTATCAAGTTTGGCATATAACATTAAGTAGGGCAAACTCTAGCAAAGTATTTGTTTCAAGTCCTGATCAGATTGCTCAACTAAAGGTCAAATACGAAAACCCAAATCAGGGCCAGATATATTCAAATGAGGTTAACCCTACAATTTTATTCTAATTCAGGTCTGGAGCAGGCCCACATCAGATTGCCTTACCAAACAACAAAAATTTATTTACTTTGCAATAGAAATACTTACAGATTATACATGTATTTTTTTATTTTTGCTCATTTAATGATTATACATATATTTTTTTATTTTGCTCATTTCATTTTTAATAAAAAAGAAACATGAACATCAAAATTAAAATGTGACAAAACAATCGACTCTGTGGTGCAGTTGATAAACGTGTTTTTCAAAGATCGAACTTAGATCGAACAAAACTGATTTCTAATTGAAAAAATTCAAAGGATTCACAAGGTTAATTGAGTTTGATTGCTCTTATACTTCAATAGTTTTTAATATTTCTCTGAATTATTCCAAAATCCGATTTGAGCAATTATTCCAATTTTTCTATTATTCCAATTACTCCAATAATTCCAATAATGCCAATTATTTCAGTTTTTCCAATTATTCCAATTATTTAAAAAAATATCCTTCCATGTTCCGATTAAATTTTTGCGACATCATCACCTTCTCGACCTGGAATATCATTCCACAAATTATGGGGATAACAATCTCATTAATATACAAATTAAATCTACTGAGCAATGAGCATTTCTATAACTCTATATGCGGGCTTCATTACTTAAAAAAACCGAGCGTCACATGACCACTATAGAATTATTGGTAACCAAATTTTAGTGTTGGTGCGGCATATTTTTAAAAAATATTTGCATTTTCACTCTAAGTTTTCACCTCAATAACTCGCATAAAGGAGAGGAGAACTGAAACATTTGAAGTATTAAAATATTTTAAAGATCAAACTTATCACACTACTGCATCATCGAGCACAACCATTATGCAACTAAGGATGTGGTTCCGATCGATTTAGTAAAAAAACAATTTTGAAGATGAACTGCAACGCAGTATTAATTTAAGCTTAATACAAAACTGTGTTGGTCAGAATACAACAACATAAAATATTAAACTTGTGGAGTCTGTTTCCAGCGGAATGTATAATGATCTATTGACCATTCCACCAAAAAATGTTGAATCGGAACGGGCTTTTTCAGCCTCCAGAAATATTATTGCTTCGGTCTGAAAGACCTAAGTATTACATCCATGAGCTTTTTTTTTTTTTTATTTATTTATTTATTTTTATTTTATTCATGGAAATTGTTTAAAAACTAATAGGATTTAATACAAAATTCAAATTAAATAGCTTGGTTACACAAACAAGAAACTATGCATATACATACATAGATATACACACATATATATTCAGTAAACAAATGGAGAGCACAAACAAGCATATTACAAGATTAACCAAAATTCCAGAATAAAATTTAGGGACATTTTATAAACCAAGGGTTTAGTGGCGAATGTCCCGACAAAAAATAATACTAAAAATATAAAGTGTGGGGGCTTTATATAATCTATTTATGTTTAAATGATAATTAAAACTATAAATATTACAATTAAAGGTAATTTTACCAACATAATAAACATATATAAAACGAAATTAGCAGTAAATTAAAATTAAACCGATTCAAAAAAATAAAGAATAAAGAAAACGAAGAAAAGCAAATGCGAATTTATGAAATGACTTCAAATAATGAATTAATATCATTAATGCTGAACAACCAATCCTTCAGTAATCTTGCGAAGTGTGAAAACATAGAGCAATTGGAAATACTTAGAGGTAATTTATTGAAAAGTCGTGGAGCTATACATATAAAGTATTTACTAAAGCTAGTTGACCGAGATCTGGGTATGAAGATTCTATTCCTAGGTCTGAGATTGCTGCAGACAATATCTCTCGTACGCAAATAACCATTCATCTTAAAAAAACAAGTCAATACTTTAAAAACATAAAAATGTTGCACAGGTAGAATACCAAGAAATTTAAACAAAGGCCAGGAATGGGTTCTCCTGTTACGCTTATTAATAATTCTAACAAAATGTTTTTGAGCGATAAGAATAGGTTTTAAGGTGTTAAAATATGTCCCGCCCCAACAAGACAATGCGTATTGTATTTTGGAGTCAACAAGCCCAAAATACAAGAACTTCAATACCTTTAAGGGACAAATACATCTTAGGAAGTAAAAAGCTCTAAGAGACTGCAGCATTCTTGTTTTTACGTTATTAGCCTGATCTTTCCAGTTAGGTTTTGAATCTAGCACAATACCTAGGTATTTAAATTTAGAAACTGGCTCAATAACGAAGCAGCTCAAGTCACACATATCACTAACATGATTAGAATGAAAATAAACTGCACTATCCACACGATTTCCTACAAGACTAAAGTTCATCATTTTAGTCTTATCACTAATTATCATGTGATGTGAATTAAACCAAATTCTTAACAGTCTCAAGTCACAATTTATTTGCTCCAACAAGATATGTTCTGATTTGGCCCGGTACGTTAGAGCCATATCATCAGCAAAAGCAGTTATATTACTACAATTTAAACCGATGGAAAAAAAGGAGTTAACGTAGATCAAAAAAAGAATTGGTCCTAAGACTGAGCCTTGGGGAACACCTATATTAACAAATTGCAGACTACTTAAGCAATCACCAACTTTGACCTTTTGCATTCTGTTACTGAGGAAAGATTTGAACCAATTAAGAAGGACACCTCTTATTCCCGCATCAAACAATTTCTTTAACAACAACTTATGGTCAACCATGTCAAAAGCTTTAGTTAAATCAATAAATACAGCAGATACCAGATAACCATTATTTATTCCTTCATGAACACCATTTAAAAAATTTAGGAGTGCTGACTCAGTCGATAGACCTTCCCTAAAACCAAATTGAGCACTATTAAAAAATTTCCTAGCATTAAGAAAATTAAGAATTTTAGCTTTGACTACCTTTTCAAGTATTTTGGAGAAAACAGACAATAATGAGATCGGTCGGTAATTAGTTGGCAAAGTCTTGTCGCCTTTTTTATGCAGAGGACTAACTATCGCCAATTTTAAGCTATTTGGAAAAATGCCTTTTTCCAAGCTAAGATTAAATATATAAGTTATGACATCAACAATGTAAAATACAATTTGCTTAATTAACACGCTGCTGAAATTATCGTACCCTGAACTATTGGTATTTTTTAATCCAAGAATAATTTTTAATATTTCCGAAGCTGGAATAGGAGCCAAAAACATGCTGTTAAGTTCAATATGCCTATTAGTCTGTTCAATGCTAGAGGAATTTAAAAATCTGTCATTTAAATTCATTGCAATAGTTGAGAAATAATCATTTAAAGTATTAGCAATTTATTCAATGAATTGTTGGAAATTGTACCATCAGAAGTCAGAATTTCAGTAATAAGGTTATTTGGTTTTTTATTACAAATCAAACCGTTAACAGTTTTCCACTGCATTTTTAAATTATGTTTATTTTTTTCAAACTTTTTGAGGAAGTATTTATTTTTAGTATCCTCAACTAAATTATTCGTGATTTTAATATATTTTTTAACATACACTTTTAGAGCCGCATTTCTAGGATGTTTGTTTGACGATCTAATTAACTTGTTTTTTTTAGTTATAACTTTTAAAAGTTGATCAGTCATCCAAGGTTTTAACTTTCTCAATTTATTTGGTCTCTCCATAACATTCGTATTGCTTCTCACATAACCATCCAAAATAGAAGAAAAAGTATCAAAAGCTACATCGGGATCAGATTGACTGTAGACATCAATCCAGTCTTCACTCAGAAGTTGTTTTTTTAAATTGCAATAATTAATTCGATTATACGAATTTCTACCAGAGTCAGCACAATTCTCTAAATTTAATTCACTACATTCCAACATACATATTACAAGTGAATGATCTGTGATTTTGATATCTTTAACTTCTATGTCACATTTAAAATCTAGCTTAGAACTGTATCGATAGAATATATGGCCAATGCATGAACCTGAATTTCTGGAAGCAAGATTAACACCCGAGACCAAACCGTTGGAACACATTAGAAATTCATAGTCATCACTAGCACCTGAGTTATTTAATATGTTAATATTAATATCTCCCAAAACAAACAAGTTTTTAGATGGCGTATTGTTTAACAACGTTTTCAAGTCATTCAGGAAAATACTCGTATGTACAGCTTGTAACCTATAAGCACAAATAAACGTAAAACATTCATCATCCACACGAAAACTAAAGGACAGTATGTCAGCACTAATGAAAGAATGTTGAACAAAAACACAGTTTAAGTTTAAATTTTTCCGTTTATAAATTATTACACCACCCGATGCATAATTATCATTGCAGTTTGAAAACAGCTCATAATCATCAAGTAAATATAAGTTAGTCTCATCTGACCTAATCCAAACTTCAGTTAGAAACATGAAATCAGGTTTCGCATTTACCGATTCTAGATAAACTAAAAAGTCATTTAAATTTCTTCTAACACTTCGTATATTTTGCATTACAAAATTAAGCTTAAAACCATTTGCATTGACAGAAAAATTTTCATGAATATTATTATTTGATGACGGTGAGGACATAGATATATCATTGTGAGGATCTTGTAATTCAACACTTGTAAAACTCAACATTATGAATACATAAACACACATATATATACAAATATATATCTATACTTACAGTTAGTTCAATTAGATTAGCTAGAAAATTAAAATTGTTTATTTGAACAACAATTATTTCAATGTATTGTTTATAAATTGTAAATAGACTGTAAATGATATAAGCACACACAAAAAAAACAAATCAATCAAAACAAAAATTAATTAAAATCAATCAAAAATTTATGACATTAAAATAATCGCGACATAAGCAGAAATTTAAGTTGATTTATATAGATGATCAACCGCTAGTTGATGGTCCTCTAAAGTATTAAATATTATAAAGTCATTTTCTTCACATAATTTAACAGCCACTGTTCCATTCAAAACACGGGTTTGATGAATCTTCCCAGACTTTTTCAATGATAAGGCCAGCTTATGTATTTTGTAATATTCCCTTGTTAGATTTTGTTGAATAAAAATGCGGCCATTGCCCTTGAATCCTCGAATGTTCTCTAGTCGTATTTTTGGGTTTTTGAGAAAACGGCCGAAGTATTGGTCCTTATGAAAAATTGTTGCAAAACGTATAAGCAATGGCTGTTGGGGCTTAGCTGCATCAGCAGAATGTGTTCTTAGACGAAAAATATCAACATCTGGTAATGGGACTGTAGTACCTTCTTCAGCATCACCACTAGTCGCTTTGTATCCAAAATTATATGATAAAGATTGAAAGATATTATGCAGATTTTCATTTGGAACATGGGGGATACCAGTAACTACTAATTCAAAATCCTTACGAAAAGCATCCATATTATTATTAATTTTTTTATCAAGAGAAACTAAATTGTTTTTCAATTCAGATATTTTTCTTTCAGATTCGGTTGCCATTTTAATAATTTCCTCTTTGATATCATTTTTAAATTCGTCTAATATAGAATAAATTTTAGTTGAAAGATCGTCATGAAATTTATCCATTCTTGCGTTGAATTTCAGATCAATATTCTCAATTGAACAGGAAGTTGGAACAGTATGCTGATCACTTAACTCGTTTGAAGCCATTAAATTTGTTTGTAGTCGTGTAGATCGTATTTGCTGATCACCCGAATCATTTGAAGCCATTAAATTTGTTTGCAGTCGTGTGGATCGCATAGATTTACCAGATTTATTATATTCTACGTGTGTGTTGGCCATTGAAATAACGTAAAGTAACACACAATAGAACTAAAAATTTAATTACAAGCACACAAAACTGTAATTATATATAATGATTTTCTTGAAATTTTGGTAACCTTGTTTATGCAATGTTCAAGAAACACTTTTAATTGCACTGGTTTATACAATGTTCAAGAAAGACTTCTAAATTCACAAATTTAACGAGAAGCAACTACCCACTGATTTGCAATCAAAGAACTATGTGACTAAATATTTTAATTTACTGTCAGTCTTCTACGTGTGAGTTAGTGTTGGCCTTTAAAATAACGTAAAGGTAACACATAAAAGAATTAAAAATTTAATTAACAAGCATTCAAAACTGTAATTTTAAAATGTTTTTCTTGAAATATGTAATGTTTTTCTTGAAATTTTGAATACAACGTAATACAATGTTCAAGAACACTATTTATTTTAATTGATAATATAATGATCAAGAAACACTTTCACTTGAAATAACTAACCACCAATTTGCGATTGAAAAACTATTTATTTTTATTAAAATTAATTTAATTTACTGCGAGTCGCGACAGAAAACTCTACTCGAACGCCATCTTGAATGAGATTTGAAGTGAAAGTGAAATTCTTACCCCCACTTTTTTGGCATTTCACGACGTTTTACGACCAACTGATTCTAAAAAGCAAAAAAAAAAAATGTAAGTCTGTCTGCCGGCCGGCCGGCCGTCACGAAATCTAGAAACCCGCTTCACGGATTTCAAAAATTTTGATTTCTAAAAATAGGTTTACTCAATGGAAAGAGCTGAAAGGACGATGTGTTCGATAACTGTACCGGAAGTGTGTCAAAAAATCGTCAAGTGTGTCAAAACAAGGAAATTTGCATATTTTTTGCTTAAAAAATTTTCATTTTAAGTGATTACGAGTAGGAACATTAAATTTGGAGAAATTTTGATGGTCTGCATTGGTATGTTAGACCAAAAACTAGATTATTGCATTATAAGTTTGTCAAAAAGATGTTGTTAAGTGTGTCAAAAGAAAGATTTTTATTTATTTTTTACCCAATTTTATGGAAAAAAAAATTAATTATTTGTATGACATGAAATTTTATTATTATTATAGAGAATTATGGCATTATAAGTTTGTCAAAAAAATTATGTCAAGTGTGTCAAAGAATGATTTCATTTATTTTATTTATTTTTTTAATATTTTGGAATTATATTTTGGAAAAAAAAATGTAGCTGATTTTATGACGTAAATGTAATTGAAAAGGAAATTGGACATAGAAATTTTTGAATTGGTGATAGTTTTTGAAATATTTTTGGA
This sequence comes from Diogma glabrata, assembly GCA_963693315.1. NCBI lineage: Eukaryota > Metazoa > Arthropoda > Insecta > Diptera > Cylindrotomidae > Diogma > Diogma glabrata. The sequence goes on from OY856186.1 coordinate 411,629,455, forward strand.
ATTTTGAAAAAAGTTTGTATTTTTGATTTTGAAATAATTTTTGCCATATTTTTAGAATTTTGGAAAAGTTTTGATTTTTGTTTTTGTTATAATTTTTGTAATATTTTTACAATATTGAAAAAAATAGAATTCTTTTATATGTAATTTTAAATTTTGAAAAAAGTTTCAATTTTTGATTTTGTAAGAATTTTTGGAATACTTTTGGAATTTTGAAAAACTTTAAATTTTTGATTTTATTATAATTTTTGAAATTTTGAAAAAAGTTTCAATTTTTGCAATATTTTTAGGATTTTGGAAAAAGTTTGAATTTTTGATTTTGTTATAATTTTTGCAATATTTTTAGAATTTTGGAAAAAAAGAGAATTTGGTACAATCCTAGTTTATCCCCCCAAATAGATTTGCGTTTTTTTTTTTCAGGTAAATAGAAAGATTAGGTCCTCTGCATCCTAATTATGAAAAAAAAATTTACGGAAATGAGGGGATCAAGAGTTATAAAGGATCAAACTTTCAATTTTACCTTGGTCTCCCCTCCCCCTTATTTTTATTTATTATTTATTTATATTTTATCACACACTAAAATTTTAAAATTTTAAAAAAATCTTCATGATTAAAGTTTAGTTCAACTAAACGTTCTTCGTCATTTACTTCTTTTGTCGGTTTTATTGGTGAATAAAGGTCACTTTTTTTTTCCTAATTAGGAAAAAAAAAATTTACGGAAACGAGAGGATCAAAAGTTATAGAGGATCAAACTTTCAATTTTACCTTGGTCCCCCTTTGATTTTTTAGAAGTAACATGATTTGAGTTTTGATTTTTTTTTGACTCAATTCTGCGACCTTGCACAACTTCGATCAAAAGTAGCCCCACACCCCCCCCCCTCCACTCACCCTCACTTCCACCCCCCTCCCCGCGTCGCCCCCGCGTCGTCCACGGCGCAGGGGACGTGGAGGCAACGCCGGGAGGGGCGCGACGGGGCGGGGGGAGTGGTGCTATTTTTGATCGAAGTTGTGCAAGGTCACAGAATTGAGTCAAAAAAAATCAAAAATCAAATCATGTTACTTCTAAAAAATCAAAGGGGGGACCAAGGTAAAATTGAAAGTTTGATCCTCTCATTTCCGTAAATTTTTTTTTCATAATTAGGATGCAGAGGACCTAATCTATCGATTGATCTGAAAATAAAAAACGCAAATCTATTTGGGGGGATAAACTAGGAATGTTCCTAGAATTTATATATGTATATTTTTAGAATTTTGAAAAAAGTTTCAATTTTTGATTTTGAAAGAATTTTTGGAATATTTTTAGAATTTTGAAAAATTTAAAATTTTTTATTTTATTATAATTATTGGAATTTTGAAAAAAGTTTCATTTTTTGATATTGTTATAATTTTACCAATATTTTTAGATTTTGGAGGAAGTTTGAATTTTTGAATTTTTAAGAATTTTTGGAATATTTTTAGAATTTAGATAAAGTTTAAATATTTGATTTTATTCTAATTTTTGGAATATTTTTAGAATTAAAAAAAAAATAGAATTTTAAATTTTATATATCTGTAGGTGGGAGGTAAACTACACCAAGTCACATTTTTAAAATTTTACAGGAAAGCCAAAAAACTGTTTGAAAATCACAAACCCTGCTATATTTCTATTAACTGCTTCCCTTACCCCGAAAATTTTTTTTACTTTAATTTTTTTTTAATTTCCATGATATCCTTAATTAAATTACGTCATATTATGTAACGGTTATCTGTTAAAAAGGACTTGGTGTGCTTTACCTCACAATGATGGATCTTAGTATTCCCAAGTCCCTTGAAACATACAGCACCAAGTCCAAGACAATTGTACATAAATGGTGTTTCCAAAAATAATGTTAAAGGCTTTTTTATAAACTTTACTTCAAGACATATTATTAACAATGTAAGTTTAACGTTAAAAAACGTTTAAAATTGTTTATTTTTTTTCAGAAAATTAAAGAAAGACGTTAAAACCTAAAGACACATTGACTAAGTGGGCTTGGTGTTATTTACCTCTAAATGCATTGTTGCCGTCTACAACACTATTTAGTCATAAACAGAACTATGTACATTTGATGTTCTTTACCTCTTAAACATTTGGACTTGGGGTCAAAATTTGTTCACTTGACGTTCTTTACCTCTAAGGGCTTTGGACTTGGTGTCATTTACAATTGCTCTATCTCGAAAACTACACTAGTTACGACTCAGTGCTATTAACCTCTCGGTAGAGAACAAAATCCTGATTCTAACAGTATAAAAAAACATATTTTGAAAAAAATGTGACTTGGTGTAGTTTACCTCCCACGTACAGATATATTTTTAGAATTTTGAAAAAAGTCAATTTTTGATTTTGTAAGAATTTTTGGAATATTATTAGAATTCTGAAAAATTTAAAATTTTTGATCTTATTATAATTTTTATAGTTTTAGAAAAAGTTACAATTTTTGATATTGTTATAATTTTTGCAATATATTTAGAGTTTTTGAAAAAAGTTTTAATCTTTGATTTTGTTATAATTTTTGAAATATTTTTAGAATTTTGTTTGAAAAAAGTTTGAATTTTTGATTTTATTTAATTTTTACAATATTTTTGGAATTTTGAAAGAAATATGGATTTGTGATTTTGTAATATTTTCTCGAAACGCTAAATTGAGAGGTTTTTGAGTAGTTTGTTGATTGTATCATCTTTTCACTAAATTATGTTAATTTATGATCTGTTATGATTTTTCGGCAACGTATTGATGATTCGTGTTAGTTTTGTAATAAATTTCTAAACAGAGATAAAAAAATACATGTACTTTAACAAAGAGTTATGTTTGATATACATCGCTGCCCAAAACTAAAAACAATCTCTTCATAAAAGCTTTATGCCGAAAACTAAATCAAAATCCTTAACCCAGACCTAAGTCTTGATATCTCAGAGCTTGAGATTTCAGCCCCTCCATATTTTCCAAATTAAGAAACCGGCTTGACGATAAATTAGTTGACGCCTCATGTTTTCTAAGATACTATTTCTTAAATCATTCGAACATTTAAGAAACTGGGTTTTATGTATGTAATATTATTAAAGTTTTATTTTGGTTCTTGAATTTTTATTTTTTTAGTATGTATATATACTTTTCGACAGTAAAAAAAATAAATAATTCGTTTTTATTTGAAATTTGTGTTTTTTCTTAATTATTTATGGTTTTTCATACAAATTTTAAATCCCGGATGCTCCGGATTTGAAATTTATGAATCCCGTAAGCCCGGTATTCATAAAACACTACGGGATTTCTATCCCTAATAATGTGTAGTACTAATAAATATATAGAACAATATTGCTACTTTGGTGATTTTATCGAATTAAATAAACAATAATAGCAATCGTTACTCTTGTACTACGTTATACTCGATTGAAATGAATATCATTTTGACATCGGTATCGGTAATATATTATGTGATAGTGATACCTAATCATATTGTAAAATTTTAAATCAAGATAAAGTTGATTGGATTATTGTAATTAAAATTTCATACAGATCATAATATTTACTTAAAATTTTGATTAATATTTTATGAGCTCTTACTTTCTTTTTGTGTGGATCAATAACATTTGGTGGTTTGAAAAATTTCAATAGTTCAAAATTAGTCGATATTCTCTTCTTTTTCTCATGAAATTGTTTAATAGGAATATTTTTTTTTTTTTTTATTAATTAGTTAGACATGTTTAGCACACTAAATATGAAATATTCATTATTCAGACTCTTTGAATATCCGAAGATACCATGTCAACTAGAAGGGAAGGAGATGGGGAAAATGAAAGGAATGAGGGTGTGGACTGGACATAACTATACTAATTCTTTTAAATGACGATTGACATTTTTTTTAAATGTCTGAGGGGCAAATTCATCGGGAAATACGGACGCGGGCATGGAATTCCAGAGTTTGGCCACTCTATTAAAATAATCGTTCTGGAAGGACATAGTTCTACTTCGAGATATTTTGACAGCAAATGGGTGGGATGACTCTGAAGTTCTTGTTCTTCGACTGTACTGCGCACATGATGGAAGGATGTTTTGAATTTCTTTTGAAGAGAATTCGCTAAAGTTATATTTATAATAGATTGACAATTCAGCTACATTTCTGCGGTGCTGGAGTGTATCAAGCTGATCAGTTAGTTCGGTATTTTCAATCAACCGTATCGCCTTTCTCTGTACAGAGTCTAGACATTTTATTGTTGACTGACAAGCACCACCCCAAACATGACAGCAGTATTCCATACATGGACGAATAAAAGACTTATAGATCAGCAAAATTTGATCCGGTTTGAAAAACTTTTTACATCGACTCAAGAATCCTAATTTTTGCATTGCAGATTTAGCAAGGTTGAACACATGTTTATTCCATTTCAAGTTATTTTCAATATCAACTCCAAGAAGCCTTACTGATTCAACCTCATGCAATTCCTCATTTTTTATCTTAATAGGGAAGTTTTTTTGTCTCTCTAATCGTGATAGACGGCATAGTTTGGTTTTCGTTGGATTAAATGAAACAAGATTACGATCGCCCCATTCCATTATACGCTCTAGGTCTGCATTGATAGAATCAATTAACATCTCTCTATCAGTGGTGACTGCAGAATGAGATCGAAATTTAGGAGATGCATGTGATGCATGCAATGTGCTGTCATCAGCAAAACTATGGATTGGGTGCACTGTGGAAATAAGTAAATCATTAATGTATAGAAGAAACAAGGTTGGTGAGAGTGCAGAACCTTGGGGAACCCCAGCATTGGTTGTGAAAATATTGGATGTGATACCATCTAAATTAACATGAAATTAACGACCTGTAAGAAAACTTTGAATCCATAACACAGTAAGATGGTCTATACCATAAGATTTTAATTTAGCAATTAGATTTCTATGCCACACTTTATCAAATGCTTTAGAAATATCAAGTGAAATATAAAAAAGTTTGATAATGAAAACGTTTTTGTATTAGAATCTTTATGATAAGGATTAAACTTTCTCTCATTATATTGTAATTATACGAAGGATGGATCCGATGTTTTATATTTCGAAAGTTTATCTAAGCTTTAAGATTCAAAAGCAACAGCAGGTGATGTAGTATGCAATTTTATACACTTTTAAATTTAGTTTATATATCAATAATCTGTGTTGACTAAAAACTTATATAATAATCCATGTGACATTTTTCTAATCATTGTTAATAAGCTTAGCTTATTGCCTGTTGATTACCAAATAATAATTATATTTTGCAAAACATATAACTTTTAATACCTAATTAGCTAATTACATTTATGAAAGCAACATATCGCATAAAATAAATTTATTATACAAATAACACAACAGACATGGTTCATATCGTTTATGTATCTAAAATAAATTTTAAAAACCTCATTAATTTAAATTAATATATATTTTGATATTATAAACATTAATACAACATTTTTTTTTAGTTTTCATATTTTAAACAAATAAATTTAATTACTATTTGAAATTAAAATCTCAAACCATTTATCGGAAAATATAATAAAATATAATTTTTATATTTAAATCAATAAAAAAAATTTAATTTTGTTTACCACTATCGAATATTTTTTTACATTTTTGTTTTTTTGGTAAACTTCCAACAGTATTTAGCTATCGAATATAATTAGTAGAGATTTTGATGGATTTTAAATAATTGCAAGAAATCAGCTTCATTACAAGGTTGTTTATATAGTATATTCATCATCGAAATGTCTACCTTTTGAGCTTTTACATACTAAATAATGTACAGAAAAGGGGCTTTCGTTACGCGACAACATGGTGTTATACTTGCAATTTAACCACAAATCTTGAACAATATTGTATGGAACAAATGGCTTATATTGTATGGAACAAATGGAATCAGGCATAAGTTGAGTTGGAAAATATAAAAATTTATCTTAACGCTAAAAGCAATAATTTTTTTATATATTTTACTTTTTTACAATATGGTTAATATAATAAGCTTTAAGGGCATATGTCATCGAATTTTGAGAATTTGAAACAATGACAGAATATTGGAAAAATGAAATATTAATTTGGTTTTTTTTAATAAATTTATAGAACAAAACCATTTCCAAGCGACAAAAATTTTATTATTGTTTTTTAATTACAAAAAAAAATTTTATTAATATTCCTGAAATTAATTATTGACATTAACTTTTTTTCGTGTAGGTTTTTGTTTTTATGACAGAATATATATATCTATGTATTCTGAAACTGCATAGTTTTTATTTTGATATCATAAAGGATTTTGCAAATATCATAATTCAAATAGTTTTTTGTTAATTTTTAATTGGCCTTTAATTCCTTTTTGCCATAAAGGTAATATCTTGTCATGAATATCAAATGTAATTGATTTTGATTGATGACTACGCCAAGTTAGTGGTAATAGTCTATTCTTAGAAAAATACGAAAAGCTTGATTTATACTGTTTGTATAGTTGCTAAATATTAAGTATTTGAAGGTACTTTATCTATACACCCTGGTTTAGAAAAAAAAGAACAAAGTAGCTAAAACATAATGAACAAAGTCTGATTGAAACCGCCCAACTTTTCGTACATTCTAAAATGACCTCTTCTAAAAAATGTGTAGGGCCATACTGTGATAGAGCTCACTTTCAAAAAATTAACAATTAGAATAAAATTATTGATCACCAAATCAAACAACATTTTATTTGCTTGTTTTAACATTCTCAACACCTATTAATCGATGATTTCACTCCGTTTGTCACTCTTAGAATATTTATGGAAAATACGGAACTGCAAATTTAGAAAACAACCAACAATTTATTACTATTAAAATTTTATTTACCAATTTATATTACAACTGGTTGTGTAAGTTAGTTGTAGACAATGTTTCATTAGACACGTCGTGTGAAGACTAGTCATTTTCTTAGAGAATCTGAATCTTAGACATACAATTTGATAAGAACAACAGAAAGATTTTCTTTATAATTTACTAGTATAGACCGCATTCTAAGTTCAAGTGGTTAAGGAGTTGGGCTTGAACTTGGTGGACTTAGGCTTTAATTGGCTCAATTTTTAGGGATTTTTTCATTAAAACAATAATAACCATCATTCCATTCACCATTACCTCATTTTTCCATTTAACCCGACTTTCGATTGATAATACTCGGGTAGAAGCTGCCAATATTAAACAACGAACCAATCTCGCGCTCGTATGGGTGAGCCAAGCCTTATAGTTAGTTAACTTTGGTTTAGCCTAGGCCAATTGTAATTGCCTAGACCAAGATTCAGCTTATTTTATTATGCGTTATTAACCAGTCTAATGCATTGTAAACATGTGCAAGCATATTATGTTTATTTTTAGGTGGATTTCATATAAAAATCTACCTATTGCAATGGGCTTCATCTCGGAACTTCGGAAAAATTTTTGTGCCAAACGACTATATATGATAAGCGGAGACGAAAAAAAAAAAAATTTATATATATATATATATATATATATATATATATATATATATATATATATATAAATATATATATATATACATATATATATATATATATATATATATATATATATATATATAATATATATATATATATATATATATATATATATATATATATATATATATATATATATATATATATATATATGTATATATATATATATATATATATATATATATATATATATATATATATATATATATATATATATTTATATATATATATATATATATATATATATATATATATATATATATATATATATATATATATATATATATATATATATATATATATTAGACTGGTCGTTAAAAACTAAATTTTCCGAGACGCCCCCAGAAAAATTCTTTGTGGTCAAAAAACCATAACGGCTTTATTTTTTTTTTTAAAGTGAAAAGAACACGTGCCGCAAAATCATCGAAGTTTATTTTTTGATAAAATTGTTAATATCTCATAAAATATGCAGATGTAAAAAAAATCATATAATCATTTTTGCTGGAAATTTAATTCTCTACAAAAAAGGTCCAAGTCATTTTTTTCCTAAAACCTATATTTCTGATGATATTTTGAAATAAAACTTGAAATTCTTCGAAACTCGTAAAACCAAATGATGAAAATTTCGACAAAAAAGTACTAATTTTGATTTTTTTTGTCACGATTATTTTTTTATACATTTCATTCTATAGCATAAGAAGAAAATTAGAACTTTTTCGTCATCTTTATTTTTTATGTTTTTTAAAAATTACGAAAACTTACAAGTTCATTTTCAAAATATTATGAGAACTATACGTTTTCGGGAAAAAATGACTTTGACCTTTTTTGTAGAAAATTAAATTTTCTACAAAAATGGTTATGTGATTTTTTTTGACATCTGCATATTTTATGAGATATTTGAAAAAATCTACGAATTTTTTAAAAAATTAACTTCAACGATTTTGCGGCACGTGTTCTTTTGATTTAAAAAAAAAAAAAATAATGCCGTTGTGGTTTTTTGACCACAAAGAATTTTTCTAGGGGGCGTCTCGGAAAATTTAGTTTTTAACGACCAGTCTAATATATATATATATATATATATATATATATATATATATATATATATATATATATATATATATATATATATATATATATATATATATATATATATATATATATATATATATATATATATATATATATATATATATATATATATATATATATATACATATATATATATATATATATATATATATATATATATATATATATATATATATATATATATATATATATATATATATATATATATATATATATATATATATATATATATATATATATATACATATATATATATATATATATATATATATATATATATATATATATATATATATATATATACACCCAATTCTGTTTTTACACGGTGGATACGTTCCAGGAAAAGACGTGTAAAAAAAAACCGTGCATAAAAAGACATGCAGCACATAGGAAAAAAGGGGATTGGTTCCATACCTTTTATTTCTGTAAAAAATAGGTAGAATAAAATGATTTGTACAAAAAAACTATTAAGAGTCTATATAAAAGCCAAATTAAATTTTTTGTGCATGTATGCATAGTTTATTTGATAAAAAACAAAAACTAAATCAGAGATCAGCAACAGTGCGAAAATGTTGTAGGAAATCAAGATTTGATGTTAAATTTC
>OY856186.1:411638859-411726644 GCA_963693315.1 Diogma glabrata
TCTACAATCGTACCGGAAAAATGGACGAAGTTGGCGTACGAAACTTCATACAAAAATTTTGATGAGTGGTTCAAAGAATCAAAAACTACAACAATCAATGACATGGTCATGCTGGCCTATTTTGTAAGAAAACTAGGATCCATGAGACCTTCAACATCGTGGTGCGAGTACTCTAAACTAAGAACTATGGTTTATTTGAACGCCAGCGTGGATATGAAATCATTCACGAATTTGATAGCTTTATTTAAGCATTACTCTAGTAAATTTGGTCAGATTAATTAGAGTACTAATTGTAGTTGTTTAATAGTTTATTAAAGCATTAATAATAATGGTTTAATGATTCATTAAAGTACTTACACTTTAATTAATCATTAAACCATTATTATTAATGCTTTAATAAAATATTAAACAACTACAATTAGTACTTTAATGAATCTGACCATTTAATTACTAAAATGACGCACGAAAAAGCGTAGATTTTGCAACTTAGTTACAAAAAATGAATTTTTGAAATTGGCATGGGCCCAATAAAAAAAATTGCATTGTTGTTTTTTAAATTTATTATTTGAAGTGTTAATTTTCATATTTTTATGAGTGTTTTATGGTGGGCCCCCGGCCCAGGGCCGGGTGGGCCGTACCGTAGTAACGGCACTGCGTTAATAACATCCTAAAACTCATAGAAACATGACTTAACCACAATCAGAAAAACATACGATTAATTTCATATATAAATTAATTGCATCATCCAAAAATATGTACAATATATAAACAATTATATGTACAATATGTACATGGTAGCATAAAAAAATTTCAAAAAAAAACTGCTTCCCCAAAACGGTTTTCTTTTTTCCAAATAAAAAAACAATTAGTATTACTAAAAGCAAATGACAGCACAAAAAACAATCTCCAAAAAAATTGCTGTCCCAAAACGGTTTTTTTCAAAATTAAAAAAAATATCAAAATTCAAAATATATAATTTCCTAATCAAAACCAAAACGAAACCAATAACTGGTTTATTTCAAGATACACAAAAAGCTGATTGACAACCACGGCCCAAACCGGTTGCCACCACCCTATTACCAAAAAAAACCACAACTGGTTTATCCTAAAACTTACAAAGAGAAACGCGGAATTCTTTAAATTTTTGAAAATATAAATTTAGAGTACTTATGACAAATATACACATGAACACCTTAGAAACTAAACCTTTATTTCTTCCTCTAGCTTTTTAACAAAATTTAGCTAAATAAACCGACGCGAAAAATAAACTATATATAGATATTAATTAATCTGAATTGAAATAATCAATTAATATATAAATATATAAATATAATAATATGAAATGTTCCACCAAAAAAAGTTTTTTTCAAAAAAAAAACCGGCTTGCCAACGCCCAAACTGGAAAATATTTTCCCACCAAATAATATAACTGTAATTAAGCTAACGGGTCCCTTTTTGTTCGGCGCTACGTTATATAACTGCCCTGTTACGGAGCCACGTTATAATCATTGGACCTTTACTACTACAAATAAAAAATAGAATTTGCGCGGGATACAGCTTATCCCCACTCGAATCTTGAGATTGGGAATCTCTCACTATTTTTTTTCTAAATTTACTCTAACATTCTAAAAGGGATAATTAAATTAAAATTAATATACATATTTTTAGTAAATACCTTAAGTTATTTTTGTTGATTGATGTCATCAATATTCGGTTGTTCTAAGTTATTTCTTTGATTTTCCAATATCATTTCTTCCTTATGTTCTGTCAAATTGTAATATTTCCATATTCTTTTTGTCTTCAATTTTTCGTTTGTAATAAAACCTTATTTTTACTATTATAGTAATTAATACTACAGCGAAAAAGTTTGTAAATTTTATTTTAATTTAAATCGTATTCCATTAGTTTTTCACATCAATAACAAAATAATAATTTGTTTTTATAATTTTTGACACAATTTTTTTATAATCAATTCAATCTTTGGTTCACGTTTATAATAGAAACACTTTTGTTTGAACACATATTTGAGTTTTTAAAATTCAAATCAATTAAACTTGAATATGATATATTAAACACAGCAAATTATTTTAATATTTATTTATTTATTCGCTATTTTTACTTACGGACGTTTTCTTACAATTTTATTGTTTTGAAGCAGAAAATGGAATGAATTAATTTTTTTCCAAATTAAAAATTGCAAAAATGTGATTTTGCTTTTGACCTCTTCTAATCAATCGTGTAATATTCGAAATTCAGCAAATGATTAACAACGACGTCTGTTCATTAGTATTGGAAATAAAAAATTTAGTACGTTCGTTTGCTTTTTATAGTATATTCAAAATTTAACTAGCAGTTAAGTTTTAGAAAATTTTAAAATTATTATTAACGTAAAAATGAACGGAAACTAATGAAATGCATTTTTATTGAATTGAAAACGAAGATGAATTTGGTTTTATTGTTGTTTTGCGATTATTGCGATCGTTACAAAGTGCTGTTTCGTTGATCAACAACGAAGCGGCATAGCAGGCCGCGTACCTAGCGAGATTGTTTTAATAGCCCCAAGCTAGCTTTTAGTCCATGGGGACGAGTAGGAAATCCTGCTACTTCAGCACAAATAAACCTAATGTACGCGAAATACATGATATACACGGAAATTAAAAAAAAAGCAAGTGAAAGAATGAGACTCTGGCGACCCCCTAGGCGAAAGAACCGCGATCAGCCCGTCCAACCCCACACCTACTCCCATACTCTCACACTATCACTCACAGCCACATCCATGCTCACATGCATACACACTTAAAACAATCCAATATCATTGAATGACGTTCAACGACATTTATATTACTTATTTTTGATGATTTATAAACCGCCTATAAATTCCAAAAACAAACTTTGTTTTTTTTTCTTTCTGGTAGTAATTATTATTTTATGATTATTTACGTCATCGGTATTTAGTAAAAAAAATAGCATTTTATTAGTATATTTCAGGGATAAATTGGTTGTTTTAACTGCAATATCATTTCAAGTTGATGATGTAAATTGTTCACAACATGTAATCCACCATCGTTCACTTCATTTTCTTTCCTTACTACACTGATATTTTCAATTTTATTATTTAAAACAAGCTCAGTTAACAATAAATTTGTATCGTAATCTTCGTTATAATTTAAATTTGATAAAATTTCTTTTAATTTATTTTTATCATAGGTTTGTACCCCAATTTTATGGAAAAAAAGTATTCTGTGTTAATTTATTCGTTAAATTATATGATTCATTATAATTATTATCATTATAAAAATAAACGTATACTAATCCATTCAACTGAGTCAGTTTTATTAAATATAATATATCATTTTTTGTTGATATGAGTAATATGTTATTATTTACAATAAACATAATTTGAATATCCCCAAATTGATTAGTCCATAAACCTATCAATGATGTAGTCGAATTGAACATTCTTATAAAATTATCAGTAATAGCTAGCAGGAAGGGGTCGTTATAAGAAAACAGATTTGAAAATTGCATTGCTTTTATACGTGAAGTATGGCCGGATGAATCTTTCAAATGATTTAAATTAGTTGTATTATTGCAACTACTACTACAGATACTACCGCTACAATTATTTGCTATAGTATTAATAGTGAACTCTAACTCATACGCGCATGCACCACATGTTCTCACACAGGCACTTCCCCGTCCACACATATACACACTCGCACTCATACACCCGCATGCACATCCATACTCAGGTATAGGTAAATAATAAAAAAAAATGCTGAAAAATGACTCACCACATGTCTGATAACTGGTCCCACTCTTCCAGCCTCCACTCTTAGTCCTGCATAATATAGTGTACTGATACCAATTCAATTTTCATAACACACCCGCACAGAAGATGGTGTATGATTCGGTTGTCTTGCGTTTTTTCTCGTTCACTTTCCAAATTTGCCGGATGGTCCCCCCTTTATTTTTGGTTCGATTTCGACCAAAGCAACAAGGCCCTAGTTTCCCTTTTGTCTTTTTGATTTGCCAACCACTATATAACAATTTTCCACTCAACCTCCAGCGGCGTTACTGTTGGGTTGATATGTTGTAAGAAATTGCACACCAATTTACATTCATAGAATTATATTTTATTTTTTTGAATTTATTGAAAATTAACACGTAACAGGTAATTTTTTATTTTTTCTAAAAAAATGTAATAACTCAAGCAAATAGCCCCTTTAGTTACACTTTCAGTTTATATTCATTTGACTATAAATTAAATTTGCTTCCTTATTTAATAACCGAGCTACTTATCATAGTCCTACTTTCACAAAGGTTATATCTTCTTAATTATTATTTTTTTTGTTTTATTTATCACCCACAATTTGAAGGTAGTGAATTTACTTCTATTAGCATATACTAATAATTAACACTAAACAGTTTATATCAATTTTACTACCAATTGAATTTCTTCCTTGTTTGTTAATCGAGCTAATTAACCTTGACCTAAATTCACCAAGGTGTTCTCCGTAATCAACGTTAGCATTAAAGTTATTATTAGAGATTTCTAGTAGAACCGATTGTAAGCATGCAAATTTGACTAGTTATCACTCCACATATACCGAGAAAAGTTTTTCGGTGGATTCTAATTGAAATTTCTTTAACAATTTACGCAACAAACAAAATTGCTCAATGGAAGACTTATTGTAATAACACAATTGATTTATAACACTTTGGCTTGGTATCACAAGATAATTTAACATTTATCACAAATTAAATTAACACTAATCATCAAATAAATTAACATTAATCTCAAAGAAACAATTTAATTAAACTCTACAAATAAGTTTGTGACTTTTTTAACATTTTTAATTTTGTTCCACGATGGAGATGTCATAAAACAACTGAACAGCTGTTGTTTAGAAATGACACAACATAATCGACTCTGAGTCACAATAGAATAATGAAAATATAAGAGAGTTTACATGCGTAGTACATTTAGATTTATTTTCAAATTAACTTGCACGGCACAAACATATAGAATTTTTTTCTTCTTTTAATTTAAATTGGTGGGATAAACATATAAAATTTTCGTAAATTTTTCTAAATTAATAAAAGAAATTGCACTAATTGAACTCAGTACTTTACGAATTCAAGCCAATTATAAATTTTCATTACTTAAGTAACAAAGAAAAACGTGAATTCAAAAGCGATTCCACCAATTTTGATGTTCATTAGACAGTTTTCAAAATACAAAAAGAGTTTATATAGATAGTAAATTTCTGTGTGGTTTTTTATAATTAACTAACGCGGCACAACATATAAACTTTCTCTAAATTGTTCTAATAATATTATATACTAATAAAAATTTGACTAATTGCACTAATAGAATTTAATTTAATTAAAAATTGACTACTTAATTTAACCTTAAATTAAATACAAAAAACGTGAATTCAATAAAGAAAACCATTTTATTGATATTCACGATGGAATTTTCAAAATGCACAAGAGGCCGAAGTTAGCTATCGCGTTCTATTTATAATCAGTTAACGCCGTTTGTTTGTTTATTCCCCAATAACGAATCGATAAAGCAGTTTCTTGGGAAATTTTATTTCCTTTTCGTTAATTATTGTAGCCATAAAAAAATTGGTACAATTAACTGGTGGTAAAATTGGACAAGAATTTAAAAAAAATGATTATAAAATGATGGTAAGAAATTATATTCAACAAAAAGGAAATCAGAAACAACCTTAAAAGTTCATGACAGTACAGCAAACGATTATATTCCAATTCAAAGACATTGCCCAACCGTTTTATGACAGATTTTTAAACAGGAAGAAGATTATGAATTGAATATAAGAAATTATGTTTGACAAACAAAATGAGAATAAATATAAAAGTTTCTGCTTTTGCGAATTCAGTACGTGTGGACAAGCAGGGCGAGTCCCAATTACAAAGATAGATTACTAGCCTTATACAATTACGAAATCGAATCCTAGTTTCGTAACACAATTCATGATTTGGAGTCATTTTTGGTTCTTCCCGGTCTTTGACCACCATCGTTTAATAATATTGTATCTAAATCATCCACTCGTTTAATTCGATCACTCGTGATTATTAGCTTCAGAAATGGCTCGGTTTGACTGATGGAAATTCGGTTAATCAAATTTCGTTGCGTTAATTTATGTTGCACCCATTCTTCGAGCATCTTTGCGTTGTCAGCCTTTTTCAAATGATTCTAAACTATCATATGATTGTTATTTAGTGTATTCACAATATTCTGATAGCTTGCATGCCGATTTGGCTCGATCAGTGGCAACATTTCAATGGCTTAACAAGCGACTGGCCGGTCATAGTGGTACATCTTTAAATTTAAAATTTCCATAATGGCATGGACAAAACACTCACGTACCCTCCCCGCCGTTCACTTACAGCATCCTAATCGTAAACTTCATAACTTTTTAAATTTCATAAAACGTAACACGTATCGTTTTGCCTCAGAAATTTTGCTTATTTTCAAACAAATATCATCTGTCACACAAATGACAAATTATAAAACCGATTCTACGAAAAATGTAAATTAAAATGTCAGATTCCAAACGTACGTCGTTTGACACAATCAAAATAGTGGTACCAACACCATCAAGTTACAAAAACGGCTAACTATATCACCCAAAATCTTGTATATATTCAAAACCTTATTATTTTTCTAGTATAGAAAAATTGTGAGTCTATCTATAGTGCCATTTTGAAATATAAAACTTCATTTAAAAAAAAGTCAATCAAAACACTAATATATCTTTTTGTGTAAGGCAAGGTTCATTATTTTTTGCACATAGCGTCAAATAATCAGGCTTTGAACATAAGGCCTTTGTATAACTAAATTATCATGTTGCGCTTAGTGGTACACAAAGTTTTAGCTATACGGAGCAACGAAGGCTTCAAATGTCTTAGGCAAGCTAATGGGGCAAGCATGTCTTAGGCAAGCTACCCTCAATCTGGTAGACCAATAGTTTGTTCCTAATTAGCCGTTTGCTCGAAATATCAATAATCTCGTTTTTCAAAAGGAGCAACCTTGTACAGACACGGTGAATCCTATAAACACGAACCTGTTTATGTAATATTCATCAGTCAACACTGTCCATGCTGTAAATGTTATTTCTATCAGGCAACCCAACGAAATGGATATCAACGAGTTTTTGCTGCTTTTCCTTCTTCTTTTTACAACCTTCAACCGGTCAACATATATTTATAATTTGTAAAATAAACCATCAATTTATGGAATTAATATTGTATAAAGTCAATCAATTAAAATTATAACGTTTTTCAATTTCTCTGTGAATAAATTAAATAGTTTACTATAGAATTCATTTTTAAATTCACAATAAAATAATAAATTTGATTGGTCATCTTTGTATTAAAGTTTCAACAAATAAATTAAAAATAAAATCACAACTCTAGTTAGCCATTTTGTTGTATTAAATTTGTTCTATTAAAACAATTAACCTCTTGAATTTGTGTTAAAAAATAAACAAAAAATTCATTGTCAAATTGAAATAAGTTATTTGTGCAAGTGCTATTCAAATCAAACCTCATCATGAGGTCTCATCATGGAGGATTTTAAGTTGTATGTGCACAAGAAATCAAATATCTGTGAAAGAACCACATGAAGAAAATGGGAAAACAAGTCAAAAGTGCTCCCTTGGGTTGAAAAAGCCTAGTGAGTTAACCTAGGGTTGCGGTTCACCAATTCTATAGGATGAATGTGGTAAGATGTGGATGATAGTGAGACCACCCATTCAATGATAGAAAGAGTAGTCATCACTTGACTATTCCAAGGTGACAAGGTGTGTATCTGGCTTGAGTGTAATTGATCTCTTAGGTCTCCGTACAATATTGGACTACCAGTAATATCTTTCCATATTTTTAATTAGGTTTAATTCTTTGCCGTGTCATTTGAACCAAATATATGGCCGTGTTCGATTTGACTGAAGCAACTGCTACAACTGAAAAATTGAATGCAATTGTTGTTGTTTTTTCAGTCGTTTCAGTCAAATGGAACGCACTTATTATTAAATGCGAATTTGGAGATGGAGACAACAAATAATCGATCACACCTATGTTATATGGAGTACCCTATACCGGGTAAATATGTTATGAAAATAATACACCAAAATCTAGTGATGTGAAGAATCTTGCACCCATCATATTTATATAATTTTTTTTCTTAAACCAACCTAAATACTATCACTAACGATTCATATGTGTAGTTTTAGTAATATAATGTAGGAGGTTTCATTCTTGTTTATTTTTTATAATAAAATCATCTAAGTACTAGCAATGCAATCAAAATATAAGGCACCAGTGCGTAATAAAATGATAAATAATCGATTATTGTCATGAAAAAGCAATCATATTCCAACAAATACAAAATATGTGCATAACAATTAAAAATTTTTCATGGACACAATTATTTCAAACCCTTTTTTACTAAGATCTGTGTACAACACATACTTCTAGCTTGGTCGTAAAAAACGTAAAGTGTAAAACTCACCCCAGAGAACTAGCTCTGCTCAAGTTTTAATTTTTTCTGCTCTTGGGATATAAGTATCAATATATGCTCTTTATACAATATACTATTACAAATGCTCAATTGCCTATCTATTTGTAAAAGAAATTCGAATTGAAAATACGAAAAACTTGAGTTGAAAATTTTTGATTTTTAAAACATTCGACGTTTTTTTATTCTTCCTTTTTATTATTATATAAAATTGTGTATTTATTTTTATGATCATTTATTTGTTGATTTTCATTGAAACTAAAAGAATTTGTTTGCTTGCTTTTTTCTAAATAATATGGAAGAGACGATCCAAGATCGAGTAAAATTTTTTTTTAGAAACAATCAAGACGTGAAATAATTTTGATTATAATAAGTTCATTTATTTCCATTCCATTGGATATTGGCAGTATAAGAAAAAGAATAAAAAAAACGGATGTCGTACACAGAACATTGATTTTCAATTTCAATTCAATTACTTAAATTTTAGAGATGTGTTTGGTTTTTATTGCTTTTTTTTTAATAATTTTGTTTTACAAGACTTTTAATGAGGATACCCGTAAAAGAGTTTGAAATAGGATAATAAAGGTGAGATAAAGTGTTGTGTTGAATTTTGTCACACAAGTATAATATGCAGATGCAACGTAGATTTATGTTGGAATCAAAGAGCAAAAAATACTTTGTCAGTCATTTAATTTGCCCATTGCTCATTGTAGTGTACCAAAAGTGCTTTTTGAGCTTGATAGAAACTTCAAATTGGGATCATTTTCTAATGTAAAATAATAAGGGACACAGACATCATAATCGAAACGGTAATATCACGATATTGCACATTATGTTGTTTATCATTGAATTGTAATCCTTAAATTATTTAAAATATTAACAAAAACCAACAAATTGAATTATCTGCTTTCAATTAATTTGTATTGATATTATATTGATTATTAAAAAAATATTAATTGAACAGGTCTGTCGTGTCTACTGTTGAAAATTTTAATTAAATTTAAAATTGATTTTCAATTGTTAGAACAAAAAAACTGTTAAAATGAAAAGAAATTGAAGTTTGTTTTTGTACTTCGATCTTTTAACAAGAAAAAAATAATTTTAGAAGCACTTTGTTAAATGCACAATTAAATACAAATGTCATAGAAGCATTATCATAAAAAAAGGAATTAGAAAAATGTAATTCATTTACAAAAAAAAAACTGGTTCAATGTTTAATTGTTGCAATTTAAATTTTTCTTCTTTGAAAATTTTGTATTCCAAAACGTTGTCTATATACATTCTTTGTTACGAATGAAACATAGCTGTTGGGGAGAAATAAACGAAAACTCAGTAATAATTAAAATGAAATATTAAATTTTATTTTATTTTTCAATATTTAATTTAAAGACAGAGAAAAGAGATTGTATATTGAATTCTAACGTATATATTGTTGAGGTTGATGGTTTTGGTTTTTACTCTTTGAAGTTTAATGGTTATATGGCGATCATTTCAGCTAAACAATGCATAACGATAATTCCAATAAATTCCAACAAATTTCTTTACCCACCGCATTGCGTTATACATGAAATATATTTGAATCATCCATAAAAAAAAGTGGAAGGGTTGCGGTATTGAAAAAACAAAGATAATTTCAGGTTGATTGGCAGTCAACCACATTTTTGACATAAAAGAAAAAAACGTCAATTCTCGCCATCTAAAATGATTGTAGCGTTCCACTCCGTATATAATTGTGAGGCTTGGAATAATAAAAAATTTCTTTCCATATAAAAGATTGAGCTTAATTATAACCAACTATTTCGTGCTACTTAATGATGGTACAGGATCAATAATGTTGATACAGGTGTCAAAGTTTTAGTTTTACCCGCAACTGTGGAGGCAAAACTCTCCCAGAAATCAGACTTCTTCCTTTACGCAGTTAACGCGGCTAAAGTTAGCACACAAAGTACACGGTCTCTTTACTTAAACATTGGTCTCAGACGAGAGTTCTGTCAGACCTTTGTTATCGCCGATGTTACCATTCTAATCGTCGGAGCTGATTTCCTTAATATAAATACGGCCGTTTAGTGGACATTGAAAATCGACGTCTTGTCGATCAACAAACCTCCTATATCACTTTGCCTAAAATTTTTCAGTTCTCCAGCACCTTTTCTAACTCTAACCAACGATTCTGTTAATATCGAAATTCTCAAACATTTTAAGGACTTAACGTGAAATATAACGTTACTCACGTCATCGAAACACATGGTCCTCCCGTTTCATGTAGATATCGCCGACTTGCTTCAGACAAATTGACCATTTCAAACTCAGAATTTGACCTTATAATATTCCAAGGCATTAGCCGACTATCTAACAGTCCTTGGGTCTCTTCTCCATCTCGTTAAAAAGAAGAACGGCAAGTGGAGACCTTGGGATGACTACCGTGCTCTTAACAATATCATAATTCCCGATAAATATCCTTATTCACATATACAGGATTTTTCGTATCTAATTCCTGGATGCAAATTCTTTTCTGCAATCGATCTCGTCCGCACATACCATCAAATTCCTATTGATGAGCGCGATATTGCGAAAACTGCAATTTCTACTCCGTTCCGCCTCTTCGAATTCGTTCGAATGACCTTCGCATTGTGAAACGCAGCGTAATCTGTTCAACTGATCATGTACTCTCTTCTCCGAGGCCTTAATTTCTGTTTCGTCTTCCTTATTGGTTCTGAAACCTTTGAGGAGCACCTCAAACATCTTACTATAGGTTTCGAGCGTTTTGCCGACGCTGGTTTCATTACCAACATTGATAAATTCAACTTTGCTACCAACGTTGACTTCCTTGGCCATTCGATTCAACTGAAATTAAACCTACTTCTGAACGTGTCGATGCTATTACGATTCATACGAACCTTCCGAAACGGCTATGCAACTCCGTCGTTTGCTCGGAATGATAAACTTTTTCCTCACGCTGTTGACGATTAAGCCATCCTCAACGATTTTCTCAAAGGTTCCAAAAAGAATGACAAACGCGTCATTCAATAGTCTGAAGACGCCATTCAAACCTTCGAATTATGCAAGGGCTGACTCAGTGAGGCAATAACTCTTTCTCACCGCTCACATTCTGCCCAACTTGCTGTAATGGCAACCTTCCCACAAGGCACTCCTGCACCAAAATTCTGTAACTGTGAAGCGGTGAAGTGATAAGTTTTTTATCACTTCATCGCAAAAATATCTAAGTGAATGAAGTTTTAAAATTATAAAGTTAACACTGACATTTTGTTTGGCCATAAAATAGAATAGTTTCTTTTGTTGTTATTGACATTATGTCAAACAACACCATAACGTCAATGTGATTTGATTTTTTAAAATTGCATTTCTAAACTAAATACAGATTTATTTTTCAAATTTATTTCTTAAAATATTTATATATATTTAAATTTGTAAACGTTTAAATTGTGTTAAAAGTTAGAATAAACATTTAATTTTATATATTGTTTACGTTTAGCAGTGCGGCGCTTGCTATTAAATTTTTTAACATTCAAATCGCATATAGAATCGCAAAAATGGTAAAATGATAAAAAATTAATGATACAATCGAAATGAAGAAATTTTTAAAACTTCACCACTTCACAGTTACAGAATTTGGCTGCTGGTGTTCTGAGATAATTCCAACCATATCCTTGAATTGAAAAAACTCAAATTGCTTCTTTAGTTATACTTGAGTTCAATTACTCACAAAAATCCCGAATAATTAAATTTATTAGATTTTTTTTTATAAGTTTTTATAATTAGTTTTTATTTATGTTCGGTTCTTAATTTTTCTGTTTTTTTCATTATACCAATTACGAAATACAAACTATTTTTTCACCAAGATTTTCAAACATAAAATAATTTTTAGATCATGATTTGTGATGCAAAAACAAATTTGGATCTCATTTTGCATGTAAAACTTAAGAGGATCCTGATCACACGGCTTTTTTCGTTTTCTAAAAAAGGTTTTTTAATACTCTAAAGTCTAAACATTCGTAAATATTGTTAAGCTTTTCCAACTTTACCTCGAATTGGCCTTACTCTCAATTCGATAAATGTAATTCCCAATTTTTTTCTGTGCTCGATCACTGATTAGTAAGCAAACACACCAGGTTTTTTTTAAGTATTTAACTCCTTAAGTGTTCCACAACAACAGGAAACAATACAGCAAACAATATCCTAACTAGAATATTCTTTCAACAGCTTCAGAAACTCCAACGGTCGATTGTACAAATTTCCAGTAACACAACGTTCAAAATAATACACAAAATATTTCTACTCAACAACACTTAAAACTTTATTCACAAAACTAATTTAAAAATCACTTTTATAATTTTAACTTTACCGTCGCAGGTTTAAAATAAAACTAATCTATTTTGCAAGAGGAACCTCCTTATATACGATTCTGCATAATTTCTAGATAATTTCTTTTTAGAAACCTTGAGAAAAATATGGAGGGGCTGAAATCTCAAGCTCTGAGATATCAAGACATCGGTCTGGGTTAAGGATTTTGATATAGTTTTCGGCAAAAATCTTTTATGAGGACACGGTTTTTAGTTTTGAGCAGCGATGTATCTCAAACATAACTTTTTGTTAAAGTACATGTATTTTTTATCTCTGTTTAGATATGTATTACAAAACTAACACGAAACATCAATACGTTGTCAAATTAACATAATTTAGTGAAAAGATTATATAATCAGTAACGTTTCGAGAAAATATTTCAAAATCACAAATTCAGAATTTCTTTTAAAATTCCAAAAATATTGTAAAAATTAAATAAAATCAAAAATTCAAACTTTTTTCAAACAAAATTCTAAAAATATTTTAAAAATTATTACAAAATCAAAGATTAAAACTTTTTTCAAAAACTCTAAAAATATTGCTCAAATTATAACTATATAAAAAATTGTAACTTTTTCCAAAACTATAAAAATTATAATAAAATCAAAAATTTAAAATTTTTCAAAATTTTAAAAATATTCCAAAAATTCTTACAAAATCAAAAATTAAAACTTTTTTCAAAATTCTAAAAATATTCGAAAAATTAGATTAAAATCAAAAATTTAAGCTTTTTCTAAATTTTAATAATATTCCAAAAATTCTTAAAAATTCAAACTTTTTCCAAAATTCTAAAAATATTGCAAAAATTATAACAAAATCAAAAATGGAAACTTTTTCCAAAATTAAAATAAAATCAAAAATTTAAAAATTTTCAAAATTCTAAAAATATTCCAAAAATTCTTTCAAAATCAAAACTTAAAACTCTAAAAATATTCCGTAAATTAGAATAAAATCAAATATTTAAACTTTTTCTAAATTCCAATAATATTCCAAAAATTCTTAAAAATTCAAACTTTTTCCGAAATTCTAAAAATATTGCACAATTTATTACAAAATCAAAAATAAAAACTTTTTTCAAAACTCCAAAAATATTTCAAAAACTATAACAAATTCAAAATTTTCTTTGTCCAATTTCATTTTCAATTACATTTACGTCATAAATACAACTACATTTTTTTCCTAAAAATTGGCTAAAAAAATAAATGAAACCATTTTTTGACACACTTGACATTATTTTTTTGACAAACCTATAATGCCATAATTCTCTATAATATTAATAAAATTTCATGTCACACAAATTATTAGTTTTATGTTTTTCCGAAAAAAATAAATAAAAATCTTTCTTTTGACACACTTGACAACATTTTTTTGACAAACTTATAATGCAATAATCTAGTTTTTGATCTCACATACCAATCCCTACCATCAAGATTCCTCTACATTCAATGTTCCTACTCGTAATCACTTAAAATGAAGGTTTTTTAAGCCAAAAATATGAAAATTTGCTATTTTTGACACACATAATGATTTTTTTTGACACACTGCCGGTACAGTTAGTATCCTTTCGGACCTGTCCCTTGATTATACCTATTTTTAGAAAAAAAACTTTGGAAATCCCTCCAGCGTTTTTCTAGATTTTGTAGGTAATGACGGACGGACGGCAGGACGGACAGCCGGCCGGTAGACAGACATACATTTATATTTTTTGCTTTTTTAGAATCAGTAGGTCCTAAAACGTCGAGAAATGGAGAACCGAAATAATAATAAAAACCCCGAAGTAATATTAGAATATGCGATTATTTTACGTTATGTTGATTTGCTTCATAAAATCATTTATTTTATGTTGACCCAAGAATACAACAACAACACTATTCGTTTCATTAATTTGTTGTTGTTTTTTGTTATGATTTTGCTATAAGTTATAACCGTAACAATACCCTCCAGTTAAGCCGGTTCGTCCTGAACAGGATCTAGATCTCTCCTCCAATTTTTGAATCCAAACATTTTTTTTCTTTTTTCCAGGCTGTTCAGAGTTATTTCCAGTCCTTTTGTTACTTTTGTAAAGCCTTGACCATAACTTTTTTCTATGTCGGTCAACCTTGTTGATTTTCGATTTGCACTACTTTGGGCGTTCTCATTTTCTTTGCTACTTGAGATTTTCATTCCTGCGTATCCCCGAACTATTCCTATTTGCCTTGTTTTCAGCTGCAATTCGTCCCCGTTTGAAGCTAGTTGAACCACTTCATTTACGATCCTTACTTTTTTATGAACCTGAACTTGTTTCCTTTTAAACTTTCGGCGTCTGTTCACACGTCTGCGTCTGTTGACGTTTCTTTTGGATGATGGTTCTGGATTTTCCTCTGCACTGCATAGTTTCTCATCGCTGCCAATATCTGTAAACTCTGTTTCATTCACAAGTAGTTGCATCTCAACATTATAAACCTTTAGGATTTCACGTCCAAAATCGATGACGAATCCGTTCGCCTTCAAGAAATCCATCCCCAAAACGACTCCATCCATAATGTTTGCCACTAGCACCCCTTGTTGATAGCAGTTGTCACCTAATTGTATTTCAGCGATCCTTTTCCCAGCTGTATAATCCCATTCTCCAGTTAACGTTTGCAGTTTTAATCCATCTGATGGTTCAAAAATGCCGCCAATCACCCCTTTGCGAACGAATGTTCGAGCTGATCCTGTATCCAGTGTCATGAAGCATCTTTTAGTTTCAATTTGTCCTACTATACCCAAACTTTCACCATTTATTGCTATTCTTGAAATTGGGATGTAGGTAACATTCTCCTCACTTCTTTGCTTCACAGTTCTATCTTCAACGGGCTTCCGTTTAAAGGAGACGAAGATCTCTCACGCTTCCTGTTCCAGCAGTCCTGTGAGATATAAAATAATTAATATTATGTTTTTTTTTGCGAGATCGTCTGGAAGTCAATTACTTTGTGGAACACTACAAAAACGGAACGGACACTTAACACAAATACAAATTCAACCTCACATATTGTTTAATTTTCTCAATAAATTTATATAAATGAACATAGTTCAAAAAATTTCATAAAATATATAAATATAATTTAGCAAATCTATAAAATCATAAATAAAATATAGATATAAATAAGATATAAATTTTTGTAAAGTTAAAACGGAACGGTTGTATTGTTTTAGAAAACGAACGGAACGAAGTGGATAAAAAATGAACGGAGCGGATTCATTCGGTTTATACATTTACTGTTTGTATTTTATTATATTTTATATAAATTTTATACCTTTTTTATTTACTTTTCCTAATTAGGTTTGAGATGAGTCTATGCAACTTATGATACAAAGCTGTAAATAAACGCAGGAACAAATAAAATATTTAAATACATAATGTCAAAAATATATAGGCACATCAAATAATTTCTAATAACGAACTACATTTGAAATTGGAATATTCATTATAATGATCAGCCTGACCTCTTTATATATACAAAAATCTTTCATAACTAATATTTGCATTGCAATAGTAGAATACATCTCTCAGCTGAGCAATCTGACGTTTAAAAATTGTGTGGTTATATTCAATTAGTAAATAAAATCTTTTTTCCAATGTTTACATCGTGTAAGGAAATATAATATAATGAGTGAAGGAAAACTAAAATCGATTACTGAACGAAAGTGTTATTTAATGTCTTTATCAAACCAATTAAAAGTAGTAGACATAAACGAACAAATAAAATTTCTTGGACGAAGCGCTGAAACTGGTATTGATGATCCATTTTGCTCAAGAAAACAAATTTGTTTGAAAGCAAATTTAAATGACAGTTATGTTTTGTTAAAATCTGTTGGGGCTAATGCTTCAGCATTAAATGGTTTTGTGTTGGAATCCAATAGTCCTTATGAATGTATCCATGGTGATGTTATTGAGTTAATTCATAACAAATACATGTTTGAAATTGTTTTTGACCCACCCCCAATATCGCAACAATTACCTACATCATCTTCCTCAACTCCTAATGTCTTTTCAAATTCAAAAGATTCGATTGTAATTGAAAGTAATGATGATCATAATAACTCTGCCAAACGAAGAGAAAAGGAGGAACAAAATTTAGTTCCGAATAAGATGAAAAAAGTTGACAGAGGTGATGAAAGTCCGACCATCAATGGAAAGACGGCTGAAGAAGATAAATGGGAAAAAATTGACGGAGGTAAATTGTATATTTTTACACCAAAAGGTGTTAAGGCTTCATCGAAGGTTCGTAATTGTAAAAATATTTTACCCTTTTAAAGCAAAAAGTTTTCTTACTTAATATGTAGATAGCGGCGTATGATATGGATGGAACTTTAATTAAAACCAAATCGGGTAATGTATTTCCGAAGGATGTAAACGACTGGCAAATAGCATTTTCCGAAGTTCCTAAAAAATTAAAATCCCTGTACGAAGAAGGATACAAAATTGTTATATTCACAAATCAAGCCGGGATATCCAAAGGAAAAATTAAAATTGAAGATTTTAAGGTAGATACACAATGAATGTAATTTTAAACAATACGCAAAAATCTCATACAATTACAGGGTAAAATTGAATCGTTATTATATAAACTAAATATTCCGATACAAGTCTTTATAGCAACTGGAAAAGGGACTTACAGAAAACCAATGATTGGAATGTGGGAAACTCTTTGTTTTGAAGTAAGTAACTAACAAATTATCAACTCAGCTTAATATCGGTTATTGTTTTTTACAGAAAAATCAAGGTTTAAAAATTAGTATAGAAGACTCTTTCTATATTGGTGACGCAGCAGGACGTCCGGAAGTTAAAAAACCCGTTAAAATAAAAAAAGATCATTCGTGTGCTGATCGATTAATGGCATTAAATATTGGACTAAAATTCTACACACCCGAGGAACACTTTCTAAAAGCACGAACTGCTGTTTGGGTTAAACCAGAATTTGACCCAACAACATATTCTATCCCACCGTCTATTTTAGAACCAAGTAATGCAAAAATGATTCACAAAAATACTGAAGCAATAATAATGGTTGGAATTCCAGGATCGGGAAAAAGTTTTTTTTCAAAACAACATTTTGAGAAAAGTGGATATAAAATAGCAAATCGAGATAAATTAGGAACATGGCAGAAATGTGCTTCTGTTATGGAAAATGAATTGACAGCGAAAAAAAGTCTTGTAGTTGACAACACAAATCCTGATATTGAGAGTAGAAAGCGGTATATAGATGTTGCCAAGAAGCATAATATTCCAATTAGATGTTTCATTATGAATACTTCATACAAACATGCGAAACATAATAATTTATTTAGAGAAATAACAGATTCCAATCATGTCGCCGTTAATGAAATGGTTTTTAACTCATTTAAGTAATAAATCCCATTTTTAATTGTGTTATATTGAATAAACTATTTTTGTGTTTTATTAGGTCAAAATTTCAAGAACCAACAATTGGAGAAGGGTTCGCCGAAATAGTTAAAGTCAATTTTATTCCTCATTTCAAAGACGAAAAACAAGAAAAATTGTATAAAATGTATTTACTTGATTCATAAATTATGTATTAGTTATTTTGTAATTTATTGTATATTTTTATAGAATTTGAAATAAAACGTAAAGAAATGGTGAAACGGAAATTTTCATTCCTAGTTTTTTGATTCGCATATGATTTTAATTTTAACAGGTAGGATTACGTTGAATCACAATGTGCAACAATACTTTCTATCTTTGATGTCAACCTTAAATCTGTCTATAAAATGGTGTCCCAAAATTTACGTAAGATTTGAATTTGCCGTCATTTGTAAAGTGTTTGGAAATCAAAAAGAAACAGTTTGACAATTGACAGTTTTGGGTTAGTGAAAATGAAACGCTGCGCGAGAGAACAGTCAACAAATCAGTACCACGAGACATAGTAGATAAGAATTAAGAGTGTTAGTGAATGTCCAGAGAAATCAATTATTGATCTTAAATGCTACCGAGATTATGATTAAAACACAATACATTTAATTAGAACCTACATATATTCATTAGTATTAAACATCTTAGCGGCAGCGAGTCCGTATACAATCTAAGTGATTAGTTCTTAAACTTAACGTAACGGCGACTCTTTGATGCAGGAAAAAACTCATCTGCAGTATTCTCGCTGTCTACTAAAAATTGCAACGACATGGAATTGGTTGACGTGTCCTGAAAAAGGGCTTGTTAACTTTCATGGGATCGATCAGATCCTGAGCATTAATGCTATCCGAATGAACAAATTTCAGATCAGTTTCGCCTTTTTTAATGTAGCTTCCATGAACTCAAAGTCACCAACTTGACAAAGGAAGATTTATGGTAGCACCCAAGGGCAGTAGTGGAAATCCTGAATCTGGACATGGAGCCGCAAGAGTAGCACCGCACCTGTCGCTACAACATCAACAACATTTATCGTTGTTAATTTATATTGATTTTGGCCTTGTCCTAGTTTAGGCGCTACTAATTAAAAATTTGTTTTCATACAAAAAATCAAAATATTTTTAAGAATTCCAGATTTTGTCGATTTCGATGGTTAATTTATACGAACCTGCGTTATCCACAACAAATTCACTGAATATTCAGTAAAAAGTTTCATCTTGTTACGTGTAAATTTGTAACGACGTACTATTTTGAGTTTTACTCTAAAATAATAATTTTTAATTTGTTTCGGTTTCTGGCCTTTAAATTCAAAGAAACATAAAAGCATTTATGTGTGCTACAAGCTAGTCAATAATATTATAATATTTTTTTTAGGTAATTGCTTTGTTGCGTCACTCAATATCAATTAATAATGCTTGTTTGTGTTTACATAGATATGTTTGTTTTGTAAAGCTTAGTCATAATATTATATGTAAACGGAATACAGCTGTGCATTTATAATTAATAAGAGTAATTATCTGTATTTGGAGGGGAATATTTTCTCGTTTGAATAGAGATGTTTATTGAGATGATATATGGAATTGGAAATTCGCATTGGAAATTTTTAAATTATGTACGATGAAAAAGATCAGAATAGAGGTAGCAAGAGATGAACAATCTTACTACGTATATATACTCGTTCTTTTTGTTCGATCGAGGAGATTATTAAATTAAATCGAAAAGAAAGTGTTAAACGTGCCACCTTTTGTAGTTTAATATTACTAGATAAATTTAAAATCAAAAAAGAATACATTGTGGAAGTTTCTTTTTGTAAATTTGTTTTTTTTCGTGATAAATAATAGTAGATAAATAATTAAATAAAATGTGAAATGTTCTCACCAAAAGATGTTCGTTGTATTATTAATTTTAAAATGACTCGATGTTTAGGTTAATGAATACAAATTCAACAAAGCTATAATTGAACATGTTATAAAGAAATCAGTTACCACTCAAGAGTGATAACTCTAAGTATTTTAAGATATTCAATTGCAATCTAGTGATATTGACAAGTATTTTGTACCGTATCAAACTTAAAAAGTATGATAGTGAAAACGGCTAACAAATTTGATATGTAGCAAATTATGTACTGCGGTAAACTTTGTGTTAAATAATTTCCTTAGTTACTTGAGTTTAAGTGCTCAGCAAAAAATCCCTAATAATTCAAAACTTTTGAATAAGTTTTGAATTATTAGGCACTTTTGGTGAGCACTTAAACTCCAGTAACTATACTATAAGGCAATCATTTAAATTTTTCAATTCTAAATATGTTTATAACCGAATTAACTAAAATTAATTTCAT
The DNA here is from genome assembly GCA_963693315.1 of Diogma glabrata. Taxonomy (NCBI): domain Eukaryota; kingdom Metazoa; phylum Arthropoda; class Insecta; order Diptera; family Cylindrotomidae; genus Diogma; species Diogma glabrata. Next base: position 411,659,497 of record OY856186.1, read on the forward strand.
CTACACATCTTGTTTGAGGCAGAGTAGATAGATCAATTCAAATTAGAGCAAATTTGATCGTCAATGGAACGCGCCTAATGACTCAAGAGTTATAAAACGCCTACCACTATCATTCCGACCCTAAAAAACAATACATTCCAATTAAATTTGACAATTGATAATCGTTTTTCAATACTTTCCAATTAAAGATAAATAGATGTAAAAATTTTAAGAATAAACCACAAAATTTTGTTTAATCAAAGAAATAGTTATATAAAATATATGAACCGCAAAAGCCGATGAATAAAAAAAATTATCTTTGCATATTCAATTGTGGTTTTGAGTTCATTATTATCAATACATGTACTATAGTTATGATACAAAGATTTAAATTACATTTTAGTTTGATATAGTTGCGGTAAAGAGATTTAGATTCACAAAGTTATAATACAATTAGTTTTTTTAAATAAAAATTGTTGTGTTTTGGGAATTACTGTAAATGTCACAACAACACATATAATTCTTTTAAAAGCTGGATCCCATAACAACATGGGTTCTGAGGTGTTATAGACGCATTTTTAAATCCACTGTGGATTGAAGCTATCCAAGACTATTGATGGCCGTTTATAATTTCATTTATTCTCTTTCAATTATTAATATCAACTTTAGTTGTATGTTTTTTCCATAATAATAGTAGGTATTATTGTATTGTTTTCTAACCTATAGCCTAATGAACTTAACCTTATGTCTAATGAAAATTTTCCTATAAAAAATTATCATTATTCAATTGGTATTATTCCAATTGGTCAAATTGCTTTGATTTTATTAAAATTATTTTCAAATTATAATCACAGTATATTCACAGAGAATAAAGTAGTGTAATCAATTCGTGTGTAATGAATTTTATTCTCTCGCAAAATTAAAATAAACTATTTCATTACACACTGATAGATTAAACTACTATTATACGCTGTTCGGACAAAGAAGTTTTTCAGCTTTCTGACACTATGACAGTGTGCATGTGAATTTTCGACAGAATGATTGTTTGCACTAACCGATTGAAGAGAAAAACGGAGCAAAGAATATGTTTGCATCCGATTTAATCTTGTATCGAGCGGTTGTTGGAGGATACGCGTGCCTTGAGTGGGTTCCAACCAGTCTCAGTTTGTGGGTTCGGTGAATTTTATCCTCAGCTCATTTCAATGCTAAAATGTTTGCGATAAGTTTTAAAAGGGAACTGAATCAAAAATGGATAGAAAGGGGACTTTGACGACCCCAACATCTAGAGGGACCGATACTATACCATCATCAGCGCATCAAATATAATTATTTAAAATTTTTATTAATAAAATTTCAACAACCCATGTTTCGTTCTAATCCAACCTAACATCACATTTAAAAAAACAAATTTAGAAATTCATATTGCTAGAATAAGAAAAATTGTTAAATAATTTTATAACTATGTACATAAAACAATTCGTGGCGCCGGAAATAGATGATCGCTGAATTAATTAACATTTGTTGTACTTTTGCAAATGATGATATGATTAATTTAAATGTGTAACAAAGTCCTCTAACTATCGCAAGTTTACGAAATCCAAATAAATTTAAAAGAGTAATCCAATTAAATTAAGTAATCTAATTGACATATCAAACACTGAATTCAAATTTATTATCATAGGAAATTTGGTGGCGGAATTATGTTTATTGTTGGTAGTATCATAACAGATAAATGTTGTTGGCGTTCATCATTCGTATTTGTCTAGGTTATTGTTTGTTTTAAAAATTTTTTCCAGAATTAATTGATGTGGCAATCACGTAGCATCAATTTTATAAGATTGAAAAATGATCGGATTTTATTTATCTAATTCGATCGTCACATATGATATTCAAAAACAAATATGACTGACATTAGCTTTAAATCAATAATTTTGCACTAAAGTCACTTTGATTTATATATTGGTTTGATTTTTATATTTCTTTCTTTGATTTTTACATTTCCTGCATTACCCTTCTAGTTTATATTACTTTGCAAAAAAAACCATATAAGATATATATATATATATATATATATATATATATATATATATATATATATATATATATATATATATATATATATATATATATATATATATATATATATATATATATATATATATATATATATATATATATATATATATATATATATATATATATATATATATATATATATATATATTTAATTATCTGATGGTATGCACTAACTAATCGATTGCTATTTAATTTATCAACACATTTATAATTCAATGTTACAACAGAAAAAAAAAAAAATTACTAGTAATAAAAAACAAGCAGTTTTTAATTTTTGCAACAGAATTTTAATAGCAACCAATTAAAAGTGGTTATTTAATTAATTTTTTTTTCTAGAACTCACAGGTAGTTTTTGATTTGTGTTTAAGTTATTTTCAAGTCAGCTGACTTTTACAAGTACATTTGTAAAATTAATTATCGAAAGCGAGCACAAAAAATGAAAATCAAGAACCATTAACCCCATCGTTCTATTATGGATAGAATGAACAATAAGAGTTTACTTCGCCAGTATCTGATCGGTAAAATTATATTTCCACGCAGATGACATTCAGCAACAGTGCGGCAGTGTTAAAGGGACTCACAATTCGTTTACTATGTTTACCAAATCCTAGAGGTTCATGATGAAATCCAATGCAGTCCCCAAACTTGTTTTTTGAAATATTTTATACATTAACAAATACAGGATTAATAAATGTGGAGTAATTTTTTAGATTCAATAATCATTGAGTTTTGATATAATAGTACTATTTTGCCTCGTTCTGATAGACCTTAGTATTAGATTCATTACGAGCTTTATTAATACTAAGTTTACACCAGGATCTAATAGGTACATACTATACTTATTAGGTCGACTATGGTCGATGTAAACAGTTCTCAAAAAAGTACGTACCAAATATTTGGTAGGATGGTTTGCTACGTATCAAATTAGGTACGTAGCAAATAGGTATTATTTTTACGGTGTGAACACTAAAATTAGGTATGACATTTAAAATAAAAATAAATCAACTTATTTTATAAATATATATTTATGTTTGATGTGATTTTTTTGCTGAAATTAAAAGTAAAATAAATTTTAGCATTAATATTATAAATATTTTCAGTTTTTTATAAAAAATATATATGGAAATTATTTTTTCCTAACCAAAAAATTAACAATGAAAAGGACGCGCTAAAAATTAATATGTCATACCTAATTAATAAGAGTTTACATCACCGTATCAAATTTAAAAAGTATGTGGTGAAAAGGGCTAGCAAATTTGATACGTAGCAAATTAGATACTGGTGTAAACTTAGTATTAATGTTGCTAAAATATTTTTCAACGTTATGAGTCATAAGGAGTCTAAATGCGAAAAAATACCTGTTTGTCGAAAGTTACCTAGGCAGGGTAGATTTTAATATGTTTTTCAGTTTTTCCCTTATAAATGTTTTTTTGAAACTTAAATAACCTTAATGGTATTATTATGGTGCTATTACACACAAATTAAATTCAGCTCCCATAATCAATTTTGCAGTTACCATAATCTGAAAAGTTGATGAAAAATATTTTGTATGAGAAAAAGAGGGATAGCATGCGCGAGATAGATATAAAAACTTCAAGAAAAGTTAGCTGATAGCAATTGACTTTTTGAATAATTATTTGGTAAAAAAAAAAATAGATGAATTCTAAATGAATTCAGCCACGCTTCTTAACACATGGATTCTCATTCGTTTAGGATCGTCCATATTACCCGCCATTAATTTAACAAATTCTTAATAGTAGTATTTTATTTGCCCAATCGGAATTCGCATTGAACTGTCAATACGCAATTTTCAAATAAAATGAACCGTAGAATTCGATTTGGATATCAAAGGCGTGTTTTATTTGCCAAATTACACTAACAATTACATGTATTCAATTCCAAAATGTCAAAACTCACAAATTGTTGGTTTTGAAAATCTGGAATAGCGGCTTAGTTCCCGTGTTCATCACCAACTGCGCACCGTTTCAATTCTTTACATCTATAGGTTGTCAGTAAATTGAGTTTTGTTTATAGAGCGATTTTTCTGTTCCGGTGTTTACCGCAATGGCGCTGTAAAAGGGGGATAAGAGAAAAAATCACATAAATTTTATATGAAATTCCATACAAAACACAATTTGAATCATTTTAAAAGTTATCTATGAAATTTTTCATTTTACCACAATTCCACAATTTTAATTTGCTTATGAAGTATTATTGAATATATATTAAGCGTAATATATAAAATTTTATTCTTAAATCGCTCAAAAAAGAAACATAAAAATTGCAAAAAATTTCCCATACAAAGTTGTATGAAAAATTTAACCTATTTTTGTATTTGTTTTACGGACAGAAAAAATAAAATATTTTATATATTATGTTTAATATATAGTCAATAATAGTTCATAAACAAATTTAAATTATTTAATTGTAGTAAAATGAGAAATTTCATAGATAATTTTAAACATAATTCAACTTGTGTTTTGTATGAAATCCCATATAAAATTTTTTGAATTTATTCTTTTATCCCCTTTTTGCAGCGCCATTGCGGTAAACACCGGAACAGAAAAATCGCCCTATATTTTTTCTAATTCGGCATTTGGTGTTTGACATTTGTTGATTGTTTTGATGCTAATAAATATGCAAGTCCATATAGAAATCTCATGGATCGGGATTTTGATATTTACATTTGATTTATTGACATTTACATTTTATATTTTCTGTACAAATTCTACCAACCTCTAGAAAATAATATGTGTACAAATCCAATTCTTGGTTCGTTTTATTTGAAATCTTTTTTTTGACAGTTCAATACGAATTCCGGTTGGGCAAATAAAACACAGCTCAAGTGTTTTCTGGAGGTTGGTAGTACTTGTTCAGGAAGTAAATAAAAAAATATAAGAATCAGCAAACTTATTTATTTAATTTTTTATTATTGTAATAATTTGATAGTTCTGCGTGTTAATATACTTACATTACTTATACTTAAACTTATTATACTTACATTTTTATTAATAAATACTAAAGTCAAATTGTCAAAACTTCAAAGTTTTGAAATTCTGACAACTTTTAGAAGTAAAAAATGATGGATAGCGAATCACATGTTGAGTACGCGAACTAAAATACAATTCTGACTTTTCAAAACCAATTATTTTGTCAGATTTGGATTTGGATTTCGATACATGAAATTGTTAGTGTAATTTAGCAAATAAAATACCGCTAAGAAAAAAAAACAAATAAAAACTAACTGCTAAGTGAAACAATTTAGCATGTTTTTTCTCTACTTTAAGCATGAATAAGTGAAAAAATCTTAAGACCTGTAGATAAATAGTGAATTAAGTTAGGTATAACAATGAGTTTGTGATAATTGAATAAATACAAATAACATGATTTTGACATTATAAATTTGGGCAAGCTCATTATCATTTAAATTGCAGATTAAAAAACTATACAATTATTGTAATTAAATATGTATAACGAACTTAGTAATTAAAGATATAGGAAGTAACTAAAATACTAGATTCAATGCTTTGGTAATTTACTTAGTATTACGATGGACGTTTTGAATGTGCCAGTTGATGTCTTAATGGTAGCCACTCGAATTAAATTATCGTTGCCAGGATGAAAATCGATCACACGACCCATACACCATTTGGAAAGTGATATATTTTATTCTTTGATCAGAACGATGCCATTTCGGACGTTGTTGAAGGTTGTGAAGGTAGCCAATATGCCATTGTTTCCAAACCCCTGCATTCTAGCTTGAATGTTTTGCCATAAAGATAGTTTGTTTGCAGTTATATTTAATAATGGTTGTTTTGGAATTGTAGTAAGTAGTTGTTCGATTAAAAAATTAGTTGGTATGAGCACAGAACGGCCATCAATATTGTTTGACCTCGGATATAATGGTCTGAAGTTCAGTAGTGCTTCTATCTGCGTTAGCAATATCATCAGTTTTTCATACGTGAAACTGCTTCTCTGTACGATCCGATTTAGATGATGTTTTATAGCCTTGATGTTTGATTCCCACAAACATTCATAATAAGGTTGCATCTAAAGTTAATAATTTCTCCTTTACTTCATTAAATTCAGACCAATAATCTTCAAGCTTTGTTAAACTAGCTTGGACTAATTCCATCGCTATCTCGTTAGGAAGTGCTGTTAAATATTTCCTAAATTTTGTAATTGAACTAAGAATGCGTTCACGAGAAACAACTAAGATTGTTGTCCTCTTTATACGTTAGTAAATTTATCGATATAAGCAAAAATGACTTGTAGTTCGTATTTGTAAATACCAAAAAATAATAACTCTTCCTTACGAATTTAGACAGTTACAAATAATGCTTATATATCTTTAATTAATTTAATTGTAACTTCATGTATCGGATTTTTTTTAACCTTGGCAAAAGTTACCTCAAATGCTGTTTTAATAGATTTCTAGAAGTTGATTTAATTTACATAAATCATTAATAAGAATATATACCAACTAATATTCCAAACATTTATTTATATCGTATCATAAAAAAATATAAATGTTGCAAGTTGCATTGGATATTAAATCAAATTAATTAAAGTTGGTGTAAATGCACCAATAATATAAATGAAAATAAAAGTATGAATGATACTCATCGATAATTGATTTCATCCATCTGAATAACGGGGTTCTTTGTTCCAGTTGATCAATATTTCCCATGTGGTGCACAGAAGCAAAATGGCAAAATAATAAAGGTGATCAGGATGAAAACCAATTTCACGCTCACAGTACGGTAGCAAAATGGCAAAATAATCAGTTATAAGAAGGAGAATCAAATTCAGTGTTGTTTTGCAAATATATGGAAAACAATGGTAAATGCATCAATTATCTAACTGCATCACTAATATAAATGAAATAACAATTGATTGAAACTTATCGGTTGTTGATTTGATGAGTCTGAATAACGGCGTTCTCTATTCTTGTTAATCAATATTTCCCATGCGGTGCACAGCAACACAAATGACGAAATAATAAAGGTGATCAGGATGAGAGCCTGTTATGAAGTGTGATTCAGACTTCGTGATTGAGAGTCGAACCGCTTTCCCACATGCATTAAGTTTGCATTGACAGAGGTTTTCATGGTTATTTTCGTTTTTCCTTTAAACATGGTTTCTTGTACTCAATCCGTGGTCATCATCTGCAATGGTTTCCGTTTAAAAAAATTATCATAAAATAGTTGTGTGCTATTTCCCAATGTAATTTCCTATATTCAATTTGTAATCGTTACTCGCTATAAAATTGTTATAAAACAGTTGTACAATACCATTGATTCATAATCGCGCTATTTTCATGTATAATTCTTACAATCGTATCAAAATCAATGTTTATTATTTAATTCTTTTCAATTTTTTTTATACCAATTAGCTGTGTAAATTCATTAGTGGGTATAAATAATGAACAAAAAGGAAATAAAATTCACCAAGAAACTACCTTATCGATTAATTATTGTTGGCAAACGCTTTTTAGCTGATTATAAGTAGAACGCGATAGATAGCTTCGGTCTCTGATACCTTGTGGCATTTTGCGCGTGAATATCAAAAGCAAGGAAACTTGGATTCACGTTTCCTGTATTATAATTAAATAGTGAAAATTTTAGAAAAAAAAAAATGAAAAATATTTTGTTTGTGCAATTAGATCAATTAGGTAAATTTTTTTATTAATGTAAATCTTAGTTCAAATTATTAAAAAAAAAGAATCTATATGTTTGTGCTGTGTTGGAGCAAGTTTAACAAAAACATAAAATTATATGGATTGCATTTGTATTGAGTAAAAATGTCCTTGGCGTTCAGCTAGTTCGATTTTTATTTAGCTACAATAATTAGTTCAAATTTAAAACAAATTTGTGTGTCTGTGCCACATTGGTAGTTAATTAAAAATAAAAAACACTGAAAAAAATTACTACCCATGTAAACTCATATTTCGACTTTATGTCTAATGAGTTCACAGCTGTTGGTGGTTTTGTTTTGACAGCTAGACGTAGAGTGTTTTCATGTGGTGTATCTTATTATTTAAAAATAAGGGAATTAATTCCATAAAATAATGAATCCGTTTAATTAAATAAACTGTCCAGTCTTGTGCTGTAATAAATTTAACTAATAAATTATAATAATATGACTGTGAAATTACTGTGATAAAGAGAACTATAAATAATAATTTTGCATTCTCATATAAAAATATATACGTAAAATTCTGTGTTAGCATAATTTATATAAAAATAAATACGTATAATTCTGTGTTAGCATAATTTATTTAAAAATAAATACGTATAATTCGTTGTTGGCATAAGTTATATAAAAATAAATGTGAAGAAAAATAAATTTAACCAAAAACTGTTACATAATAAACCTCGTACTCATCTTTATTTTATTTGCTTGTTGAATTCGGAAGATTGTCGATGTTCCAGATGTGTGTCCAGATCCAAAAGTTGTGTTGTTAAAATCCTAACTTCATCGATACAAAATCTCTGTGATATTTCTGGGGTAACACTGATATCAGGACGAGGTGAATCAGTGGATTGGGAGCTAGAGTGTGATTTGCGGGAAATACTTGGCCGCATGTTACGATTATAAATACGTATCCGGCCCGACCATTTTGTTTTTGTGATATTACGTTGACATCCTCATTCCTGCTGAATAGTACATTTCCGGTAATACAAAAAAAAGGGGGAAAGAAATATCACCGATCGTCAACAAGTTTGGATTACAATAATTTTTACATCGTCGTCGTGATGCTGATGTCAGAGCTCACCAATCGGTGAACTGGATGAGGATGAGCGATTAACTTTGGACAACAGGAGTGGGAGCTGGCCAAGCTATGGGGTGAGTCGTTTTAAATATGTATATATGTGGGAGCGTTTGTACTATGAATGTTTGCGTGAATGTATAGGGTGTATGTGGGCGGGTGAATGCATATGTAATTAATATTTCGATTTATTTTATTTATTTTTATAATTTTAATTAGTGCATTATCTGATGTGATTTAGCCATTCATTATCAGTAATTTATTGTTGGAAAATATGAAGGAAAACAAGAGTAATAGCGAATGGTTACAAGGTTCCTAATAGCACCATTAATGATAATATTCATTGAAATTTAACCCAAACTCATTTACTTACAACTAATGGTAATTTTCATTATTGCTATAATGGGTGCTGATTTTTGAAACCATATTATCTAAAGAAAAAGCTTTAAAAATCATTCACGATTTTTCAAGGCAAAAACTATTACACCAGAAAATAATAATACCTTTTACGGGATCGAAATTACTCATACCAATCTTACCCTATAGTATGACTAATAAACAAACTAACGTTACGATTAATACCTTTCGAGATAAATATGAAAATTTTCGTAATACGAGCTGTAGTTATTCATCAAACTTCTTCATTTTGTTTAATGGTGGATGTCATGAACTTATGCCTTTACATAATCGTAACCCATGGTATCTTGGTCTAAAGCAGATCAGTAAATATAATAATGCTTCGAGGTTTTTACTTCGAATTTGAAAAATGAAGGACCATTGGATTTGTAAATACTAGAGAGAGTTGGTTCAACAAATAAATTTTAATTTTAGTATTTTATCAGAAATTCAAATGGAACCGTTTTGGTGAATTTCGATCAATAAAAAAATCGCTGAAGAAGCGAATGATGATGAAGTTTTCTTTTTATTAATACATACATATACCTATTGTAGACCAACTTTGAATAGTATTATTTTAAATTTTAAAGCTTCAATCTTTCTTTGATTACAGATTTATATATTGTTTTATTTGCTTCACCACAATTTTCATTATATTTCTCACGTAAATTGGGCGTATGGGCTTGGATGTATGCATGTGTGTGTGCATGTGAGGGTGTGAGTCTGTGTGTGCATGAATGGATGAGATGCGAGAGTGTGTGAATGAGTGCTAAAATATGGGGGTTGGACGTGGTGATCGTGGTTCGTTCATACTCGAGGGTCGCCAGAGTCTGTTTAGTTCACTTACCTTTTTTTTTACATCTGTTCTTATCTCATGTTACGCGTACAAATACAGTTATTTGTGCTGGAGCAGCAGGTATTCTTCTCTCGACCCATAGGCTGCAGCTAGTCTGGGGCTAAAAATAATCTTGCTAGGTACGCGGCCTGCTATGCCACTTCGTTGTTAGTCAACGAAGAAGCGCTTTATTACAAGCCAAATTCAGTATTTTTTCGCAAATATAAAAATCACAATGTTAAATGTTTGTGACACACGCATATATAAATGTCCTGATAATTTATATTAACACGCGACCGTATATCGCGATCCGGCTCGAAGGACCATGAAACTTTGTTAAAGTTAATTTTTTATGTTTAGTTGTAGCACAAAATTTTTCTCTCGTTTTAAATTCTATTCAATAAAAAAACGATATAAATTTATAATTTTTATTATAACATCAACTAGATTTAATTTTTATTTTATTATATTATTTTATTTCAGAAAAATATGAACAAACGCTTTAAGATTACAAGAGAGACTGAGAATATAGAAAATATACTAAAAATTTTCAAAAAATTTACTGATTGCTTACAAAAAAAACTACTTACTAATTAACTGCTAGAAAATTATCAGATGATTTCATCTGCAAATTCAACGGGTTTGAAACCGATTATCACAATAATTGATTTTCATATTGAAACCATAATAAAAATTATAATATATTAGGTATAAAATGATTAAATACATATTTTCAAGATTGTAAAGTGAAAATTTTACGTTTTCTTTACGTATTTTCGATTCACATTTTTTTTTCAAATCTTAGCACATTTTCTTATTGTACAAGCTACAACAATTGCTCTATAAATATTTTCTTTCTGTGGTCGCCATATTGTTGTTTCATTTACTTTTACATTATATAGTTTATTTACAATTTTTTCATTATATAGTTTATTTAATTTGTATACCACTAATTTAGATATAATCGATTATATAATATAGCATTAATACTAAATAACTAACGATTTTTTTAGAAATTGTTGTTTAAAAATTATTATTACTTCGTAAAATTATTTGTATATTTTTGCAGTTTTTGATCTTTTCGCCATCTACAGTAAAAAAAAAGAAATACTATCATCTTAAAAGTTGATGATAGCAACTGAATTTAATTTGTGTGTAATAGCACCATAACATTCGTGAGTTTGTAGTTTTGCCGTATAAGTCGAAGCTGCTAAATTTATTAAATATTCTGAATTAGTTTTCTTCTTTCATATGATATTTGAGTCAGCAAAAAATATTTTCTTTTTATGGCTAATTTTTATTTTCTTATTTTCTTATTTTCTAATTTGGCTCTTAAAATTTTTATAAAAATTACAGTGAATGAAAATCAGATCATTCAATGGGTCAACACGACAACAGTACAATAAAGAAAGCTTCAAGGGCCGCTAAAGGTTGTAGGTAAATTTGGTCGAGGCAAGAAGCAATAAAGACATAGTCACTTATGCATGTGTTACACAAATCATAAAGTCTAAGCGAGTGGTGATATTGATGCAATCGTTGCCAAAATATAGATTTCAGAAAAGAATGTTCAATGGTAGCTAAAAACTGTAGTGTAATCAGTTGTTTTATCGTAATTTCGTGTATGTCTTCTAAAAAATCCTACTATATATTTTACAAAGCTCGACATTTAGAAACAAATTAACAGAATGAACATTTTTTAGCAGCGTAAAAATGAAAAGCTTCAAATGTTGTGTGATGATGATTGACGCTCTTCCGTGTTTCTATCACCCTTTAAAAGTAGCTATTTAAGTATGCAGTTAAAATATATGTACTATATATGTACTGTCTTTCTCTAATAGTTGATATTTTGTTTTAGCAGTATTTTGTAGCGATGCCGACATTATACCACCATCACGATATTATACCATCATCGATTGACTTTGGTTTTATTCATAATTATTTTATTATATTATGCACACTTATATCAATAAATTTTATTCTAGTAATCATATGTTCACTCTTGTTTTATTCAAACTTGTTGAAGAGAATATACTGAAAAGCAACAAACATATAGAAATATATGTAGTCATACTTTTTGTGTTTGGATTAGATGGCTGGATTTTCTTCGCTTTTTGTCGACGACTGTACCTACATGTGACAATGAATATGTCAAAGAGAGTGATTTCTAAAATAAAGATAAACAAATTTGTTTTCATTGACGTTTAGCTTCCTATAAAACAATGGTACAAACAATTTTGTTATAACTCAATACATTCAAATAAACAATAAAGAAGAATGGTGCTAAGGTAGAATTGAATAAAAAAAAATACACACATACCGCAGTGGTCAGTTTCACTATTATTAACTATCAGTAAACTTAATATTATTAAAGAGAAAAATTTTAATTTAAAAATAACAAAACGCGAATGTGGGCTACCACGATATTAATACTGAACAACCTGTTTGCAATAGAGTTTGTTAGTACATTTAGTGGTTATTTTTGAATATTTCTGAAACAGATTTATAGCTGCTACCGTTTTTCATTGCAATGTGGGCGGCGGCTAAAACTCACACTGTAGTGAGTGTTTTATATAGCGTAACAGAAATAAACTTTTCAATTATTACCTGCATTTTCAATTGAAGAAGGTTTAAAATTACACAAAATTAAAAAAAGTCTTAATATCCAACTTTTATATAGTTTTATTAAATGAGCTGTAATTTTGTAAAAGAAAGCAATTTTAACTGAAGAATCAAACATTTTAATGAGTTGTAGTTCTTGCAGATATCAGAGTTTGTCTTACATTGTAGGGCACTAGTTTATAAGGAAAAAGAGAATTTGGATTTGAACTGTATCATCGGCAAAGTGTTTCAGTCGAGGAATATTCTCTTGAGTGAATAAAGGGTGAGGTACTTTAATGCAAAGATAGGTAGTGGGGTAGAACAGCAAGTTTGGTTTTATTTATATGTTTTTTTCAGTTTATTCTTCCAGGTTTGGCGTTCGCACCACGTCGGATTGCTTTCCACAAATGTGAGTAATTATAACATCACTTTAATTTCGGGTACCTGCCTCATCATCCTCACCATTGGATTAAACAAACCAATTGTTTTGTGTTTATCAAAAAGCGATATAATACAAAATATCTGAATTAAAATTTATATCAGCTTTGATCTCTTGATCTCTAGATTTCTTGATCTCTTGATCCCTTGATCTCTTGATTTCTTGATCCTTTAATCTTCTGATCTCTTGATCTCATGATCTTTTGATTTCTTGATCTGTTGATCTCTTGATCTCTCGATCTCTTGATTTCTGGATCTCTTGATCTCTTGATCTCTTGATCGCTTGATCTCTTAATCTGTTGATCTCTTGATCTCTTGATCTTTGAAAGATCCTTTAAAAGTTCACTACACGAAATGCCAACCAAAGAAATAATAATCCACAGCCAACGAATTGTATAGTATATTTTACAGAGTTTAAAATTTTATTTTATTCGAGCACTCATTTCATTCCTTAAAATAGTATTCATAAACTAAAATGTTTATAATTTCAATATCGTTCTTTCGCGAACAGTAATATTATTAGTTTTCCGATTTCACACCTTTAGAGTTTTTATTTTATTTTTCTTTTCTTTCATTTCATTTGCAAAATAAGAAAAATTAGTACCTTTTCGTCATCCTTTTTATATATTTTTGTAACAATACTTTCAAAATTGAACAAAACATTCACAAAGATTATTTATTTTTGAAGTTGAAAAGCATCAATTTTGAAGCCAAAATTAAATTTGTAAGTTTTTGATAAAAAATGTTTATTTCAATTTAGGAGTAAGAACAATATTTTATTATTTTCACTCCTGTGGGGAGTGTGTTATATTTTTTTAAGTTACTCGCTCTGAAAGAACGGAGTAAAGGAGTGATATAAGATGTGTTTCAAACTCTGATATTTTCCAAGTATCCCGGTTATTACTAGTCCATCCGAGATCTTCATAATTCCCGTCATTTTTAGCTTTATCCAAAAATGTGAAAGGAATATATCAAATGTCCTTAAATCAATCAATTGACTAAGATTACTTTTGAGTTGAAGAAAATTTGTATAATTGAATCATGATATTGAACCACATTCACCGGTATTGAGGTACCGGTACTTTGTGTTAGTACGCTAGAAAGTGAGAGATCATGAATAATGCAAACGACTAAAAAAAATTAGAGGAAACGATTTAAAAAATTGGCTGCTATTGTAATAACACTATGGTAGCGAGCTACCATTATAAATAATCAGTGGCGTAGCGACATACGGCTTTATTCGGGTTTAAACCCCCCCCTCCCCCCCCCCATTGAAATTTTAAAGTTTCTGTCTTCTAGAAGAATTGCTCTAATATTCTAATATTAAGATTTTTTCCCTGGTATTTTACGAATGAATTGAACAGTTGCTTTCTTTTCGTTCCACAGAACCCCACCCTCCACTATGTTGTCATACTGATAGCACACATACTCACTAGCACACATACTCAAAAAGCTGACTGCCAGCTGCATGCCACAATGCGTACTATAAGTGGTACTATCCGATAGAGTTTTTGATAGAGTGACCACACTCGTGGTCACGCAATCAAATTGAATGTAAGTTCATTTAATGTGTATCCATGTTTTGTTTTAGGTAGATTTCATAGAAGAGTCTACCTATTTTAAGTTTAATTTTTAATGTGTCACAAAAAAACCATACGCTAAATTAAAAAAAAATAGTGATACAATAATTTGGAAAAAATAACAAATATTATGTCAAAGGTAACATGTTCCACATATTTTTATTTCAAAATTTATACAAATTTGTAATTTTAATTTAGAATAAACATTTTTTTTAAAAATATTTTACTTGCGGCGAATAAAAAATAGTATATGATGCACGGACATAAGCTATTTTGGACTTAATGTGGATGCAACTCCACATACGTCCAAAATCTTTAGCTTTACGTCCTAGCATCATAATGTACTATTCTGGCGTCTTTTATTTGCGTACTGGTCTTTGCCTACTGGTCTACTATTTTGTCTACTATTCTTTCTTTATGAGTACATCTGTAGCCCTATTCCTGTACATCGTGAAATAGGAATTGAGAAATAAATTACAGCAATTTTTTCATAACTAGTATTCCGTGCCGGAAATAACAAATAACAATTTCGTAGATCGGACAATAGATAAGATCGGACAAAACAAAGTGTCCTGGAAGTTGTTAGAAATACAAAACAAAATTAATTGTGTTAGAATAGTAAAAATGATATCTAACGCCTTGATATTTTAAGGAATTTGATTAATCAGGAAAATCATTTTTCATCCCTTCCTAGACACAGGTTTAAGGCAAGTCAATAGATAAAGTGTCATTCAGTTTCAAATAAGTTGAAATTTCAAAATCACTAGCACAAATTTCTATTTAAAAATAACCAAAATTATCATTTTTTAAAGTTAATAAAAAATTATTCGAAATTTGGTTTTTTAAAGTTAATTAAAAATTATTCGAAATTTGTTTTATGAAAGTTAATTAAAATTATTCGATATTTTTGTTTTATATTGCACCAACTCTCACCAAAATATTTTATAAATCCTGCTAGAAGCTGGCCAATGTCCAGCCTGTCCCAAAAAAGGAACGAAATGTGATATTTCAAATTACAGACCAATAGCCTTACTCCCAGTCCTGTCTAAAATATACGAGCAATATATTAATTCACACATATCCAAATTTGTGAAGGACAACCATTTGATATCATGACAGCCAATACGGTTTTAGAAACAAAAGATCAACAACCGATCTATTGAACTATGTAGCACATCTTTGGAATAGCATACTTGAGAAAGGTGGTGAAACATAAGGTAACGTAACGTTTATTTCTGAGTCCAAATTAATTAACGCTGATGTACCCCAAGGCTCAGTTTTATCTCCCACTTTATTTTTAATTTATATCAACGAACTATTGCAAATCACCAATAACCCAATAAATAGTTTTGCAGATGATAGTACACTGCACAACTCATTCGTCCCCCTATCTTCAAAGGGTAAAATGCATGAAGAAATAAATCCCGCCCGGAGAGACGCTGCCATAAATGTAAACGAGGACCTGAAAAAAGTCGCTGATTGGGGTGACAAAAATTTGGTCAATTTTAATTCCACCAAAACACAGCTATTGATTGTTTCCAGATCAAAGACCGAGTTTCCCAATGATATTTCAATTAATATGTGTAACGACCAAATAGACGAATGTGAAAACATTCGTTTATTGGGAGTCACAATATCCAATGACTTACTCTGGAACGATCATAGCATGGCCATGGCAAAGAGCGCATCAAGAAAACTCGGCCTCCTCAATAGATGTAAAAAATGTTTTTCTCCGTATCAATTACTCCACATTTATAAGTCCTATATTCGTCCCTGTATGGAGTATTGTTGTCAAGTTTGGGTCGCTGCATCTATTACCATCTTGGGCCCTTTGGACTCTGTTGAAAAGCGTGCTATACGAATTGTTGGTGATCGAAATTTAACATTAAATCTTGATTCCCTACAACATCGTCGCACTGTTGCTGATCTCGTTGTTTTTTATAAATATCGTCACCAGCAGTGCTCGGATAAAATTAGATCTATAATGCCTCAGACATCTTCTTTTCCTTGTTCAACTCGTCAATCTGTTTGTGCAAATAGTCAAACTGTCGGGATTACTCACTGCCCCAGTAACAAAATGCAAAGGGATTTCTTTGTGCGTACATCGTACAAATTGAATGCTTTGCCTGAATCAATAGTCTCGAGCACCTTCAATCCACAAACATTTAAAAAACGCGTCCACCAACACCTCAAGATACATGTTGTTGTGGGACCTATAAGGTTTTAACAGGTATCTATGTGTTGTTGTGACACATTTTGTAATTCCTACTACACAACACTTTTTACTAAAAAAAAAAATATTGTAAAAATATTTTTGTTTGGAAATAAAAATTATTCGATATTTGTTTTATTAAAGTTAATTAAAAATAATTTAAGATAGTTAAAAAAAATCTTAATTAAAATTAAGAAAAAAATTAAAATTGATTAATTAAAAAAATTAAAATTAAGGAAACATTAAAATGAAGTATATATTATTGTAATGAATTATTAATAAAACTAATTAATTGGTTTATTGGGTTAAACTATTAAGTCTTATAAAATAATCCTTGACCCCCCCCCCCCCCCCAAAATGGAAAATTCTGGCTACGCCACTGTAAATAATATAAAGCGAATTAAACTAGCTCAGCAACTCTCATGCATGAATTACCAGAAAAAACACCAGTCAATTGTCTTCTTGACCATAAAGAATTTTCAAAGTGTATGTAAATTGGCGAAGTATTGTGTAATGTGAACCAATGTAAATACGAACGTTGGAATCAAAAAGCAAAATTTTGTTTGACTAGAAGTGAGTTCGAAACTCACGAGAAATGAGTTATAGCTACCTAGTAAAGAATAGTGGAAGTAGCAAGATCTTCTAACACGTTTTATTACCAGGTTCTTACAATCTTACATACAACTTTTAACCAGCCATCGACCATTGTGAAATAAATTCACTAACATTAACCGTCCTCAACGTTTAAGATCTTTATTATTTTTCCATAGTTTTCTATGTCAATTTATTTCTTTTTTTTTCATTCAATTATTCATTTAATTTAAAAACAAATACAAGAAATACATTTAAAAACAAAAGCGCTTTTTTTTAATAATAATATAATAACATAAAAACTAAAAATAATTTGAATTAATGATTTCCACCTCCATTCATATTATTCTCAATCACATAGACTTTGTATTGAAATTCATAAAATTACCAACAATAACCGTCATTTGATGTTAATGTAATAATTTTTAGTTTTTGTTTTGATCGTAACGTGTTTTTAGTTATGACCAAAACCTCTAACCGCTAAGAGGTGGTAAGGTGGTAGTTATAAACTGTTTGTTTTCGGTATTTTTGTTGTATTTTATTAAATAATTAATCAAAACAAAAAATTAATTAATTGTTACTAAACAATAATTATTGTGTTATGACTTTAAAAACAGAAACAAATTATCTTTAAGTCATCTCAAAGTGTTAGGAATTTAGTTTTGTTTAACTGTAAACAAATTTAAAGTAAGTGTCTTAGTTCTGTTTTACAACAAAAGAATTAAATTGTAATAAATTTATGTCGTGAAGAAGTTAAAACGATTTCTTCAACAAAAATATTTAAGATTAATACGAAGAGAAATTTTAATACGAAGAGAAATTTCTTTTTCTTAATAAAAGAAATTGTAAAAGTTAATATTATTATTATTACATTACATAAAATATTTTTTGAGTGAATGGTTTTTTTTGTTAAGTTTTTAACGATTCAATGGTTTTCGTTGATTATTACAAATAATATGTTTGGTTGGTTTAATAAAATAATTATTAGGTGTTTATTACCAAAACAGATATTGTTATAATGAAATAAAATGTTAACGGAATATGTGGTTCAAGTGTCAAAAATGTGTACGTAAAATTTATTTCATGCATATTTTATAGAAAAAAGTTCTTCAAGTGAATTATATCGAACAATTAAACCGGTGTTAACGGACGTTGAAGTTGTGTGATAGAGATTACAAAATTACATTACAACACAATTGTGTCATACCAATATGCAAATAACTTTCAAAATCTCGAGTCAGACTTACGTCGTATAACAACATGCGCTAAAATATGTTGGTGATCATTTAATTCTTTCTATATTAAAGCCGTATATTAAGTAATATAATGACGGAAATGCAAGTATTTTTAATCCATCTGACAGATACAAGATGCAGTGATCAAAACATTACAACAATCCTCTCTACATTCATAAATTTGCTGCTTTTAGTTAGACACGTTTTTCCCATTGCCATTATATTAACGTTCTAGAGTGGGAAATTTAAAATTGTGGCTTTTATGCGCCAATTTTTATACTTTGGAACTTTTGTTTTCTTTATTTATAGTTAATTTTAAAATTTTAGATTTTTAATTTCTTTTATAATAATCTGTTATTGTTTATTGTCTTGTATTATTGTTTTATGTCCTTTGCGATATTTTGTTTGTTTATGTCCTTAAAAATGCGAAAATGATTATCTTGAAAGTTATTGTAAATAATTTTCATGGGAACAGAGTTGTTTCGTGCAGATCTAAATATCGTTAGGAATGGGAAAATTAATACTAAATGTAAAGTTTATATTCCGCAAATGCTTTTGAGTTTCAACTCTAATAAACCTTATGACTCTTCCCATCATGTTGAAAACTTTTGCTAGAGAACTAACACCAATTCTTACGAAAATCTTCAACCTGTAGTTAGGGAATATTGAAGCTTTCAACCAGTACAAAGAAACCGGCACCGACAAAGACACCAAAAAAAATAATACACAAATAATTGCAGACCAATATCGATCTTGTCGGTTTTTGGAAAATTTTTCGAAAAATATATGAACTGTAATATTGTAATGTTTTGACGGAGTTATTAGAATCTGACCTCTAGAGCCGATAATTTAACGAATTAATTTCTTTATTTGCTCAAGACTTTTTTTTATTGCAAAATATTTTTACTTTTGATATTCTGCTTTTTAATCGTTTTTGTAATCACAATAACTTATAATTATTTTTGCCTCTATTTTATTACGAGTTAACCCTCACAAACGCGACGTTTCCTACACCAGTCCAAACTGTAGCCAATTGCGTGCTCGGTAGGTACAGACCCAGCATCTTTGTCAGCACAAAAGCATCATTTTGGAGGGAAAGGCTCCGTTCCTGTCTATACATTTCATACAAAATCAAGGTCACAATCGTGGTTTTAAAAACAAAATGGGCCGTCATAACTCGGTCCCAGATCATGTTAGAAAGGTCATTTTTTTTAAATCTTCGGTTTTCTAAGCACTTTGCAAATTTTTAAACTGCATCTCGTTAAGTAGAAAATTCGTTGAGAAATTTAATTTTGCAACTAAGGAATTTTTGCCGTTTTTTCATCCGCTGTAATTGTTGTTAATATTGAATATGGGTAGAAGCAACACAATTACTAATTTTTACCCGTTAACATTTTACCCTTTCGACTGCAGTCAAGCAGATGGCGATCAGATAAAAACTCAGACCTTGCGGCCGGCCCAAAGCTATTAACTTTTTTTCAGATATTAAGTGCAAAAACGAATTGTGCAAAAACTATTAAGCCGAATGAAACGTTCCAAAGCTTATATTTTTTGTTGAGGTTTCAGCTACAAGATAGAGGGGTCAATTATAGTATAAGCAATTATTTGCAAATAACTAAATTCAATTGAAAAATATCGTTTTTTAGACATTTTTTCGCAGGTTTTTGCAAAAATTTGCAACAAAAACTTTTTATTTATTTTTTTTTAAGTTATCATTTAAGGAACAAGAACGTTCCACAGAACCAGTAACCTAAAGTGCACCAAAAACGAGTATACGAAATACGCTTACAAGGAAGCAAAAAAAAATTCCAGCCGAATTTGTTGAATAACTCCAGTCTCCAGGTTCCGGGCGAGTGGACTCGGCAGGTCCATTATGTGAGTACCCTCCCCCAGAGATTAAAAAAAATTCCGACCTGTAACCGACAACAACACGTACAATTCGTAATTCTGTGGTCCTATACAGGCAAGCGTTATTTGTTGTTTTCGAGAAAAGTCGTTTGTATATATTATTAGTTTGAATTTTTTGTACTTTGTGCCATTTACTAAAAATAAGTTCAAACTTTTTTTTGTTTAGATGGAGTAATAGGGTTTAAAAAAAAAGAATTACATTGGAAAATATTTTACTTGTTTTACACGAAATTTTTAAGTTTTACATTTAAAAAAACGTTTTTTCGACTCTAAACTTCTTAACAAATTTCGAGCGACCCTGTTTTTGACAGAGGTGAATAAATAAAATAGAAATAAAAAATCAAATCAAATCAAGAAAACCGGAAAAGGTCGGATTCAAGTTTTTTATCGGCGTCTTGATTCGATTTTTCTTAGAATTGGAAAAGAGTTTTGGGTCAATGTTGATGAAATCTCATCAGAAAAATTTATAACAGAAATTCCTTAAGAATTAGTTCTACCTCTCACTCTTTATCTGATTTGTAAATATGACGTTATAGATAATTTCATTTATGCAAAATATTAATTGAAACTAATATTGAAATTCAAACTCTGCTTTCCAATTCTAATGAGTTGTACTGTAACTTTAATTGTTACGCGGCTAACATTGGCAATATTTCTCCCTTAAAATATTGTTTTACACAATATGGTTTATCTTGTATTTAAGGAAGCGAGAAATAAAAATCTAGTTATCTATTTTTTGGTAGATTCCTTTGAAACGATTCTGAAATGCATATTATGAACATTTAAACTGTGGATGAGATTAAAGGACAATTTTTGAAGGGGATTTGTTTAGTGAAGGATTCGAAAGTGACACCTGGATTGAACATCTTGGAGACCATACAACTTCATGTGTTCTGCCATAGATATATTAAAGAAGAAACTGATTCCCATTGAGATCATTTTGCTTACTGGTAATTCTTTTTGCTCCACAACGCCCCAATTTGTCTTGTGTGTTGGTAAAATGTGTTGTGTTATGTGTATTACAATATTTGTTAAAACAACCTTTTCACTTCCCCAACCTCGGTGTCACAACAAAATGCGTTCTCTTATCACTCAAGACTATTAATCGATCAAAATATCTTATCACTCAAGACTATTGATACCGGCAAATCAAACCATGTATATGCTGTTTAGACAAAACATTTTCCTTGCATTTTTTTTTATAATCGGATCTCGAAAGGCATAATGCACTCAATTTCCTGAGAATAACTTGTGATGATAGTTATATAAAAACGAGATAAGGAACAATACGATGATGTTATTGGAGTAATTGATATGGAGCAAAATGTTCTTTGCATCCAATGAGGAGGCTGGAAGTCATTAAGTGATTATTTCAGAGTAAGTAATTGGTAATTGTAAACCCAATAAACTACCTGGCCTGGCCTTTGTAATTAAGTCTCAAATAGGAAGGTTTATGACATATTTTAAAAATTTCAAACACAAAAGCATCAGTAATCATGTCAGAAAAACGATAAAATTATAATTTGTCAAAATGAACTCTAAACATGTCTACCTTCCTTCATAAAAATGAAAAAAACTAAACCGTTTCAAATGAAAATTTATTCAAAAGATTATATTTAGTAGCGTGTACGAAAAATAATCACGATGGTTTTTGTTTTGATAAAATTCCATTTTGCGTGTCAAACGAGTTTTAAGTACACTTAAGTCTAGAAAAATATTTTTAACTGAACAAAAATTTTCTATGATAAATAAAAATAACTTAGAATTATAATATTTTTATTACTTCGGTCTGAAAGACCTAAGTATTACATTCATGACCTCAAAGTGAAATTCTTACCCTCACTTTTTTTGGCATTTCTCGACGTTTTAGGACCTACTGATTCTAAAAAAGCAAAAAAAAAATGTATGTCTGTCTGTCGGCCGTCCGTCATTACCTGCACTGCAGGGAAAAGGACTGAAGGGATTTGAAAATTTTTTTCTAAAAATAGGTATTCACAAGGGACAGGTCCGAAAGGACGGTGTGCGATAACCGTACCGGAAGTGTGTCAAAAAAATCATTATGTGTGTCAAAAATAACAAATTTTCATATTTTTGGCTTAAAAAACGTTCATTTTAAGTGATTACGAGTAGAAACATGAAATTTGGAGAAATCTTGATGGTCGGGATTGGTATGTGAGATCAAAAACTAGATTATTGCATTATAAGTTTGTCAAAAATATGTTGTGAAGTGTGTCAAAAGAAAGATTTTTATTTATTTTTTTACCCAATTTTTTGGAAAAAAATAAAATTGTTTGTTTGAAATGAAATTTTATTATTATTATTGAGAATATGGCATTTTAAGTTTGTCAAAAAATGTTGTCAGTGTGTCAAAAGAAAGGTTTTTATTTATTTTTTACCCATTTTTTTTTAGAAAAAAGTAAAATTAATAGTTTGTATGACATGATATTTTAATATTATTATAGAGAATTATGGCATTATAAGTTTGTCAAAAAAATAATGTCAAGTTTGTCAAAAAATGATTTCATTTAGTTTTTTAGCCAATTTTTTGGAAAAAAAATGTGGCTGTTTTTATGACGTAAACGTAATTTAAAATGAAATTGGACATGGAAATTTTTGAATTTGTTATAGTTTTTGAAATATTTTTGGAATTTTGAAAAATTTTGTATTTTTGATTTTGTAATAATTTTTGCAATATTTTTAGAATTTCGGCAAAAGTTTTAATTTTTGATTTTGTAAGAATTTTTGGAATATTTGTAAAATTTTGAAAAATTTTTAATTTTTGATTTTATTATAATTTTTGTAATTTTGAAAAAATTTTCAATTTTTGATTTTGTAATAATTTTTGCAATATTTTTAGAATTTTGGAAAAAGATTGAATCTTTAAGAATTTTTGAAATATTATTGGAATTTAGAAAAAATTTAAATATTTGATTTTATTCTAATTTTGGAAATATTTTTTGGAATTTTGAAAAAGTTTGATTTTATTTAATTTGACAATATTTTTGGAATTTTGATTATAATTTTCCGGCAACGTATTGATGTTTCGAGTTAGTTTTGTAATAAATTTTTAAACAGAGATAAAAAATACTTGTACTTTAACAAAGAGTTATGTTTGATATACAAGAAATAGGAATTGACTAAATAAAAAAAGTCTGTCAATTGCGAATATAGCTCGCTCGCCGAGAGTTCCCCGTATATGGTGCGCTCGATTTGACTGAAACAACTGAAAATACAACAACAATTGCATTCAATTTTTTAGTTGAATAATAACAATTTTGAGTTTAAAATTTATAGAAAACCTACTACAACTGATATTACAATTAACTCTAGCTCGGACCATCCATATTCTCAAGAAATGTCAGCTTATAATTCATTTGTAAATAGATTACTTACTGTTCCAATGAATCATTTAAATTTCCAGAATGAAGTAAACACAATTAAATTTATAACTATTAAAAACGGATTCAACCCAAATACTATCGATAAAATATTAAGTTGAAATTCAAAAAGAATAAACAATCATGGATCTATAAACAGATTGAACAGTAATGCAGATTTAAAATATATTTCTATAAATTACACCAATTCACTTCCCAACATAACAGTTAATCAATTTAAAAAATACAAATTTAAAATTTCTTTCAATTAACAATCTATAAAGAAATTTCAAATTCAAAGAAAAATCTAAACTAGAAGATTGCTCTGGCGTATATCAAATAAATTGTGATTCCTGTGATAAATTTTATATTTGCCAAACAGGTAGAAAATTTATAAAAGATTTTTGGAACATTTACCTAGAAGAAAAAACATTCTTAATATAAAATCAATTTTTGCTCAACATCTAATCAACGAAAATCATACATACACAGGTTTTGAAAATAATTTTAAAGTTTTACATTTTTGTACCAAAGGTCCTCTCATGGATTCAATGGAAGAATTTGAAATATATAAAACTATTAAGAAGTCATCATTTTTAATTTTGAATGAACAACTTTCATTTGCTCTAATATTTTATACAATTTAATTATAAATTAACCTTTTTTTATTGTTTTTTGTTCTTGTCATATTTTATAGTTTTTTAAAAAATTTTTATTTTGTTTTGGGTTTTTTATGTTTAATCTAGTATTGATATTTTTGGAAACAAACTAAAATTTTTTTAAATAATATTGTCATAAATATAAACTCTTTCATCGATGATGGATATTTTATATCCGAAACGCGTCTGATATTTATATTTTAATAAAAAGTTCTTTGGAAAATATTATTTTTGTTAAATTATTAAATTTAATAGTTTACTACTTCAAAAGAACTTTGATTTACTATCTCCTTATCTATGTCCATAAAATATAGATAAAAGAAATATTTGCCATAATCCAATAGGTGTGGACAAATACATTTTATAACTGTAGAACATTTCAAGTTGATAGAACTTGTTGATAGCTTGTGAAAAACCGATTATGTAGAAATTCGGACGTATACCGAAGTCTCACAAGGATTCGTTTTTAATTTTCTAATCTAATAATTGTGTTTTTAATGGTTTATAATTTTTTTCAAATTTTCAAACTTTGAAATTCTTGCGAAAAACCATAACAATGCAATTTATGTATTGCATAAGAATTGGTATTATAGTTTTAAATTATTATGGAAGCTATTTAGCAATCAAATACTGAACAAATGTTTCTACAAATGTTTTACTGAATTTCTGTCTGTTTGACCATTATAATTTTCTTCCAAAAATCACAATATATTTTATAAATTCCAAAACATGCTACAAATTTATAGTTTTTGGGGTTGAAAATATTTAGTTAAACTGTTTACAGTTTTAAAAGAAATAAAATTAATCGGTCGAGTGCAATTATTACATTCTTATATCAAACAAAATAATAAAAATATTTTCTAAACTGATGCTGTATTGTGTTTAATAATAAATTTATGTAATTTGTTGGGAGCAATTGTTAATAGTAATATCAGTCTTACTATTATTGTAGTATTTTAAATTCAAAGTTACAATCAATTTAAGATATGGTTAAATCCAAAACAAATACAATGTCGTATTTTTAATATCAAGAATGAACGGCGTTTTTATTAATTTTATATAAAAAAATAAATAAAAAACAGCTCTGTCTTTTCCACTTAAAAATTTGGTAAATTTAATAAAATTATTATATTTTACGTTGACCGGTTTCGTATGTTAATACATTTTAAATGCACGACATTAATTATAATTTTATATAAATAACTGTTAAAATAAATCTGTTGTTCTTGAAACAAACGTTATATTGGGCAGCTAGGCACATCAATTAGTGGTAGATTCTTAGAACATATACCTAACAAAAAAATTCCGCATAAAATGAATACCGTATTTTCATTGATATCATAACGGAGAATTCACAATAATATTTCAAATTGAAGGGTTATTCAGAAATTTTTCATTAAACTTTTCGGTGTTGGTACACAAATTACTATTTTTTATGTAGAAAAAACAGACAAAACGTAAACTACATTGTCCGTATTCGAATTTTCTAATCCTCAAATTTTGTAAAACAATAAACATTTACATAAAGTTGGAATGTGACTAGGTGACATGTAATCTTTAATTGTCCGAACATTTTTCAGAACATTTTAGTGCTGTAGTTGCTATCTACCATTCTATGTGCTTAACATACCTGCTGGTCGAGGCATATATACGAATCTAGAAATAATTTGTATGACATTCGTTATAATTATAGTGTTGGTGCTAGATTTTCCATAGGGGAAATGAGTTGGCAGGTTTGACGTAAACAGTTATGTAAGCAAATAACTTGGATATGATGTCATTTACTTCCAAATGGCTGTTACGATCTGGTTTATCTCTGTTAGTCAAACCAGCTCAACCAAATCAAATCGTAGAATTCTTTCGCTACATAAAGGGCGGTATTTAATGTGAGTCCATCGCTTCTTTTCTGAGGCGGTTTTCAACCCGGATCTCAGGTAAATACTATGATCTTATTTGCGTAAAACCTGGTCTCACGAATAACAAATGTATGTTTAACTCTCTAAATTGAGAGAGTTAACAATTTAATAGCTTCGACTTAACAAGACACAGATTTATGCATTTTCTATTTACATTTTTTTCGTTTTCAAATAATTTAAGTATGTATTTAGTCACACACTGAAAAAAAAGTTGAAGTTCATGACAACCTCATCTCGAAGTTGGCAGTTTATTATTCATGCAAAGCAAAATTATTTGCAATCAATTTCACTGTAATTGGGACAACTACACGATAACATTTTCCTAACAACAGAATGAAATTTATTTAAAATATAAAGTGTTATATCCAATATAACAGTAGTTGAATAAAGATAATAACTATTTCCCTGAAAAAAATTTTCTTTGGTCTTATATCATGAATTTTTCATTTTAAAGTTTAAGTGTATGAGATTAATTGAACTATATTTTATTTTCACATAAATATTTCATGTGATTGTCTCAACTTCATCGATTTATAATTGTAGAGTTGTTGAAGCAATTTCGTAGTTTGATTCGCCATATGTGACCGCACGGTGAGGTTGAGACAATTGCATTTCGATTGGAAATAGGACATGTTTTTTTCAGTGCACAATGCGAGACTAATTTTAATAATTCGACCATTTCATATTAAATCGAGAGGAAAAAGCAAACATCTTATGTGACCATTTCTGATTTGTCTGAAAATGCGTTAAAAAACTAAATTGACCGAAAAAATTCAATAAGTGGTTTTTCATGAGATATCACCATACAAAGTTTCGCGAAAATCGGGAAAAAATCAAAAAATGAGTCAAATTCAAAAATTCACAGCTCTTTCCTTTTTTATCCGATTTGCGTCAACAGTATATCGTTGGAAAGGTAATTTAGTATTCTTTAAGATAAATTGTTCAAAATTTATTGTTGCCTAACGAAAGATGGTTAAAATGTGAGTTTTAATATATTTTCACCCTTCGGCTCAAAACCTTACCTTTAATTTTTTTTTTTAAAGGTCAACAAATTACCTTTTCAACGATATACGGTTCTTGGTTTCTTGATTTGTTAGGTTTTTATTGAGTTTTTCATGGGATATGCCATGCATTTTCAGTACAAAGTTTTATCGAATGGGTAATCGACCATATTCTCTATTCGGTCACAGATAACTAACTTCGCTCTTCGGCAATATTGATTGTTTCGACTAAATCAATATAACAAAATATAATAAATATAACAAAATCAATATAAATCAATATAACAAAATAACAATATATATAACAAAACAAAACAAATAAGCCCCATAATAGGAAATATAGTGTCCAATCGAAATTCGAAAATAAAGAAACTGCTTGATGAACAACATCCTCCTATAAACATCCAAAGTGTACATGAGTTCTACTCCAGATTTGTAAATCTCACAAACATACAGTTGTCATATTCAGAAATTATACTATTATCTAAAGGTTTAAGTTATAATATTCCTAGCTTTCATAAAAACCATCTTGAATCTGAAATTATTAATTGTGAAACAGCTATTAAAATGTTACCTACAAGAAATCTAAAATGAAGCAAAAACTATGTTAAACAGAAAATTTAAAAACATGATTGAATAACAACATCAAAATTTAAATAATTTATATAGAAATGACATAATAGACGTCAAAAATATTAAAAAGAAATTGTTTATTCAAAATACTTGGAGCTGAAGCTGATAAAGGTAATACAGTTGTTTTATTAAATACTCAAATTTATATCGAAAAAGTTTTTGATTTCATAAACAATAATAACATTAAAGTTTTAAAAAGTGATCCTACAAAATTATTTGTAAAGAATATAAATGACATGCTTAATTTGTCCTACAATTTATTCGATAACAAAACAAAATCAAGCCTAAAGCAAATGAATGCAAGAGCACCTGAATTTAAAGGTTTGCCTAAACTACATAAAGAAAATATTCCTATAAGACAATAAGATCAACAATAGACAATAAGAAATTCATCACTAAAATTATTAGTTCCAATATTATACTTATTAATAATCATTCAGTCAAAACTGATTTAGACTTTATTGAAAAAATCAACAATATTAAATTATTATCATAATACAAAATGATATCTTTCGATATTTCTAATATGTATACTAATATACCCGTTTCTGATACCATCAAAATTTTGGAAGATAATTTGAGAGTGGATTATTAGCTAATACATCTTGACTATTTTGACAATAAATTTATTCTCTCTAATTCAAATAAATTTCATATTCAATATAATATGTTGATGACATATTTTTATTATTTAATGGAACTTTTCGGCAAATTGAAATTTTCAAAAATTATTTGAACAAAATTAACCAAAAGATACAATTTACTCTTGAAATTGAAGAAGACAATATGTTAAATTTTTTGGAATTGACCATATCAAAGAATAATAACAATTTTGAGTTTAAAATTTATAGAAAACCTACAACAACTGATATTACAATTCACTCTAGCTCGCACCATCCATATTCTCAAAAAATGTAAGCTTATAATTCATTTGTAAATAGATTACTTACTGTTCCAATGAATCATTTAAATTTCCAGAATGAAGTAAACACAATTAAATTTATAGCTATTAAAAACGGATTCAACCCAAATATTATCGATAAAATATTAAGTCGAAATTCAAAAAAAGAATAAACAATCATGGATCTATAAACATATTGAACACTAATACAGATTTAAAATATATTTCTATAAATTACACCAATTCACTTCCCAACATAATAGTTAATCAATTTAAAAAAATACAAATTTAAAATTTTTTTCAAAACAATTAACAATTTATAAAAAAATTTCAAATTCAAAGAAAAATCTAAACTAGAAGATTGCTCTGGCGTATATCAAATAAATTGTGATTCCTGTGATAAATTTTATATTGGCCAAACAGGTAGAAAATTTATCAAAAGATTTTCGGAACATTTACCTAGGAGAAAAATCATTCTTAATATAAAATCAATTTTTGCTCAACATCTAATCAACGAAAATCATACATACACAAGTTTTGAAAATAATTTTAAAGTTTTATATTTTTGTAACAAATAGGGCTCGTAAAATACTCGAACATTAAGTACCCGGGTATCGAGTAGTTATTTTACTCAAATACCCGGGTTACCCGGGTAACCCGGGTAGTTGGATAATTAAAACAAAACAAATTTTTAATAGTTCATTTGTACATATTTAATTCAATTAATATTGATATTTATTTAATTCAATTAATTTAATTCTTAAAAATATGTTAAACGTTAAATGAAATCAAATTTTATAATAATATAATATTCACTATAACTTTTTGTTTATAAAATAGTATTTTAAAAATATTAAGCCGTTGAGTGTGAAAGGAGCTAACGAACTGCGAATTTTGGTTATTATATTGCCGGCTACTGAAAACACCCGTTCGCATGCCGTTGATGTAGGATTTATAGTAAGCAGTGAAGCGTACAGATTATCTAACATGTGGTTTCGCTTACCTCCATTTGTCTGCATAAATGGAAGGGATTGCTCAACATTTAAATTTTCGCTTTTTTCTTTGGTTTTAGTTATATATAATGCAAGACAATGCTGTAGCTCATTATATACTGATGTTGGTTCCCGCTCTCAATCAGAAGAGCTTGAGCTTTGATCTGCAACGCTGATGTTCTTTTCATTCGAGTATAGACGTAATAATAATTGATGAGCAAGCTGCTTTGTAGAAATTTTTGTTGCGAAGCTTAAAAACTCATTGCCTTTTGAAAAAATACAATGATGCAAATATAACAATAATGTTACTATATCCTTTTGTCGACGTTCATTAACTTCGTTTTTCAAATAGTTCACGAGAAAGAGGTGTACTAATCTCGTTTATTTTTTTTAGTACGTAGAAGTACCTTCAGCTGTTATTAGGGTGGCGTTTTTTGTATTCAGTTCTTGTACTGCTAACATAATTGGTTCGAGAATAAAAGAGATTTCTTTTAATATTTCTAAATCGCATTCCTTCATTTTGTCAGCGCCTAGCTCATCGAGTGTAGAATTAATGCAATTTTTTAATTTAAGAAATCGATTTATTGCTGCAATAAGTATGTTCCACCGTGTTTACAATCTAAAATTAGTTTCAACTTTTGACCTTCCTGAACTTCTACGTGCTCTATAAAAGTAAAATAAAAGAAACTAAACCATCGGAAAATGACTGTAGTCGTTTGTGTGGGAGTACTCAGGAATCTCTCAAGGATCTACATTTTAAGGTGATAGAAGTATTTCTAAAAAATCTAGATTCATTCATTTTATAAATCTTCTTTGGTAAAACGCTCCATGCTTTGTGACTTACAAGCTTCGTAACTATTTGACGGCCTTAGCTGATTTACGAACTTATCTAAAATACAACAATGCAACATATATTTTCTGAAATTATTTTTTGAATAAATCAGCAAAAGTGACAGTGAGCTTCATAAGAATTTTGTTTTTGTTATACCCGGGTACTCGAAGCTATTACCCGGATATTCGAGTAGTAAAATTTTTGGTTAAATACCCGGGTACCCGGTTATCTGATACCCGAGTATACGAGCCCTAGTAACAAAGGTCCTCTCATGGATTCAATGGAAGAATTTGAAATATATAAAGCTATTTAGAAATCACCTTTTAGGTAGATTTCATATAAAAATCTACCTATTGCAATGGGCTTCATCTCGGAATTTCGGAAAAATTTTGATGCCAAACGACTATATATGATAAGCGGAGACAAAAAAACAAAAAAAAAAAAAAATTTATATATATATATATATATATATATAAACGATATGAGATATAACGAAAACGACCGGCACTCTCACGGTCGCATTTGTTGAGATAGATCAAAAAAATTTTCTGTACTTGTGTGTTTTAATAATATCTTGGACAAGTTCGTGAATCAGCAAAATCCGACACGTGGTTAAGAAACTAGAGGCTTTTTTCTGAAAAAAATTGATTTTTTAAAACCGTTATAACGGCCGTTTGGATACTAATATTTAAAAAAATTTAACAAATTTAGAATCTTTGGAACCTTTTTTATCAATTTGTTTTAAAACTAGACCTCTGCAGTTAGAGGTTCCTGAGTGAACGGCTCCAACAAAAAAGTTTGCAAAAAAAAATTTTTTTTTTAAACAACCGGCACTCTCACGGTCGCATTTATAAGGCCAGATCAAAAAACCTTTTTTAAAAATGTGCGTTTTGTTAATATCTTGGACAAGTTCGTAAATCAGCCCAATCCAACACATGGTTAAGAAACTAGAGGCTTTATACTAGAAAAAAACTCTGTTTTTTAGATCCGTTATAACGGCCGTTTAGATTCTAATATTTTTAAAAACTTCATAAATTTAGAATTTTTAAAACCTTTTTAATCAGTTTCTTTCAAAAAAACGACCTCTGCAGTTGGAGGTTTCTGAGTGAACGGCTCCAACAAAAAAGCTTGTAAAACACAAAATGCGTTTGAATCAACCGGCGCTCTCATGGTTGCATTTGTGGAGCCAGTTAAAAAAACCTTTCTTAAAAATGTGTGTTTTATTAATATCTTGGACAAGTTCGTAAATCAGAAAAATCTGACACATGGTTAAGGAACTATAGGCTTTATACTAGAAAAAAAAGTGGTTTTTTTAATCCGTTATAACGGCCGTTTGGATACTAATATTTTTAAAATCTTCATAAATTTAGAATCTGTGGAAACATTTTAATCCGTTTCTTATAAATATAAACCTCTGCAGTTAGAGGTTTTTGACTTGTTGGCTTCAACAAAAAAGTTTGCAACAATCCCCAACTACAATTTCCAAAAACCTTATAACAGTCAAAGTCAACCTTATAACAGTCAAAAAATAAAAGATTTGAATAGAAGAAATTAATTTTTTTTCTTAGAAATAAACTATTTTGATATTTTGCAGTAATTGCACAACATATGATATAGAGTAGGTTTGTGTCATAAATTATCACACACATGTTCTGTGGTAGATTTTATATTTGTTTGTTGCAAAATTGGATAGATATAATTTTGCTTGTAGGTAGCTAATTTTCTTTTTAAAATTTGTTCGATATCTGTTTTAAATTAGTTTGTTTTGTTTAAACTAATCTGATACATCAGATTCTACTGGCACACAAAACTGTCTGATCTCGAAATCTACCTATTTCTAGCGGATATACGTGCCGCTTGGACTTTTTTTAATTTTGAATGAACAACTTTCATTTAGTTCTAATATTTTATACAATTTAATTATAAATTAATACCTCTCATTGTTTTTTGTTCTTACCATATTTTATAATTTTTTAAAAATTTTTTCAAATTGTTTTGGGTTTTTTATGTTTAATCTAGTATTGATATTTTTGGAAACAAACTAAAATTTTTTTAAATAATATTGTCATAAATATAAATTCTTTCACCGATGATGGACATTTTATATCCGAAACGCGTCTGCTATTTATATTTTAATAAAAAGTTGTTTGAAAAATATTATTTTTTGTTAAATTATTAAATTTAATAATTTACTAAAGATAAGTCGATAAGTCAATTTAGTAGAGAAAAGCAATTTGGAAGATGAACTGTAACGCAGTTTAATTCACGCTTAATACCTATAAAAAACTTTTTTGGTCAGAATGCAACAACATAAAATATTAAACTGGTCACCGCAATTGGCAGAAAAATGAAAATAAGTAAGCAAAGCCGTCATAGAGGACAGCATTTGCAGTTAATGTATAATAATTTATTAACCATTCCACCAAGAAGTGTGGAATCGGAACGGGCTTTTTAAATCATTCGAAAGTGTATGTTACTGGTTTTTCTTTATGTAATATTATTAAAGTTTTATTTTGGTTCTTCAATTTTTATTTTTTTAAGAAGTTTAGTTAGTAAGTTTGTGGCGAACATTTAAATTAAAAATTTCAAAATTTAGTAGGCGATGTTTTTATCGTGAAAAATTTTAAAAAGTCGGACAAGTGCGAATAAAATTCGCTCGCCAAGGGTTCCGTGAATGTAAAAGAACACAATATCAAAAATAAATTACATAAAGTTATGTTGTAAAGTCTTTATATCGCCAGACTATATACGCATAACAGAATAAAGGTTTAATCGTAAACGTCAATCGTAAATGTCAATCACATCTACATTGATCAAAAATGTTACTTGAGGTTAAATCTTATCCATAGCTGTTTATGTTGGCTAAAGAAAGATTTAACTAGTATTTTAATGGTCTAAATAGGGAATATATACACTTAAACACATACACTTAAAATAGCACTTTTTTTTATCAATAACTAACAAACTGTGCATCGCAGAATTCTAAAAAATGTTGCAATGTTTCTTAAATTAAGTGTTCTTTAAAATGACACCTCAGTCGTTTGGTTCCAAAAAAGTTTTTTTTACCCTCCCCACACCCATCCCCTAAACACACAGAAATATAATTATTTGAGAGTTCGCTATTATTTTCGTTCAAAATATAGAAAACTTCCTGTCTCTATGATTTTTTTCAATTTTTTCTGTCTATCAGTGTCGAAACGTAGGGGGGGGGGGGGGGGGTACGCCTGGAATTTACACATTTTTTAGAATAACTCCAAAACTGTGTACCGGAAAATTCTAAAAAAATTGCGATGTTTTGGAAATTTGGTGCTCTTTCAAATGATACCCCACTCGCTTGGGTCAAAAAAAGTTTTTTTTACCCTCCTTACACCCATCCCCTAAACACACAGAAATGTAATTATTTGAGAGTTCGCTATAATTTTCGTTCAAAATATAGCAAA
This sequence comes from Diogma glabrata, assembly GCA_963693315.1. NCBI lineage: Eukaryota > Metazoa > Arthropoda > Insecta > Diptera > Cylindrotomidae > Diogma > Diogma glabrata. The sequence continues at coordinate 411,693,868 of OY856186.1, forward strand.
TTTTCTGTTTCTATGAATTTTTTCAATTTTTTCTGTCTATCAGTGTCGAAACGTAGGGGGGGGGGGAAAGGTCTGGAATTTGCACATTTTTAAGAATAACTCAAAAACTGTGTGCCGCAAAATTCTAAAAAAAATTGCAGTATTTTGGAAATTTAGTGCCCTTTCAAATGATACCCCACTCGCTTGGGTCAAAAAAAGTTTTTTTTACCCCCCTTATACCCATCCCCTAAACACACAGAAATATAATTATTTGAGAGTTCGCTATAATTTTCGTTCAAAATATAGCAAATTTTCTATCTCTATGAATTTTTTCAATTTTTTCTGTCTATCAGTGTCGAAACGTGGGGGGGGGGGGTACGGTCTCGAATTTGCACATTTTTAAGAATAACTCAAAAACTGTGTGCCGCAAAATTCTAAAAAAAAATTGCAGTGTTTTGGAAATTTAGTGCCCTTTCAAATGATACCCCACTCGCTTGGATCAAAAAAATTTTTTTTTTACCCCCCTTACACCCATCCCCTAAACACACAGAAATATAATTATTTGAGAGTTCGCTATAATTTTCGTTCAAAATATAGCGAATTTCCTGTCTCTATGAATTTTTTCAATTTTTTTTGTCTATCAGTGTCGAAACGTAGAAGGGGGGAGTAACGGTCTGGAATTTGCACATTTTTTAGAATAACTCAAAAACTGTGTACCGCAAAATTCTAAAAAAAATTGCAAAGTTTCTGAAATTCGGTTTTCTTTCAAATGACACCTCACTCGATTGGGTCAAAAAAGTTTTTTTTCACCCTTCCCCACCCCAATCCCTTAAAAGCACAAAAATATGATTATTTGAGAGTTCCCTATATTTTTCGTTCAGAGTTTATCAAACTTCCTGTCTCTGTGAATTTTTTCAGATTTTTCTGTTAATTAGGCTCGAAATGCAAGGGGGGGGGGACCAACTTTTTGTGTCACTTTATTGATAATAATTCAAAAACTATGCATTGCAAAATTCTAAAAAAAATGGCAATATTTCTAAAATCAAGTGCTCTTTCAAATGACACCCCACATGACCTGGTTTTAAATGATGTTTTTACCCCTTAACATTCCCACCCCTTTAATAAATATAGTTATGAGTGTCTGCCACTTTTCTATATTTTTCATTAAAAACCTACTCAGTTTTCTATCATTCCAAATATATTTCAAGATTTTCGATGAAGTAGGGTCGGAGTTATTCGGGGCAATAAAACATCCAGAAAACGTCATTTTTCGAAATTATACAAAAAATGGTGAAGTGTAAAATTCCAAAATATATTTTTAAATAATGCTGAAATGAAGCCCTTTCATATGATACCCTACTCGTCTCGATAAAAAAATGTATGTTTTCAAAGGCTTTACATCGTACCTCCTTAAAACAAACGAACACAACTTTATTTATTTTTTAAACCACCATCTTGTGTGGATAAGTTAGTTTTATAAGCACCTCAAATTTTAAGTTCATCGGATTAATGGTTCACGAGATAATCGAAATAATGTGAAAAACACGTTGTACTCTCTCACCAATAGTGTTCCGTATAAAAAACGGAACCCTAAAAAACAAATTGGTTTTTTGGAGTTACTGTTTTAGTAAAAAGTTTTCTCTTATTTTATATCCCTTATTTTTTGATTAATGTTTTCAACTACAAAACATTAACAACATTCTCTATTAATCCAACAAATGTATTCTAATTAAGTTTTTATTAATCTATTTTGATGTAATTCTGCTTAAATAATATAAATTAATAACAAAATTGATGTCAATCGCTTATGTGAGTTTTATATTGATATCTTCTGAAGAATATCTGAGAGGAAACTTATGAATTTCCTTTAAAGAAAAAAGCATGATAATTTTACAGAAAAAGAATTAGAATATCAGTTAGTTAATTAGCTACTGAACTTCAATACCACTAATTGTATCATCTATTTACACTGCATATTTCAAAATTACCAGCTATAAAATACACTTAATTTCTTTCTTTTTCTGATTTACATTAACTGGTTTATGCATCCATAGTGTATTATAAAGTGATTAATGTGACGTAAAATAATTGTTCCTGTTTTTTAAAATAGCTCAAGTATACGCCAAGAAATACTAATACATCTACAAATAAATTGGATTAATAGCAGCTGACGAAAATAACTCTACACCAACTCTAATAACTCTTCTCCAGCTACTAAAAGTTAATGTTTTATAAGTTTATTCTTTTCGGCACTAAAAAATGAATAATGTGTTTTTTATTTGAAAATTGTGTTTTTTCTTAATTATTTATGGTTTTCCAAACAAATTTCAAATCCCGAGATCCCGGGAATCCCGGGATTTAAAATTTATGAATCAACACCACGGAATTGCAACCCCTATATAGTTGTTTTATAATGAAGCGTAATTGGTATAATTATTTGAAAATTTTTGTATTGGTTGATTTTTTTATTACGCACTAGTGTATGAGCAATTTCACGAAGATTCAACAACGTTTTGACTTGACCCCTTTTAATTTTGATTATTTTTTGTTTATAGATTGTCTTTCATAAATAAAAAATACAAGTTCTCTTAGAATTTTTTTTTCGACCAGGGGTCTTCACATGGTGCCCCTCAATTTTTTGTTATTTTGTGATGTGAGTGCATTTTGACGAGCGATTGTAGAAATAAGCGAATAAATGATATGTCGTTGAATAGGTATTAAAACAAAGTTTTTAAAAATGTACACTGAAATAATTTTTAAAGGTGTAACATAAGAAAAAAACGGTGTAATTGAAAAAAAGATGGCATAGCCTCTTTTTTTAAACAAAATTGAAGCTTATTTTATATCTAACAACTTGTGAAAGTTTAGGACTAGCGTTATTTTTTGTTTTAAAGATAAAATTCGTTGTGCATATGACTGTCGGGAATCAGTTTTTTTTGTTCTGAAGGAAAATTATAAAAATGGCGTTATAAACTAAGAGATTTTTTTTTTATGTTAAATATCAAATATTTTATTATTAGATGAACTTTTTAAAATATTATAAAAATTATATATGTAGTACAATAAATAAAATAAATACAATTGTTAAAAATGATTTACTTATTTTGCAAACAGAAGTTTCTTTTGAATAAGAAAGCACTTCTGCAATTATTTTCTTTGTATTAGATGGCATAAAAAATGAAATGTTTATTTATCACTTTTAGTAATCACTTATCACTCTTATGAAAAATAATTTGACAGTCTTGACTGCAAACAAAAAAGCCGTATAAACAACTAAATCTATTTAGGAACTTTTGACTGGAGAAGTATTATGTTCGTATTATGTTATTATGGAATCATAAAGTAAAGGATTGTTTTTCAACATTAAATTACAAATATTTTATTATTGAATAAACTTTTTAAAATATCATACAAATTATATATGTGAAAATAAATATAGTTATTAAAAATTATTTACTTATTTTACATTCAAAAGTTTCTTTTGAGTTGGAAAACATTTTTGCATTTATTGTCTTAGTATCTACTGGTACAAAAGAATGAAATTTTTGAGTTCCACTTATAGTAATCGCATTTTTATATCGATTTTGTAATTTTTCTTTTGTTAATTGATATTCATTTTTATCGGCGTATCCAAAGTTCATGGTAGATTCCCATTTTAAAGCCCATTCGAAAAGTTTTTTTGGTGTATCAATAATATTATCTTCGCTCGCCATACTATAACGGTGTGCAGCACGCTTCAGTGTACCACCAATTCCATCACAAGGTCCCTTTCCATGGCTGGTAGCATGAAAATGCCATTCAGCGTCAACCTTAAAGTCTTCTTTATGGTGGCATAAGTTAATTAGGTTATGTTTATTTTTGTATTGAGAAGGTGCACCGTCAGTGTTATAAATTATTTTTGTAATATTAGAATTTATATGCGTTTTGATGAATTCAATAAGTTTTGTAATGAAAAGATGGACTGTAGTACTGTTGTGATCGTAAACTCGTTTTTAAAGTACGGTCAAGGGACCGACGTAAGCGTACGTTATACACCATGGTACGTTATATCCATAAAAATTAAAAAAGCATAAGCAAATTTGCCTGTTATTCTCATTATACCATTGTATTTCATATTAAATTATTTACTACATGTTAATTGATATAAAACCGATCACAAAAAATAGGAACATATAGTTTAAAAACAATTCATTATCATAAAATAGTTATGTTAAAACTAATCAAACCAACGCTACATAAACATATGAATGTATGTTAATATTTTCGGATGAGAATGTCTGAATATTGGCCTACTCAGATTAATCTGCGATGGACAATTTTTTTACTGAAAAATAATCAGTAATTTTCTGTTGTTTAAGGCAAAGTTGAATAATATTTTCCACTTTAATTACAATTTGGTCGTCAATTTGCATTTGATTAAATCCGGGCTGCAAACCTGATCAGCAAGCGCGTAGCGTACGGATTTAACCCCGCAGTTGCGTAGTTTATTCAAAACTTTCTCACCGACCAATACATTTCGGTATCCATTGATGGCTTTTCTTATGCGTCTAAATTAACTAACGCTGATGTACCACAAGGTTTAGTTTTGTCACCACTTTATTTTTAATTTTTTACTTTTAAATTAAAATCACCAGCAACCCAATAAATAATTTTTCAGATGATAGTACACTGTACAAGTCATTTGTTTTCCTATCTTTAAAAGGGAAAAGGCATGAACGAATAAAGCCCGCCCGGAGAGACTCTGCCATAAATGTAAATGATAGCCTGAAAGTTTCCAATTGGGGTGACTGAAATATGTTCAATTTTAACTCAACCAAAACATGACTATTGATTGTTGCCAGATCAACGACCGAGTTTGCCAAAGATATTTCGATTATTGTGTTTCGATTAAAATGTCGCAAAATTTTGCTGAACTTGACTGAAATTGCTTTTTAAAAAGTTCATTTAATAATAAAATATTTGATATTTAACATAAAAAAAAATCTCTTAGTTTATAACGCCATTTTTATAATTTTCCTTCAGAACAAAAAAAACTGATTCCCGACAGTCATATGCACAACGAATTTTATCTTTAAAACAAAAAATAACGCTAGTCCTAAACTTTCACAAGTTGTTAGATATAAAATAAGCTTCAATTTTGTTTAAAAAAAAAAAAAAAAAGAGGCTATGCCATCTTTTTTTCAATTACACCGTTTTTTTCTTATGTTACACCGTTAAAAATTATTTCAAAAAATTAACAGTGTACATTTTTAAAAACTTTGTTTTAATACCTATTCAACGACATATCATTTATGAAAATCGATTCAGTAGTTTTTCTACAATCGCTCGTCAAAATGCACTCACATCACAAAATAACAAAAAATTGAGGGGCACCATGTGAAGACCCCTGGTCGAAAAAAAAAATTCTAAGAGAACTTGTATTTTTTATTTATGAAAGACTATCTATAAACAAAAAATAACCAAAATTAAAAGGGGTCAAGTCAAAATTTCCCAAAAATTTGCTGAACTTGCGTGAAATTGCTCGTATAATAATAATAATAATATTTTGTTAATGATTCGTCATTTTATCGTAAAAAATAAACAATAATAAAACCGCCGACATGAAATTTTTAAGAACTGTATCATAAGTGACAATTTCTAGTAAGAAAATAGTATATTGTATTACAAGCACAGAATGATAAGTATACGAGCATAATGGTTTAAATCACGAGAGTAGTATATTATTACTACTCAAGACAAGTTGTACACTATATTTATTTTACGATCGTACTAGAAATAAGTTTGTGTATGAGGTTTTATTTTTGGTTCTTATTTATTTTTTATAATAAAACATGTTGTTTATACTTTATACCTTTTTTGAAAAATCGTAAAATCATTTGAAATAATTTGACAAAGCTGTCTGTATACGAAGTTTTTCTTTGAATTCTATTTTAAATTTTTTTGGTGACGCCTTTTGTATAAACTATACCATTATATCGTTTTATTTATGTTTGTTATTTCATAATAAGGCATGCTTCATGCTAGCCGCAAATTTAGAAAAATCTTTTAAAAAAGTGGTACGTAAATGATGCTTTATCTTTTTAATTGGAAATAAATATTTGTTATACACTAGTGCGTAATAAATATATTACGTAACTGCGACCTAGTTGAATTCATCAAAATAAATAAACAATAATGAAATGCCCCACATTAAATTACAAAAAACTGTAACTTATAAGTTGGTCGTAGAAAAACAATATTTCGTTATTAATTCCAAATAAATCTTTGGATTAATAAAATAAAAACTTATTAAACAAATGCATAAACAAATATAAATAGTTTATGCAAAATTTCAATGAATAATTCGTTTCATCTTCAATAAAAAAAATCCAGATTCACTGACTAAAGTTAAATATTTCTATTTTTTATTCTTGAAGAATTTAATATAAAAAAGGAAAAGTATGATTTAATTTTTTTTTATTTTCAGTTTATAATATATATTATTATTCAGAAAATAATATAGCAGAAACTATAAAAAAAAAACTTTATTATTTGCGTTTTTGTTACGCTGCTGCTGAAATTATGCTGCTCACCTTGTTAGCTTTTATTAAATTTTATATTTAACGAAATCAGAAACTGTGATCTTGATGTTTGACAATCTTGTTTTTATAAATAGGTAAATATTTGTATAAAACTAATACTAAGTTTACACCAGTATCTAATTTGCTACGTATCAAATTTGCTAGCCCTTTTCACCATCATACTTTTTAAATTTGATACGGTGATATAAACTCTTATTAATTAGGTATGACATATTAATTTTTAGCGCGTCCTCTTTATTGTTAATTTTTTGGTTAGGAAAAAATAATTTCCATATATATTTTTTATAAAAAACTGAAAACATTTATAATATTAATGCTAAAATTTATTTTACTTTTAATTTCAGCAAAAAAATCACATCAAACATAAATATATATTTATAAAATAAGTTGATTTATTTTTATTTTAAATGTCATACCTAATTTTAGTGTTCACACCGTAAAAATAATACCTATTTGCTACGTACCTAATTTGATACGTAGCAAATCATCCTACCAAATATTTGGTCCGTACTTTTTTGAGAACTGTTTACATCGACCATAGTCGACCTAATAAGTATAGTATGTACCTATTAGATCCTGGTGTAAACTTAGTATAAAGTAATTATTAATTGCACATAGAAAATTTGTTTTTGCTTACTATACTACCCGTGTTCCTTTTAGGTAAACCATTCGTACCAAATTTTAAATAGAACGACAAAAATTAGGTGAATTGAGATGTATTAGATTTTTGATCTACTACAACTCAAATTCTTTCTTACCACACATTTCCGACATTTTTTTGACAATAAATTGTTATGACAATTACAATTTTGAAAAACAATATTGTTAAAAAACGTGAAAGAAAATAATTAGTTTGGTAAAATTTTACGTTTAAATTTTATTTTGAGTTTGTTAAATTTAAGAAAATTAATTCGATATTAAAAAATTTCTGAAAATTGGAATTATGATTCTGGATTCACGCAAAATGAAAACAATTAAACAAAGCTGGACAGAAATTTGACATTTAGGCTTTAAGTTTTATATTTGTATAAACATTTGATGAAAAATATTAGAAATTTTTCTTCTAAGCGACAAATACTCTGGTGGTAAATAGATGCGTAAGTTTATTATTTATCTTTACCATCATTTAAGATGGTAAACTTGAAAACAGAATTTAGTACAAAAGTAAAGAAAAATGTTGTAAATGGAACACACGTACATACTAGTAAAACGATGAAATTAATGTTTGAAAGTAAAACAAACGAAAAACTTGAATTTATTATTCACTCAATCGCAAGTGGTTGGATAGATGATTTGTATTGAATTTGAATGTGATTTCAATTTGTTCTAAGTTATTCCCAGTTATTCCCTGTTTGACGCAAATGCCAAGTTTTTTCACTCTTAGTTTCAGCTAAGGTATTTTTTAAGTAATACCAATTTTCGTATACGAGACAAGAATAACGATATAAATATGCAAAATTTTAATGGAGTTTTTTTCTCGTTTTGAGCAAATGTTACCATAAAACTAAGAAGGTTGGCAACAATTATTTAATGGGTACATAAATTATTTTATTAGAAAAAATTAAGTATTTCCTTAGTGGAGTCATATTAGCATTTTATATTGATGTAAGAGCAAAGTTGAACTTTTTTTTTGTTTTATGTTAAGGACATAAAAGTTAGAGGGCATGTAATTATTTAGCAAATTTGGAGGTCCGGAAGTGCTTCAAAAATGGCAAAAACTGGTTTTTTGGTGTTTTCACTATTTTTGAAATATTTCGGGCTCTAATGATCATAAAAAAAAAAAATGAGAAATATTTGTGATTAAATTTCAAATCCATCTAGGGGGGTTAGATATTTTAAAAGTGTAACCTAACCTCAAAAACCCGAATCGCGTCACCCCTTTTTTTTTTTTACTAAATTTATGATAAGGGGCGGAAAATCGTCGAATTTTCAAGAAAATTTCACGAAACATGTATTTTAATAGTCTTAATATGGGGTTTGATTTTTATGAAAAATTTTTAAGTTTTTCGGCCACAATTGGCATTTTTCGTTAAATTTGGCAAATGGTGCCATTTTATGAGAAGCCATCCAAAATAAAATTTTTTGTTTTTAATCTGTACTTTTTTTTATCTACTTTAACTTAAGTATATTTAAAATTATGTTGCCTTAAATGCCCATTTTTGGGCATGAAAAATAAACATTAGTTTTTGCATTTTTTTGACATTTTACCATATATACGATATTATTTATGCTATTATCATGTATTTTTCATAAAAGTGAAATATGCTATTCAAATTAATAAACAATATTTTTTAAAATTATACATACCCTTAAAGTTAAACTAACAAAATATATGACGTAATAATAAAAAATAGCAGTTGAAGTAGTATATAAGTAATAGTTTAAGCAAAAATTGTAATAATAATTTAAACTGAGGATGACGTAAGTCGAAATCGATATTCAATAAAATAAAAATCAAATTCAAATTGTTACTATAAGGAAGTTTATATTATTATTAATAAAATAAAAATTTTAAAAATAAACAGCAAAAAGTATATTTTTAAATATTGCATTTTAATTCAAAAGTGACAAAAGCACACAAACCGTGAATAATATGGAAAACCAAAATAACACATATAGAATTTATTAATTGAAAACATAATTGGCGTAAAATTATTTATGCTGTGTATTTTATATGTTTGAAAAATGTTTGAAAAAAATTGAATATTACATTTTTTCAAAATCTTATATCAAATATTTACAATAATTGTAATAACATTTTAATTATTTACCAAAAGCAATTTAGGGCATTGAAAGAAAAAAAAGTTTTGTAGGTTATGTATAATTTTAAAAAATATTTTTTATTAATTTGAATTGCATATTTCACTTTTATGCAAAATACATTATAATAGCATAAATAATATCATATATATGGTAAAATGTCAAAAAAATGCAAAAATTAATTTATTTTAGAATTTTGAGATCAATTAAACTCAAGTAAGTAAAGAAGTAATTGGAATTTTTTCAATTCAAAGGTATGGTTTGAAGTTTTTCAGAAAAAAACTCCAATTCACATTTTTCGTGTTTCGGATCGGATTCGAACCTACCCTCGTCAGTGCCCGGCTCGTATCCTTGGGCAGACACGCTATCGATTACGCCGTTGAGGCGATGACAATTTCAAAGTTGAAACTTCTTCATCACTTATTTATTTTACTTAAGTCGAATTTTTCCACTGTCATTAGACTCCATATTATGGAAATGTTTTTACATTATATGGGATTTTTTGCATTAAATTTCTAGACAATACTTTGTGTGAATTCATAGAATGGGGAACATTTCTATTCTAATTAACATACTAAGTCACGTTTGTATAGTCATTATTGATTGTTTCCAATCAATGTGAAATCAATGGCTGATACTTGGTCAATTTGTAGTTCTATATGTATTAACATTAGACTACATTAAGGGAATTTAAATTTATTTTAGAATTAATGTTTTGCAAAAATTAATGTTTTTTTTCATGCCCAAAAATGGGCATTTAAATTAAGGCAACATAATTTTACTTATACTTAAGTTAAAGTAGATAAAAAAAAGTACAGATTAAAAACAAAAATTTTATTTTGGATGGCTTCTCATAAAATGGCACCATTTGCCAAATTTAACGAAAAATGCCAATTGTGGCCGAAAAAATTAAAATTTTTTCATAAAAATTAAATCCCATATTAAGACTATTAAAATACATGTTTCGTGAAATTTTCATGAAAATTCGACGATTTTTCCGCCCCTTATCATAAATTTAGTAAATAAAAAAAAGGGGAGACGCGATTCGGGTTTTGGAGGTTAGGTTACACTTTTAAAGTGTCTAACCCCCCTAAATAGATTTGAAATTTAATCACAAACATTACACATTTTTTTTTTTTTTTATGATCATTAGAGCCCGAAATATTTCAAAAATAGTGAAGTGACCTACTCAAAAAACACCAAAAAACCATTTTTTGCCATTTTTGAGGCACTTCCGGACCTCCAAATTTGCTAAATAATTACATGCCCACTAACTTTTATGTCCTTAACATAAAACAAAAAAAAAATTCAACTTTGCTCTTACATCAAATATATCACCTTCTTTTACTAATATTACTCCACTACTAGTCCAAGTTAGTTTTTTATAAATAAAAATATTTTATCAAAATTTTTGTTTTTTGTATCGGACATCAAAAATTTATAAAGATTTTATTTATTTACTAGGGGGTATCCCGCGGGCTTCGCTCCTCCCCCCACCCCACCCCTCCTCCCGCACGTCAACGCACTAAATCTTTTCATCCAACTTTGTTGTATTATCTCTTTTATTGTAATACCTCTTTATATACTATGTTAGGTGCATTATTGCCATTCGCCAAAATGAAAAGATTTGCGGCATCACTAACACTTGAACATGCTACATACAATTGTCCATGGGTGACTTGGTTTAAATCAACACCAGCTCTCTTTAAAGTTCGAACTTGTGATTTATTAATAGTCATTGCGAAGCTAACATTTATGGGGAATTGCAATCTTTTAAATTGAAATGGATAATTTGATGGGATGATAGGTTTTCTAGGTAGAAAAACCATTTTGCCTTTACCACAACCGGTAATAATGAAAGCTTCGATTATATTCTTTCGTAAAGAAGCTACGCGCAATCGAGTGCCGTTGCAAAGTTTTGGTGGGTTTAAATTTCGAAGCTGCATAATGGGAATACCAACTTTTAGATCTATTTTATGAAGTGGAAGACCAGTAGCAATGATACTGTTCAAAAATTCTACTGGATACTGGATTATATATATGAAGTTGACTCACCAGGGATTTTTCCGTTATACGATTATTGAGTGACAATACTTGGTCATTTCTTGGCGCTAAAATAGATCTTTCACACAACCATACATCCTCTTTTGTGGTAATATTGTGGATGTCGTCATAAATATCAGATATTAAAGCTTCAGTATTCGTAACAATTTGGCATAGAGTAGCTGAAATTTCAATGTCATGATCAGTATTAATCTCTGCATATTTTCCTTCACCAATATCTAAGAAAACTTCACACCGAGAATTCCATACCTCCGCTTTGCGCTAAATGGAGTGTTTTAAAATGTCTCCACAGTACTGAGCGTTTCAGACATGCATTGACCTCATCTGCTCTTGTACCTTTAACGACAACTGGCAACGTTTGCCTGAAATCACCTGCGAATAAAAAGGTTACTCCACCAAATACTTGATTATTATTTCTTAAATCATGCATTGTTCTATTTACAGCTTCAATCGATACTTTGTTTGCCATAGTACACTCATCCCACACCACGAAAACACAATCATGTAGGACTTTAGCTCTGTGGCTATTCTTTGATATACCACATACTGGATTTTCCATACGATCAGCTTCAATTGGGATTTTGAACATAGAATGAGCTGTTTTACCTCCGGGAATTAGAGTGGCAGCTATCCCTGAATTACGTATTTAGTAAACACACATTCTAATTCTTCTCTAAATAAAAAATCTTCATAAACAACAAATGAGAAAATCTTGCAAGTCAGGTTTTAAAACATATACAACAAAATAAAAAATGTGTCTCTATATAATAAAAATATTTTTTTTTTTTTTTTTTTTTTTTTTTTTTTTTTTTTTTTTTTTTTTTTTTTTTTTTTTTTTAAGGCGTTCATGCTCCATGTAGGAGCGTTGCCAGGCTAATCAGCTTCGAATATTCACCACGGTCATTCGCAACAGCGACATAGTTACCATGGCAGCCGATTTTTTTAAGGTCGTTTATTACGTCAGTCTCCCATTGTAGTCGTGGTCTTCCTCGCGGTCTACCACTCCCTGGGATACTAACGTACATTTTTCTAATCATTCCAGACTGTGAATCGGCTCGTAGAACATGCCCAAACCAAGCAATCCTGTTAGAACGGATACAACCTATTATATCAGGACCCTCAAGAAGGTCTCTGATCTCAAAGTTATACCGGGTTCTATACTCTCCATCGTCTGTCTTAAGTGGACCAAAAATGTAGCGTAGGATCTTACGCTCAAATACAGATAAATGCGATTCGTCATTTTGTGTAAGGGTCCACGTTTGTGACCCATACATCACAACCGGTCTAATCAATGTCTTGTATAACTTGAGCTTGGTGTTAGTTGATACATACGGTGATCCAAGGAGAGGTTTAATTGAGTAGAAAGTTCGATTACCTGCAGCGATTCGAGCTTTAATATCTGTAAGTATGCTGTTGTTTGAGTCAAGCATTGATCCCAAATATTTAAAAGATTCAACTCCCTCAATTCGTTCATCGCCGCACATCAAATCTTTCTTCTCAGCCTCTCTTGAAACATTCATATGTTTGGTTTTATTGTAGTTAATTTGCAGACCAATTTTCCTAGCACCACTCTCAAGCGACTTGAAAGTCTCACTCATAACAGCTTCACTTCGGCCGAGGATGACAACATCATCAGCGTAAGCAATCATCTGTACTGAGTTTATTGACAAGATATTGTTATTAGTCGGTAGTTTCTTTTGACGGCACACATATTCCAAGGCTAGATTAAAAAGTATAGGAGAGATAGCATCACCTTGTCTTAATCCGGAGTCGACTTTAAAAAATTTTGATATTTCGTTCTCTACTCGCACACAGCATTGAGAGTTCTGTACTGTCATTTTGCATAGTGATACCAGTTTACCAGGAATTCCCATTGACACCAGAGCAGACCATAGAGTCTCTCGTTCGAGAGAGTCGTAGGCCTGCCTGAAATCAATGAAAAGTTGGTGCACAGGTATGTTGAACTCTCGACACTTTTCCAAAATCATCCTTATCGAGAAAAGTGCATCGGTGGTACCTCGGCCCCGCCGGAAACCACACTGATATTCTCCAAACAGTTGTTCAGCAAAAGGATTGATTTTGGATAGCAAAATGTAGGAAAAGATCTTATATGCTGTGCAGAGGAGAGCGATTCCTCTGTAGTTTGCACATTGTAGGCGATTACCTTTTTTATGGATTGGTATCAGCATAGCTTTGTTCCAGTCCTGTGGCATGGTTTCAGTCCTCCAGATCATTTGAACAAGTTCAAACAATCTTGAGGATAGAGTTTCGCCACCATGTACAATCATTTCGGATGTTATATCGTCGATACCAGGTGCTTTATTGCATTTTAATTTTGACAGCGCCGCATCGAATTCCTCTTTGGTGGGTTCGTCTACATGTACCTTTGACGCACGAATAAGCTTTGCTCGTCGCCTGACTTGTTGCTGGTCACTTAAGTTGAGAAGATTCTCAAAATAAGCGGCCCAAGTATCTAAAATATTTTTAAGGTCTACTTGTAGCTCCCCATCTTCGTTTTGAATAGCAGTCGATCTAGTTTGAGGGCCCTTCCTTAAGGTTTTAACCTGTTGAAAGAAGTTACGCGATTGATGTTCCTTATTGAAGCTTTCAATCTCCTCACACTGTCTCTTCCACCATTCTCTCTTCGTTCGTCTACATAGCTTTGTAACGGCTTGTCTTGCCAGTTTATAGTTCTCCTTCGTGGACCTGGTATTGCGTCCTTGTAGACACTTCAGATAGCAATCTCTTTTGTATTGAATAGCGTCAAGACATGCTTGATCCATCCATGGCTTCTGGGAGTGGTTCTGTGGTCGTCCAAGTATTCCCTCAGCAGCGCTTAAAACAGCATCTTTGAGCAAATACCATGACTTATCGACGTCTCCATTAATGGTTTCTGATTTCTCCAATGTTTCGGCAATATGGATTTGATATCTCTCTTCTGTTTCAGCATTCTTTAATGATGAGATGTTAAAACGATTCCGTTGATTGAATTTTGGAATGCCTGGATTTGGGAAGTGGAACCTTATCGTTGCACATACAAGGAAGTGATCACTTCCAATGTATGCACCTCTAAAGGATCGCACATACCGAACGCTCGAAAAGAAACGTGCTGTTACTAGAACGGGATCAATTTGATTTCGAGTGTTTCCATTCGGTGAGACCCAAGTCTGTTTATGAATCGATCGATGCGGAAAGAACGTACTGGCAATTCTCAAATTATTTGATAATGCAAACTCAGTCATTCTCTCACCATTATCATTCGAATTCAAATGCAGGCTGTTGGGACCCACCACATTTCCATAAGAGATATCTCCTCCAACCTGTCCATTAAAGTCACCAAGAACCATAATGAAGTCGCGTGTTGGTGTTTGTTTCATAACCTCTTCCAGTGCTATGTAGAAATTATCCTTCTCGTCGACGGTCTTAGCTTCAGTAGGTGCATGCACGGCAATAAGAGAAATATTGTTATATGTACCACGTACACGTAGGTAGCAGATCCTCTCACTGACCGGGATGAATTTCATCACGGCTTCTTGTATACGTGCACCAACAAGAAAGCCAGTACCAAATTCTCTTCGAGAAGGATGACCACTACAGTATAGAGAGTGACTATCCAAATCTTGTTTTCCGATTATCGGCTGTCTAATTTCTTGTAGAGCAATAATATCCATCCTATACCTCTCAGCCTCTGTTTCCAGACTTATAAGAGCATCAGGAGCGCTCAGGCTGCGCACGTTCCACGTTCCGATTCGGTAGTCTGGTCCTTTTTCACGTCCAGGTAAAATTCTGTTTTGTTGTCCGGGTCTGTTTTTCTTTTTCTGATCACCAAATTTAACATATTAGTTTTTTTCCGGGGTTAGGGTGTTAACCTTAGGCCCAACCCAAATTGTCGTGAATGGGTCCGTTCTGCATATTAAGGTCACCAGAAACAACCTTTTTACACGTTTATATAGCGAGCCGCTTGATTCAAGACAGACGCCCGCTCCAAGCCGCCCCTGACATGGAGAACAGACGCTTGAGTCGCATTGGTTGTAAGGCGCCAATTCGCCGTGATGTAGCGTCATTGACTAAGCAGTTTTTACTCTGCTTGTCTCCAATACACCAACCTAATTCTGTCAGCATTACCCAGGCAGCACGGCGTGGACGTCGAATTTAGGATTTCGCTACTATAATAAAAATATACTCATATATAATTAGAACACTTATAATTAAACAACATTTAGGCAAACTCGTTGCTATGAATTATACTCATATATGTAAATACATATATATATAATTATTAGAACAAATTAAAACCAATTGTATGTAATCAACATTTAGGCAAACTCGTTGCTATGAATTAAGTAATGGAGAATTCTATTATAAAAATTATATATTAAAAACTATATATTCTACGAAAATAAGTAGCCTATGACATTCCTGACATTCCTTTCTTTATGTATGTCAAGTTTCATCTAAATCAATTCAGCCATTTTGATGCTTATCCCGAACAGACAGACAGACAGACAGACATACAGAGAGACAGACATCGAATTTTATTTATATAGAAGATTTAATTATGTACATATTTTAGAATGATGGCAAACAGGCTTTTGCGATTTATTATAATTATTCAGCAATAAACTATATATATATTAATTTTTTGGGGATATATTAATGTTTTTTTGTACGAGTAAACCGTAAAATGCACTTTTTACGATTGAAAAATTGTTCGTAAAGCAGGCCTTTTTTCCTATTGAAATAACAATGCCAAAACTGAAATAACAATGCCTAAAGTTATTATTTCGAAAAACTACTTGGATAAAATAATTTTCTAAAAAAATATTTTACTATTTTGTGTAAATATATGCATTTTTATTTATGCAAATAGTACAGAATCTTACTCGTACAAAAAATCTTGTATGCAATTCAGGCATAAAGTAACTTTTTTATGGAAAACATATACTTTATGCCCTTAATACATAAATAGCTATTTTTTTTCAAATTTTTAAAAAATTATAAATAGCGCCTTCTACATTATAAATTTATTTGTCTTTTTAACTACCAAAAATTTTGTGTCGCGTGTAGCTCTATTTTTCAGCAACGTGTAAATCCCCTATAAGTACACAAAACAAATATTTTGGTCTATTCTATAATTTTGGCTCGACAAAATTAATTTAATAGCATCGAATAAATTTCAGTACAATTGACAAGAGGTTTATAAAGTTCAACAACAGTTTATTTAAACGTTAAAAACGTGTTGTCAATTGTACTAATTTTTAGTTGATTCTATAAATTTGATTTTGTTGAGCTTAAATACTGTAGGATACACAAAAATTGTAATTACTAAATTTTAACAGATATACACTAAGTTTACACCATGGTAGTATAATAGAATAATAGCAAATTGCTATTAAACTATTACAGTGTAAACGGATAGAATAATAGTTTTCTAATTTGATAGATAGTTATTTAATATCTTGCTATTGATCGATAGTATAATAGTTCTAGTGTTCGGTCGAGACAACGTGACAAAAAAAATCATGATTTTTCGAAGTACTATACGCAGCCATTTATCACGAAAAAAATCAGATTTTTTGCTGGTTTTAAATGTTAAAATGTTTTGAATATAGGTGACAATAAAAATATTTTATTTTGGTTGCTAAAGCTTTTGGTTTTGTTTTGTTTATGCTTACATTTTTATACAGTAAAAGCCCGATTATCCGGAATGCTCGGGGATTGAAAATTCCGGATATTTGAATGTAAATGAAATTTTAGGACGATTTCATGTTATTCACCATATAAATATTTTGTTAGGATTATCGCCAATATATTTTCAAATAAAATACTAGAAACTTATTTTTGTATGTGTATTTCAAGTTTTTTATAACATTAATTGTACATAATACTTAGTACAAATACAAAAATAAGTAAATAAAATAAATAATAAGAATATTTTAAAAATTTGAATAATTTTAAAGTTAAAGCAAAATATATTTCTTGTGAACTGCCAAACAAAAAAAACATTTTTCTTGTGAAAGGGGAAAAAATCAAAAATTTAAAATTCCGGTTAATTGAATATTCGGTTAATTGAATGTCGGATAATCGGGCTTTTACTGTAATAACTATTCTTGATAAAATTGATTTGTGGTTTTCGAGCTAAATTTATCTTTTGTGTTAAAATTAATTGAAATAAAAGTGACCTATAAAGGTTGACGCATAAATCCATCTTTTTGTCTTTTGACTGTTCGGTCCGGTTTGACATAATATTCAACGAAGTGAAGTTAGAAGAAAAAAATTTGACGTAAAATATCGTGATATTTAATATGATATTGCACGACCGTACACCACCAATATATTCAAAAATATTGTAACCGTCAAAACGTAAAATGTAAAAATATGGAGGGGCTGAAATCTCACAGCTCTGAGATATCAAGACTTCGGTCTGGGTTAAAGATTTTGATATAGTTTTCGGTAAAAAACTTTTATGAGGACATGGTTTTTAGTTTTGGGCAGCGATGTATATCAAACATAACTCTTTGTTAAAGTACAAGCATTTTTTTAACTCAGTTTAAAAATTTACTACACAACTAACACGAAACATCAATACGTTGCCAGAAAATTATAATCAAAATTCCAAAAATATTGTAAAAATTAAATAAAGTCAAACTTTTTCAAAATTCCAAAAATATTCCAAAAATTAGAATAAAATCAAATATTTAAATTTTTTCTAAATTCCAACATTTCAAAAATTCTTTAAAATTCGAACTTTTTCCAAAATTCTAAAAATATTGCAAAAATTATTACAAAATCAAAAATTGAAAATTTTTTCAAAATTCCAAAAATTATAATAAAATCAAAAATTTAAAATTTTTCAAAATTCTAAAAATATTTCAAAAATTCTTATAAAATCAAAAATTAAAACTTTTTCCGAAATTCTAAAAATATTGCAAAAATTATTACAAAATCAAAAATACAAACTTTTTCAAAATTCCAAAAATATTTCAAAAACTATAACAAATTCAAAAACTTCCATGTCTAATTTCATTTTAGATTACATTTACGTCATAAAAACAGCTACATTTTTTTTCCAAAAAATTGGCTAAAAAATAAATGAAATCATTTTTTGACACACTTGACATTATTTTTTGACAAACTTATAATGCCATAATTCTCTATAATAATAATAAAATATCATGTCATACAAACTATTAATTTTATTGTTTTCTAAAAAAATGGGTAAAAAATAAATAAAAACCTTTCTTTTGACACACTTGACAACATTTTTTGACAAACTTATAATCCATAATTCTCAATAATAATAATAAAATTTCATTTCAAAGAAACAATTTTATTTTTTTCCAAAAAAAGGGTAAAAAACTAAATAAAAATCTTTTGACACACTTGACAACATTTTTTTGACAACCTCATAATGCCATAATTCTCAATAATAATAATAAAACTTCATTTCAAACAAACAATTAATTTTATTTTTTTTTCCAAAAAATTAGGTAAAAAAATAAATAAAAATCTTTCTTTTGACACACTTGACAACATTTTTTTGACAAACTTATAATCCATAATTCTCAATAATAATAATAAAATTTCATTTCAAAAAAACAATTTTATTTTTTTCCAAAAAAAAAGGGTGAAAAACTAAATAAAAATCTTTTGACACACTTGACAACATTTTTTTGACAACCTCATAATGCCATAATTCTCAATAATAATAATAAAACTTCATTTCAAACAAACAATTAATTTTATTTTTTTTTCCAAAAAATTAGGTAAAAAAATAAATAAAAATCTTTCTTTTGACACACTTGACAACATTTTTTTGACAAACTTATAATGCAATAATCTAGTTTTTGATCTTACATACCAATCCCGACCATCAAGATTTCTCCAAATTTAATGTTCCTACTCGTAATCACTTAAAATGAACGTTTTTTAAGACAAAAATATGAAAATTTGCTATTTTTGACACACATAATGATTTTTTTGACACACTTCCGGTACAGTTATCGAACACAGCGTCCTTTCGGACCTGTCCCTTGTGAATACCTATTTTTAGAAAAAAAAAATTTTGAAATCCCTCCAGCGGTTTTCCCTGCAGCGTAGGTAATGACGGCCGGCAGACAGACATACATTTTTTTTTTTGCTTTTTTAGAATCAGGAGGTCCTAAAACGTCGAGAAATGTCAAAAAAAGTGGGGGTAAGAATTTCACTTTGAGCTCATGAATGTAATACTTAGGTCTTTCAGACCGAAGTAATTAGGTCTTTCAGACCGAAGTAATACAAATTCATGCGATTGTAAAAAATGTGCAACATCAAAATCACACAAAATTTAGTTTTAATTTTAAATTAATATGAGTATTATAATTTTTTGTTGAATTACTTTTCGATTGATAAGATTTTTTATATAAATTTGAAATACGGTAGCCGTATTCTATCTGTCAATATTATTCTGAGCGTTTATAACACATGATAAAATAATACTAGTTTATGGTATAAACACCCAATGTATCGATATTTTAATAGCAAAAAACTAGTCTATTAAACTATCGGTGGTTTAAACTTAGTAATAGTTTTTATAATATTATCAAAGAAGTGCGTTTTAGAAATTGCTCCTAAACTATAAAGAATTTTTACAAAAACTATTGGGAAGATTCAAATAATTATAACTCTAGGCTATTATCAGTTGGAAAGTATAAAAAAGGACTTTTTAAGCAGTTGATCGAGCAATTTAACAACTATGTATATTATCTTTATGCTGTCCAAGAAAAATATATTAACACCAACAAGTTAGACTTTGCATTTTGAAAAATTAAAACAAAGTAAAAATGTTTCTACCGTGCGTCCTTGCTATTATTGGTGTTTATCTACAAATAATATTTTATGTTTTACTGATATATTATGAGTCGTTTAGACCTTAGTTACTGAAATAATAATGATATTCTTAATTCCCAAGGGAATTATAATACAATTTGAAGTAAAAAATAACTAACTTGATCAATTAAAATTTAAAACGCAAAATCATGCTATCAAATACTTGATAAAAATAAATGTTTTAGTTTAATAAATGTTTTATAGTGAAAATGTTTAATAAA
This sequence comes from Diogma glabrata, assembly GCA_963693315.1. Lineage (NCBI taxonomy): Eukaryota > Metazoa > Arthropoda > Insecta > Diptera > Cylindrotomidae > Diogma > Diogma glabrata. The sequence goes on from OY856186.1 coordinate 411,714,341, forward strand.
TGTTTTATAAATAAAATTATTTATGTATCACGTGAATTATTAGATGTCAAAAACTGTGAAACTTACTAAACGTAGTAAACGTTTCCCGCGGGAATTAACATGCTTATAATTCCCTTGATACATAAATAACTATTGATAGTTTATACAATGAGCAGTAAAATTTAATAAAGCAAAAATATTTATAAAACATTTTTATTCTATGCGCACGTGTATTCAGATATTTTTTTTGTTGCTTTGTACATTTTTTTTTAACTACGGGTATGATAACCCCGCGTACTACAGCTCTTGTCATTGGAATATGAGTTAACTTAAAATATCACATACCACTGACAATAGCAGTGCAATACCACTAGCCAAGGTGGAATATTAGATGTGCAAGCAAATGCACTCTATTCAGTCAACGGTAGCACTCACAGTCATAGTTACGGAGTATTTTCTGTCGGAAATAACTCCATATGTGTGATTTAATAATTGAGAAAGGAAATGCAGAACATGATTCAAAAATATACCACTAGTGTGAAGAACACTCCGTATTCATGATATTGGAATCCATCAGGAACTTCAGAGGAATTGAGTGACTTGAGATTTTTATTTGCCGACTAGCTTCAGTCTGTGAAGTTGTATATGCATTCATGTACAAATGCTGTATTGTACGCAAAAGTTTCACAAGAAGACGAATTCAAATGAGCAAAGAATAGGAATTTTGACGACCCCAAAAGTCGGAGGAACCAAGACCATCACACACACTACTTCAACTACGATTTCTAAATTTAAACATTGAAATGTTTCACTCAGACCATTATTGGCCGTTGCTTCAACTCTTCATACCTCAGTAATTTAGCCAATCATAATGAATATACTATAAATTAATATAACATAACACCCAATCGTTGCGCCAATCGTCCCGGCGATAGTTGAATATGAATAATGTAATACAATAATCAAAAGTTGCGCCAATGGTCCCGGCGATTTTTAATAAAATGTGTTGTGTAGTAGGAATTACAATATGTGTCACAACAACACATAAAAACCTTTTAAGACCAAGGTCCCACAACAACATGCGTTCTAAGGTGTTGATGCATGCAAATATGTTTTATTTGATTTTTTTATATTTTTTTATAGAACAAGTAACTAAACAATAATTCCTATCACATGTAAAATATGACATAGGCCAATATTTCATGATAGGATAGAAAAAATAAAAATAAAATAAAAGGTTAACAGCAAATTTGTTTTAGCTATTTTCAGGAACAAAACTAAAATATGGTTGCCAATAATCTAGCTAGTAGCATATTCCTTGATCATGCGACGTACTTCCTTTCTCAATGATTAAAGCCCATACATAGAGTTATATGAAGGCTCGATTCTTCCAGTACGCAATAATGTGGCACCATCATTAGCTCCATAGCTAAGATTTTGGGTGCTACCCAGTGGCGTCATTTCACCAAAATCTTGGGGGGGGCGAGAATTTAAATGACATAAAAAGATTTTGTTCGTAAAATATAACATACACGTTTTTATACACAGATATATTTAAAAGCATTTAAATGCATCGACTTAGAAATAAAAATAAAATGCTTTTGAGCTACATTGGTTACTCTGCTAGTCTTCTGGTGTTGTTTCATCGAAAATCCCTTCATTTGTTAAAAATAATTTTAAATTAAGTATCATCTCTGCATTGTTTAAGCATCAAGAAAGTAGTTTTAATTAAAGCGCTAGTGCTAGAAATTATTATATCTTTGCTTTGTAACTGCACAGAGAGTAAATTTGTAAACGACAGCAGATCGTGCAGCATAGAAAAAAGAGGATGGTTTTTCTATACGATTTTTTAGATCCCGGGCATCCCGGGATTTAAAATTTATGAGTCACATAGTCCCAGGATCCATAAAACACCACGGGATTGCAATCCCTACGTGACTCCTCTTATGTCGAATCGTTTTTTTGTTTGTTTTCCTTTATTTGTCTCAGAGAGAAAGAGTTATGTCTACCCTAAACTGACCAGAGCCAAATCGTTTAAATGCGGGACAAAATGCAAACGTTCTTCCAAATACTAGCTAAATAGAATTTCTATTGCGAGAAAGTGGGATGGTGAAAACGTGCTAACTAGATTGTGCATAAATTTACTATTTAATGCTTTCTATTACTATTTTATTCTTCAAAAAATTCTTTTATTTTAATTGGACATTTTTCAACCGTTAGGAAATGTGCTTGCAGTGGTTCGTACATTTTCAAATTTCTTTCTAGTGCTGGCATTACCGCCAGCCAGCGAGTTCCACTGTATCCAATAAGTTGGTTATGTTCGACATTACTTTTGCCATAGAACTCCTTCAATGTCTCCAGTAAAGACAGTAAAATATCCAAATTTTTTTAACCCTGCCATTTAAATCAGCAGCATTTCTTATTGCATTATTTAGAATATGGGCTGCGAATCCAATACCCAATACACTCTGGTTCAAATTCGAGTTTAGCTTGTTTTTAAATTTTCACCCCTTGACGTGACACCACTAAAATTGGTGTTCGTGTTATCAGCGCAATTAGCAACTAACTTTTTGTCAATGGTAAATAACAACAAGAAAACAAAATAACAACAAAACTTCCCAGGTAACAATTTCGCCTAAATTTTTTAAATTATTCCAACTTAACTTGAAAAAGCATTGTGTAAGACCATATTATTCAAGCTTTACCTAAATAAAGCTTGTAAAAGACTAGATTCACTGAGTTTCTTATATATTTCCTTAAGTAAAGCTTAATTCAATAATAAATATTTAGGGCATATTCAAGCAACTGTTACTCAAGTATAATACCTTTTATAAGGTTTTATTCACATATAACTTTTAAGGTAGTATTCAAGATGTTTTTACTCAAGAATTCAATCCCTTATATAAACCTTTATTAAAGTACAACTTTTAGGAAGAATCCAAGAAGATTCTTACCCAAGGATAGTTCCTTGTATACGACTTTATTTATGTATAATAATTTTAGTAGTATTCAAGAAAATTGTTACTCAAGTAATATTTCTTATATACGGCTGTTTTCAGTGAATATTAAAAGATTTAAAACAAATCGATCTGTCAATATTTTTGACAGTTCGTTGTTTAATTCGCAATTGTGTGTTTTTTTATTAAATCACTTATCGATGTGTTTAAAAAGTTAACAAACCTTTAAGAACTTTAACAAACTATTATTGATTAATACAAAAGATTATTTCAAAATGGTAGACATATTTTCGTCAATGGAAATTTGCAATTGCCATTATTCCGCAACCATTTAATCAAACATTTCTGATGATGATTTATAAATTGATTGAGATTTACCATTTCTGATGATGATTTATATAATGATTTGAGTTGGTCAACAAATAAATAAACTGATGATAATTTGTCCTACAATTCATTTTTGTATTAAATGTATGTAATCGCCATATTGTGCGCAATTTGCTTGGGAAAAAATTATATTAAAACTTGCAACAGATTGCAACTGACTTATGGAAAATATAACGTAGAACTTAATATGGTCATCTAACATTTATTTATTAACCAGCCAAATTGTGCAACTGAAAGTAATGCCAATCACAGCATACTATACCCCTTACGAAGCTTGAGTAACACTTTTGTTCTGTATTGAGTAACGTTTTATTCCTGTCGTGGAAATTGATTTAATGAACGAGTGCGTAAGGGTAAACGATGAGGAAGAGGGTCTGTGTTCGATTCCTGCCAGGCACGTTTTTTTTATGAATTTTATTTTCCTTTTTTTTATTTTATTTTTATTCTTTAATCATTTTTAATCGTACAATTGAATGGAAACACATGCGTAGATATCGTATATGCATACGCAAAATTATTTTCATTTCGAGAGTGTCGTCAATCATAACCAATATTATTTTTAACAAAAACCCATATATTCTCATTTTAGGAAACCATTAGTACACTTTTATATGCATTCCTAATCAAAATGTTTGAATAAAAATTAATTCATAGTCGTGGTAGTGGTCCGAAACTTGAAATGTGTACAAATAATTTGTTAAACAATAGTGATTAAGTTTCAATTTTCTTTATGACAGCTGCTAAATAGAGAAGTGGATAGCGTGCGCTCCTGGAGAATCAAAGGTTACGAGTTCGATCCCAGCTACAAGCGTTTGTAAAGATGCGAAATGTGTAAAATAAATTGTAATTTCCGATAAAAGATTAACTCAATAGCAGCCAATATACAAAAAAAAGGAGTTTAATGCGCCAATTAACCAAAATAACTAAAGGAAACAATCATCATTTTTTTTTTCAGTGGCATCGCTTCTTGAATAGGCACTGAGTAATTCTCTTGAGAAAAGATTTACTCAGGCACTTTATTCAAGTAACATTTTGACAGTATTTGAATAAGCCTTGAATAACAACTTATGTACCACTTTATTCAAAAACTTATATAAAACATGTATAAAGCATTATATATGTCTTCTTGAATAAAGAATATTTTTTCATACGCCTTTTCTCCTTGAGTAGAGCTTGTATAAAACTTTTATCATGCATAGTTCAAGAATTTTAAATTTCCCCTTCCATTTTAAATTCCTCTTTTAAAGCTTTACTCAATGATTACCTAGGTTAAATTGTTACCTGGGTTGTTCAAGCTACTGGAGCTGGCGGCTTATAGCAACGCTTTTTTATGTTTATCTGTATATCTATATGTCTTTTAATATCATAATGTCCACTGTTAATTTGCAAATTCACTCCAACTGGTAATACAATAAACTTTTGCGTCGTTATATTTTGATTTTTTTATAAAAGGATAGTCGTATAACAATATCGTATAATAATTTACGTAAACGTTTTCTATTCGTCTTGATTTGCAGGAGAACTTTTTAAATATATGTAATTTTAAAAATTAGTATAAATTTACCTTTTATAGTAGCTTAAAACTTTTGTTACACAAGTAAAGACTGCAAAACAATTGAAACAATTTATTTTAATTTTACTAAATAATTAATATCTTTTGTGTCTGTAAGTATAGGAGGTATACAGTATACCTCTCGTTCTATCTTTTGCAAATCTATACCATTTATCAAGTTTTTATGCTGTTTGCTTTGTTTGTTCTTTATTGAGAAAAAAAATTATATATTAGAAAATAATAATTTTACTTTTGAGCTACCTAGTTAAAGTGTGTTTTAAACAGACTTTGAAACGCTACTTATATCACTCTTTTACTTTGTCCTTTCAGTGCGTAGCTTAAAAAAAATATAACACTCCCATATACAGGAGTGAAAATAATAAAATATCATTCTTGCTACTAAATTGAAATAAATATTTTCTTTCAAATACTCAAAACTTTTATTTTTGCGTCAAATTTGATGCTTTCCAACGTAAAATGCTTCAAATGATTCGTTCAATTATTCATGTATTGTTAGAAAAATGAATATAAAGGATGACGTAGAGTGACTAATTTTCTTCTTTTGCAAATCGAATGAAAGAACAGGAAAATGTAATCTGCTCCAAAGGAGTAAAATCGAAAAAACAAAAATTTTACTCTTACGAGTAAGAACGATATTCAAATTATGAACATTTTAATTTTTGAATATTATTTCAAAGGATTGAAATGAGTGCTCGAATAAAGGAAAATTGTAAACTCTGGTTTAAAAATTTAAATTTTTATGAATTTATACGCAAAACTGCGTATTTTTAAGTAAAATATTTTGTATTTTATTTTTCATAATATACTTTCGATCTCTCGTATATATACCGGGGAGATGTTTCTATAAACAAAGAAACCTTTTCGCTGAGGTAGATCTGTTAGACATTAAAAGATATGTAAATTATTGAAGTGAAATAACTGAGTTTAGTATTTCTAAGAAAATTATAGTTAAAACACTATTTTAGTAAAAAACATATTGCACTGGTTTGTTCTCTGAATATGGTTAAATCAACATATACATAACATTATACAAACTACAAGAAAAAACTGTGAAGCCATTGCTTTGACTAAGATATTGCGCAAACGGTACGTAGATAGATATAAGGTTTTTTGATTATTTCGAAAATGCGGGCAAATGTGGTGGAAATATTTGTTTCGTGGGACGCTTCGTGGGACAGATTTCTCCGTGGGACAACGCAATGAAATGTGTGACATTTCCACGCAGCGTGGGACGTCTGGTCAGTTTACTACCCATAAACGTGCGTAAATTTTTCATTTGATTCAAAATTGTACAATTATTGCGAGCTTCTTTTAAATCTATAAGAAAAACCTACCACAAAAAAGTAATAGTTTCTCCCTCCCTGTGACTGTATAAAAAAATAACAAAGATTGACGTTTAGGATACGTTTTGGATTTTATTAACCAACCAAACATATAATTTTTGCTATAAAATGAATTAAAAATTATAGTCCATATAGCGAAAAGAATTTGTCAGCAAGTTTTCATAACATACTTTAAAAATATTTACATAACTTAAATATTTGTTCGTGTCGTCAGAAAATAATGCTTGTCCATTATAAAACATTCACTATTATAAAATCACTGGAAATAACCCAATAAATTTAAATTACTCCCGTAATTATTTTCATTCATTTTATAAAAATTAGCACAACTATCAAGAAAACTTTTGATATGTTATAGGATTTTACATTTTAGAATTGTTTTTAATTTATTCTTTTTAAAACAGTCTTGTAAAGTTTGTACAATATGATATAGATAAAAAACAAGGCCAAACAGTCAGGGTTCTCCAAATAAGTGGGGTATAATTAGGTTGTATTCTCCTGCATGTACTTACTTTTAAGTTTATATAAATTACCAATGGTCAATAACAATTGAAATTTGAATGTTAAATACTGCACTATGAACTCTCGAGGAACCCTATGCTAATGAAATATTTTGTTTCCTCTGGCTCAGACACGAATATTTTATAAACAAAACACAATCGTTCTCCTAAAAGCTGGGATGCCGCGCACCTTATAGTACGATAGAATTTTGTCAAAATACGCACCCACGGCGTTTTTGGAAGAACGATCGTGTTTTGTTTATAAAACTGATTTCATCAGAAGATTAGAAGCAATACGACCCTCTTTCGTATCGGTGGTGCTCTAGTCCTTGATACAAAGAACGATAACGGTTTGAATATTGCGGTGAACTGTACTTTAGTCGGGCCAAAATAATATGTAACGTAATAATTATATTATCAGATATATTTCAATTAATAGTATGCGATAAAATTGGTATATTATACCGCATTTACAGCGGCATAGCAAATTAGTAGATGTAATTTAAATCTGTGCTGTAAACACTTTTTATTTTGAAAGCTTGCAACTAATTTGATATCTAGCCTTACTAAAAATCAATTTTTTTAAACTTAATACTTCACGCTATGAACACCATTGTAAATAAAAATCTTTGATTTCTACACCGTCTCCTTTTCCCAAAAATTAATATACTATCTACTAATTTGCTATGTCGCTGTAAATGCGGTATTAGTTAAGTAAATCTTCTAAAAATTAGATGAATTTACAAAATAACAGTGCATTGAAATTTTTATAGTGTATAATTCTATCACGATTGGATGGTTTTATTGAATCGATGTATTGATAGTATTAGATCCTTGGGGGGGGGGCAATGCCCCCCCCCCCCAGCCCTACCCAATTGACGCCCCTGGTGCTACCGGTTACTGAATATAGTTCATCCACCAGCATCTTTAAGATATCACCTTGGCTAGTGATATGTCACTGTAATTGCCAGTGGTATGTGATATTTCACGTTAGCTCGTATGTAAATGACAGGGAGTCGAGTACGCGGGGTTGTCACACCAGTAGATCAAAAAGAAAAAACAGAAAAAATAAAAAGAAAAAAAATTGATCCCGCCATGCGGGTAGTAGCACTTGATCTACTGTTGAAAGAATGGATAGCTAAATAATAAATCTTATTATATAATAAAATATAACATGTGGATAGAAAGTAAAATAACAACTTTGAACAATTTACAATACTAACAAAAATGCGGTTGCCGTAACTCAGTTAATGAAATTCTCCATAATCATCTGAGGTCATCGCTATTCCTCAAAAGCAAGCCATATAAAAGTGCAGCATAACCATGGATAAACGAAAATTTGAAGTGCTATCGGTGGAGTGCTTCCAAAAATATTATGCTAGCTTATTTCACTATAAGATAAAAAAAATTAATTCTGTTTCTATAGTGTGCGATACCTTTGAAATTTGGTTCACACATTTATACATATTAGTAATAGATCAGAGAAAATGATTTATTATTCACATAATAATTTTTAATTTCGGTTTTGAATTGAAACAAATTCAATTTTATTTATAAACTCCACAAGTTCATGAATAAATTATTTGTGTAATTAAAATTAACACCTATAATATACTTAATGATTAAACTTGTGATTATATTCATAAATTATTCATATTTCAATCTTTAATCTTTTTCCTTGGCAATATTATAAAGGAAATAGTTAAAATTATTATAGTATGTTTTAATTAGTTTAACAGCTGACGACTGTTGGTCGTAAAACACTTTTCCAGGTTGTTAAACTTATTGGCTGTGTGCAATTGGTAGAATGCATAAATTGATATTACTGCCAGAACCTAACGGTTCGATTTTACAAATAAATGGTCCAGGATCAATCAGTTAGGTTCCAATAAGATTATTTTCATATAATTTTTTTTTTATTTGTAACTTTTTCATTTATGATCTATGGGGTGTGACAAGCCCGCGTGCTTCTTCAGTAACTGCTATTAAAATACGAGCTAACAAGAATAAAATGGAAAATAAAATAATAGATAAAAAATAAATTTAAAAAAAACATTTTGTAGGAATGAAACTAAAATTTTATAGCCAACAATCCAGCTGGTGGCGTTTTCTTGATCATGTGATGAACTGTCCTCAATGATTAAAACTCATAGCTAGAGGCTGATATGAAGGCTCATTTCTTCGATCAGGCAATAGAGTGACATCACAATGGAATACTTCATTACGATCAGAATAAGGGTGCTACCGGTCACCGTATAGATATCATTCGCCAGTTATACTTAGATACCACCTACGCTAGTTATATCACACTGCAACTATGCCAATCGCAGTCACAGGAGTATGCGAGATTGACAAGCCTATAAAAAATTTTAAAAAAATTTAGAAATTAGTAAAAATTTTTTCCATCCATGCAGGAATCGAACTAAAACTCAAATTTCACGAAATTGCATAAAATTAATAAAAAAAAAATTGGTTGCTTAAAATCTAGACATCTTCAAAATTTGTTCATCATTCTATAATATTTGACTTCTGTATCCATCGTATCTCATGATAAATATTTGTATATCGTCAATAAATATTTGCAAGCAATAATCTGAAATAATTGATCTATCGATCAAATTCAAGCCTTGAAATGAATATATAAATTAAAAGAACAAATAATTTCACATCAGTGCGAAAACCAAACAAACATCTTAATTATCTCAAATGATATGTGTAATTTCCAATAACGAAATATCATTTACATTATTACATAAATTCATTAAATTTACGAGAGTTTATGCAAATTATAAATCTCAAAGTATATTGTTAAAACTTTTATTCGAAAGAAATCTAAATATTACTTTTGTGTTTTCGTTGCCAGCCAGCATGTCATAGTTTGTGCGAATTATGATCGATGTGTGATTCATTCAATACTAATGGCATTTCGTAATTGTTAAAATGTGTCACTTATTCACTTTGCAAAAATACTTGGACTTTAAACTTCAAGCTTTAAAATCTGAATGGGTTTTTGATTAATTCATCATAATTCATGCAAAGTTGTAAAGTTGCAAAACAAATTTTTCAAATACTCATAATGAATGGGTTAATGTGAAATATTCATACATCTGATTATTGCCCAGTAATGGTTGTAAGATCTTAAGGACTTAAGATCCTTGGTTGATGCGGCTTTTGATAACAGTAACTTAAGCGAATTCCTTAATATCTTTCATGCCAAGCAGTGATACACATACCAACATGAAAATCAAAAACAACAAACTAATAAAAGTTTCATATTCTCTATTATTATTGTGGTAGTTAAAAAAACATAATAAATTGATTTACAGAGTTTTTCTGGATGCTTTGTGTTTTCGTTTTGATTTTTATGTTGTTATATAGTACAGAAATAGGGTAATAAGTTGTTTTTATGGAGTAGATTTTTAGATGGTTTTGATTCTTAATTTAGAGCAAGAATCGAAGTAGGGCATATCGTTACACAGATGTCAGTTAATGCCATGTTATTTTTGTTACCAAGTCTGCAAATATTCGTGATAAGACTCTACACTAATTTAAGTATGCGTAGTTTCAGAATTCGCTGATTCACTCCTCATTATATTCTCAGCTGCATTGTCTTTACCCAAGTTCAATATTTCCTCTTTTAGTTATCGAAAACCAAAAGTTGCTCTTTTAAAATTTAAATTTGAAGCTTGAATTTGATACCTTTCCCATGTTAAATACCCTCCATATAATGTCTCACAAATGCTGCCTTAGCTGTAATGGCTTATCTGCATGTAATTTTACTGCAACCCCTGTATGTAGTTTCACTGCAAGATTATGCCGATTTTTACTTTTTCTGTGCACTCATAATTTTTGATAAACTGTTGATACTAGTTTCAGTTTCACAGATTTACACCATTTGCCTTTTAATTTAATGTCGCCCTGCACTAATTTAGAGAGTGTATATGCTCAAAGTTGACTCGTACTACAATGAAACGAAATACCCAAGGCGTTTGATATTTTTCTTGCCCAATTTTGTCAGGATGCTGTTTATCACCGAATTGCAAAATGCATATAACAAGGTTGTTATACGACCACTACGTTTCTGGGTAAAAACTGGCAAGACGTAATTACTTAATATTTGTAGTAATCATAATGAAATTCGGCGTTAGCTTTTTTTTGTGTTCCATACTACTTTTAGTTCTCTACTTATGAGACTCTTGAAGCACGTAAAAACGTGAGTCCAAAGTTTTGCTTCAAAACCTGCAACTTCGACCAACATTTCTCTTTCTTATTATCTACGTTAACCAAAATTGCTTTTGGGTAGGTGGTACCTGATTTCACGGGTTTTTATACATTACAGCTTAAGGCAGGGTTCTGGTCCTCTATTACTCATTTGGCACGTGGCATAACGCTTTAAGTTGATTATTGACTGTTGTATGTACCCACCTACTTGTTTAATCACAAAAACAAATATATATCTTCAAATTAAATATAAATTCTCACTTGAGTAGTTCAAATAAAATATTTGATTCTATTTAGATACCTTTTTATTTTAGGTGCTTCTTTATCTGGCAAAAGGTGTTTAAAAACAGTTTTTCTCAAATTTCCTTCAGAGCGTAATAATTTCAATATATCGTTTTATATTAATTAAATTTAAATCTGCCTAGAATATGAATCACATAAATTTTTTTATTAAAAAAAGACGTAACATGCAAGCTCAACCAGTTGGAACCAAAACAAATTATAAATCAGATTGTTTGAAAAATTAACCGAAATTAACATTTGTATATAGGTCGAGGTTGATGTCATAGTTTTGTCATTTACTGAAAAATTATTATGAAATTCTAATTGTTTTGATACATTACTCGATGATGACAAAGTATATTAAATGTTATGGTGAAAACCATTAAATTGAATCAGCGTTAATAAACAACAAAAAAAATATCTTTACCAAGTCAAGTTTTAGTAAAATATAAACCGCTTCTTATGCATTAAATTTTTATGCAGTCTCAGGGAAAATTTTATTATTATTTTTATTGGAAAACTTATCAATTTAAAAAGAAAACGAAAATTTTTATTATTAAATTTCAAAACAACGAAAAATGTATGAAAACTAGGTATGCTGTTACATAAAAACTACAAAGTTATTCAATTATTAATTGAACAAGTTACATTCAGAAATTCTTGGACAAGATTAGCAGTACGATGTGCTATGCATGATGTTTTTTGTTGGTACATATTTATATTTTATTGTTTACGAAAAGTATAAAACAAAATCATTATACTTGTTTTAATTGTTTGTTTCATATTCTAAACACTCATAAATTATTTCCACCTGGTATTTCTCATTTCTTTAAGTTGTTCGTTACAGTTTCAAAATTTTGTTTCAAAATGGGGTAAACTGATACTTTGTATTTGAGTATTAAAATTATATATGTATCATATTATTTTTATAAGCATCACTTTTTTGTTTTGTAAACAAGTTATATGATATTTGAAATAAACTCACAAATTTTATGAAAAAGTGAAAGGAATTTTAAGCAAATAGACGATAACAAAAGGATTGAAGAGCAACAAGAACAATGT